>VYXC01012214.1:360889-413392 GCA_013397175.1 Platysteira castanea | reverse complement strand
AGCCCGGGCCTGCGCGGCGCCGCGGGCAGCGGGAGCGGCGGGGGGAAGATGCGGAGTGGGGAGCGACATCCCCGGCGCCGTGTGTCCGGCCCTGGCCGTGGCTCTGTACGTGGGTGGCTCCTTCCTGGGAGCCCGAGGATGCAAATGGTCAGCTGCCCTTGAAAGTCCCCGCGAGAGCGGCCGGTACCCGCATCGGCGAAGGATGGCAAGGGGCAGCACCGGGCTCCCCTACCCGTAGTGACGGCTCCTGGGGCGCAGGGGCCAAGGATGGGGTACGCGCCGGTGAACAGCAGTGTCAGTCCTTGACCCTGGAATAAAAAGGGCTTTTGATAGGAAATCCGGTTTGGTTTGTGCGTGTGTAAATACTTGCCGCTGCCCAGGAATGGTGAAATGTGTGGGGTTTGGGACACCTTCCTGTGGACCTGACAGCCGTTGTGCTCACTGGTAGTGACTGGCCACATATCTCTCAAAGTGCTTTCCAGTTTGGGGAGACGCTTGAGGACCACAGGCTCCAAAGTGAAAGAAAAAAAAAAATCCATTGGCTAGCCCCCAAACTGGGCTTTCCAAGTGGTTTGTTGCCTTGACTCATATAATGGTATTTACTTTAGAGGGTGTCTGATCAGGACCTGGTTGTAACCTTGCCAGCCAGGCAGAAGGCAGTGTGCCTTTGGATGCATCCAGCTGGCAGTGGGAGTAGCTGCAGAGGCAAAGCATGTCCTTGCACTTGATTCCTTTATTGGTACGCACATCTTTTTCCTTTAGGATTCTGGTTGCAGGGTTCAGTATTTGGTTTCTTTCTGTTACTGCTTCTAAGTCTTGAGCATGTCTGGCCATCCATGTTGCTACCAACTCAGAGATTACAGAATTTATTAAGATAGCCGTTCCAGACTAAAAGTTGTTTTGCTATAGTCTCTTCAGACATACATGAATTCCCCAAAAAACTTGCAAAAACTACAGTGAAGACTTCACATTGTTAGTGAGCAATCACTAGCTTTATTTAAAAGGTTGTTACATCATTGGGGATGCTGAAATGGGAGATTTAAAGAGACATTTTAATGAGAGAGATAAGAATTTTAAATTGGATTGTTCTCCTCAGATTATTAAAGAATTGAGTAGGTTACTGAGCAAATTCTCCAGGAACTGTAAGTTTAAATATTTAAAAGTAAGCTCTAATTGTTCTGCCGCTATAATATTCCCTCAAAAAGCAATTCTTTACCAAAATAAGTACATGCTGGTATTTTCAGCTTAGGTGAAGTTCTGTGGCTTTCAGCAAATAACTGTAATTGCAAGTTGGTGACAAAGTGGAAGGGAGCTTCTGTGGATCCCAGGTGTGTGCATCCCATGAACATCACCTGAGACTGCTGGGGCAGAAAAATGTGGGTGCTGGAAAGTGAAGGTTCAGGTCGACCCTGTTGATGAAACCTGATGTGAGAGAGTGTTTGGAGATAAAGTAAATGGCCCTGGTGGTCATGAAAGCAGAACATACCAGGATTGTTTTCATGTACTTCTTGCTCTTCCCTCTTGAGCTTTGAGCAGCTTGGTTAATTGGGAGGTGTAAAAAAGTCACTAGCTTTCTCAGTTCCTGTTGTTATCTATGTGAAAAGAGGTTGCCCTTTTGCTTTCTCTCTGGTGGTTTTTTTTTTGTTGTTGTTGTTTTGTTTGGTTTTGTTTGTTTATTTTTTGTTATTTGTCTCATCCCCTTCCCTTGCAGTTACTGGCTCTAGTGCTAGTGGAGCAGATCTCAGGGAAAAGTGGTACTTGTTAGAGAGAACTAGTGAATGTGTTTCTACCCTCTTCCCAGAAGCATGTACCTGATGTTCCAAAATTTGGGTTCACTGTAACCAGAAGATATCAAAATGCTCACTGCAGAGAAGCTGAGAGGAAAGCAGTGCCACCGAAATTGCATTGTTTTCCAAAGGCAAAGCATTTAAGAAAAAAGAAGAAAATATGGACAAACTCAGATTTTGCCAAATATGACCTTTTCGTTTGTTTGTTTTACTTACACTGAGCTGTTACCTGACTTTCTGAAAATATTTGCAAGACTTGCTGGGAGATATGCGTTGAAACTACGTTTTTCTTTTGAAACAGGTTTGAGTTACATAGAGAAAAGAAATGGAAGAACTACCAGGAAGATGAAATTACTATTATACACATCCTGAAGTTTGTTGGCTTGGGGAAAGCAGGGGATAAAGTACTTTCATGCTATTATTTAGCATTTTGTTAGTGTCCGTATTAAGGAAACTATCAGAACAATGTTCACCTTTTGTTACAATACAAGCGAGCACTTACAAGAATGTTAGGAGGAAGTTTGGTGTCCTCACAAGCAGCTTGTGATGTAACACAAAGGTCAGCTATTTAACTCACATTTTGCTAGTTTGCTTTGGTACGAAGGCAGGAGAGAAGACAGGCCATACCTGCAGTGTGCCGAGGTCAGCGTCCCTGAGCTACTGCCTTTTCTGCGTTTTCATGCTTTAGCAAACCAGCAAAAGTGATTTCAGTGTTCTGTTGGTTGGGATGCCTATGGACACAGGGAGTTTTACTTCCTGAAGCTAGTGAGAGGTTTGTTGTAGACTTAGTAGGTGGGGATTTGGCCCAGAAGCTGTGAGGAGAGCGTGTGCCACCTGTACTCTGTCTGCCCTGACGTTGTGAGCTGTTGCACAGCAGGGTTTGAGTCAGTGGATTTATGTTCCACACCCAGCATCTGTCTTTGCTATCTTCAGGAAGAAATTTTGGCTCTGAGAACAGGTCACCTGGAGGCTTAGTTTCAGGAAACCATTTGTAGCGTTTGTGTTCTTTAGTTGTAAAACATGGCAGTTTACAGATGATACTGGAGTTCCTTGATGTCATGTTGGTGTTTCATCCAAGCTGGAGAAGGCATTTTGGGGTTAGACCTGGTTCCCATGCAGGACTGAAGCAGTTTGTATATACAAAATAAGCATTTTTTTAGGGGATTCCTCTTGTTTCTTTGATTCCTGAGGATTAGTGTTTCTTACTAAACAACGTATCGACAAATTATCTAACCCTGTTGACTATTTCTTTTCCCTAGCATCTGTGGGGTATGTGCCTGTTGATCTGACTTATTCCTCTGTAACAAGCATTTCTCCTCCACTCCAGTTACTTGCTTCTCTTGTACTGAGCATTTTTTGTAACAGGTATTTTTGCAATATTGCTTATTCATTTTAAACTATTTTTAAAATTACCTACTTAGCTCTGTGATATTATGTAGTGAAATGTAAATTAGCCTTTATTTTTATTATTAACTCCCCCTCTTTTAATGCTGTGATCATTATGAAAAACATGTAGGCAGGCAAATGAAATCGTCAAAAGCATACTTGGTGCTGGGATAAAATATCGTTGCTTCCTGAAATTTTAGTGGGAATCCCACAGGGATTCAGCTTCCCTTAGTCAGTAGGCAGCCTAAAAGTTGTCTTCTGAAATGACTGTCCTGCTGTCTCTTCCTTGCATGGGAGACCTGAGACCTTGAATTTAATTTCACCTCATAATACAGGATGGCAAAAGGCCAGTTGATGTTTCAAAGAGATATTCTTATACCACAGACACTTGTCTAATGATCATCAGGGTCCATAGAAGCAAAACTAAAATTGTATCCCACACCCAGTAAGCTTTTTAATTGTCTTTAAAGGTATCATTTTATTTAGAAATAAACTTTTCATTTTTAATCAAGGGCATCCGTAATGTAGTCTTGTGCATGTGGTTAGCTGGTGTGCCTCAGGAATGACCCTGGGAGAAGGTAGTCTGTTAACAAACGTTCTTTTTAGTCTGCCTTTAATCCAGAGGAGTAAGGAGATTTGCTGCTCTCTGAAAAGTTAAGTGATTTATTTGAATGAGGGAGGGTGGGAGGAATCCTGCTTCACACTTCATTTCCTCGTTGCCCTCCCTCCCCTCTGCAAGCAGCTGCACTCCCAAGGCCATGGGGATCTCTTCTAGGGCTTTCCCTGTCTGAGCCACGAGCTGGTTTCTGAGCTTCTCCTTGGGTTGCCCTGTTACTGGGAGGGGAGTTTCTTCTTTGGTCCCTTCCTGTGCTGTTTTCAGTGTGTTATGACCTCTTCCCTGCAGCACTGCTGATAAGCAGCCCCAGTGTTCACCTCTGAAAGTAACTGGCAAAGTAAAGGCAGTAGCATAGAGTATGTAATGTGAAATGATTCAGATGATATTCACCTCATCTGAACTCTACCCAAAACATTATTTTTCACCTTTTCCTCTTCTGCTTTATCTTCTTCCCTCTATGAAGGTAAAGGATGAACAGGGTGGAGCAGGAACCTTCCTCTCCTGGTTGAATTCCCTTGACTACATATGGCACGATAAAATAAATGCTAAATTTGCAAATGACGAAGGACTAGCCTGCTGCTCATGCTGGTGGAGTTGCAGAGAAACTGCAACTGAGTAACATTTTGTGATAGAAAAAGATTAGTCATTTTCCATCCATTTTAAATGTATATTCCTTCAGTCGCGAATCCAGTACTATAATTGCTTTTCTAAACTGTATGAATCCTGGGGATGGACTGTAGCTGGTTGCTTCTGTGTCCCACGTGTTTCTCTCTTTGCTCTTGCTTTTCTGCCATCTCTTTGGAGAGCGTCAGAAGGTACTATTAAATACACTTAAGGGACAGGGGGAAAGATTCAATTGTATGTTGTCTATGTCCTCATACAAAAGACAACTTTGCC
Source organism: Platysteira castanea (assembly GCA_013397175.1). Classification (NCBI taxonomy): domain Eukaryota; kingdom Metazoa; phylum Chordata; class Aves; order Passeriformes; genus Platysteira; species Platysteira castanea. Next base: position 408,706 of record VYXC01012214.1, on the reverse strand, counting down.
TGCCTTTTTAATTTATTTTTTGAAAAATTCTAAATGACACTTCAGATACCTTTGCTGTTCTGAGTTATAATAGGTTTTCAGAAACTTGACTTTACTGGTATATGTGATTCTTGGCTTAAAAAGTCAGTTTATTATCCCAGCAGTGCCTTTTGTTTGATGAGACAAAGTCCAGGCTGTTTTTCCATAATGTTACATTTCAGAGATACTGTGGTTTCCCTGCTCTGCAGGCTTGCAGTAGAAATTACATTTTCTCTGTGGTGTTGGTGGCTACTGACCCATAACAAATGCAGAGTTGTAGGTGGAGTATGATGACCGTGTCCTTCTACAGCATTATTACAGTGGCAAGTTTTTACAGTTCAAAATGAAGAGGGGATCAGTTTATGGATTTTTTTTTCCTTCCCAATGTACTGGATTTTTTGTAAGGCTGATGATATTGCATCATGTTTTCTCATGCTGTGTTACTTAGCTTGTAATGAATGTATGTGAGAATTGACTGGAGGTTTCTATTAAACTATTTTCCAGCATTTCTCAGTGGTCATAAATATTTTGGTGAGTTAAGGTAACACAGAAGTATTCTTCTACATTTTGTGTTCTGTCTAGTCCAAACTACTTATACAAATGCTGAGCATTTTAATAACAATATGAAGCAGATGAAAGCTTAACATATCTGCGAGCTGAGGTAAGGCAAAACACAGAAAATGAGAAAATATTCCTGAGTTGAATATTTTGATGTTGGAGGATAGTATAGGGCTTGCAACTGCTGATTGCTTATTCTAATCCCCATTGCTTCTTATTAACAGAAGATAACAACACCACAGTCCTGCTTCTGTGAATTGGAAGTGATAGTCTTTATAACCCTCACCTGGGAGCATGACTCATACCCCATCGGTAAACACATTTCTTGTGTGTGTTCTGTTTGGTACAAATTTCAGGAGAATGATACTCCTGGGGAAAGGAATACTTTTTTTTTACCTCGTTCTATTTGATTGTCTTCTCAGGCTGTGTACACAGAAATAATGAATTACTTTCCTTTTTAAACTTTTTAAAAAAATTGTTTGCAATTCTCTTTGTCTAGATGAAAATATTTTCTTTTATTCTTTTTGTAGTTCAGAACATAAGACTGAGTAGGGCCTCAATTCCCATACATGTAGCTAAAGACAACTGAACAGTCTTCCTCTGTATGAATTATTCTTCTATGCATATTATAATGTTGACTTTAATGTATATTGCCCAGCTCTTGTTTAAGCCTGGGTTCATATAAAACAGCCTACAGAAACCTCATGATAATTCTAAGAGCTTCAGAAATCCCTTTCCTTGTGTAAGAGCTTATGCTATAGCATCTAATATTTATGTAATGCCTCTAATCTGCCAAGTGCACTGCAAATAATAATTCCAAAAAAAGCTTGGAGAAAAATGTACAAGTGTAAATGTACTGGTTCTTCCACGTGAAAAAAATGCAGCAGTGAGGATAAGTTTTGGCAAGAGATTTGATATGAATGTGGGGAATGAATCTTAAGTTTTAGGTTCTGTGTTTTGATTACACAGTTATTTTTCCTGCTGTTGTGTACTTGGCTTTTCCTATGTGGCCTCTGATTTCTTAGAACTTACAGGGTTAAAAGGAGAAAAGTAGAAAAAGGATAAAAAAGGTAAATTGTGCTCAGGTATTTTTAATACTGTCTAAGTTGCATAAACATGATTCCTAATGAGACAAGAATGAAATTCATGCCTCTAAGCTGTCTCATATTGCTAGTCCCTCAGGGTCTTAAGACTAGTGCTGTCTCACATGTTTCTGAAAGGCTTGCTTGAGCATGGTCCTAGCTTCTGACACCAGAGCGAGACCATGTCCTCCCAGGTAGCCTTGCTTTGGACCCTTCTGCCTCGGCGCGGGTGGCAGTCAGCAGATGTTACCTGCAAACACTCCAGCTTTGTTCATTTGTCTCTGTTGCAGCTGCATCGCTTGGGGTAGGTGTAAGTGGGAATGGCTTGGCACAGTTATCATCATGGGATAAAGTAAACTGACAGGGCTGCGCCCCTCAGGGTGAACTGCTTCAAGCCTGTGAATGGGATCAAATGAGACATGCTCAGTTTGACCTTGAAAGGAAGCAGTGCTGCAAAGCACAGGTCATTCCTGTGATGGGATCTGTATGCCACTTGAGAAGGAAATATGGTTTGTGGGTTTAAGGATGGGTTAAGTCAGCTTTGTGAGCTGAATCCCAAATAAGACTCGGAGTGGGGGAGCGCTGTTAATGAGTGCAGGGAGATAATTTAGGCAGAGCAGACATAGCTACTTTGCTGTGGCATGGGACTGAAGTAGGTGCTATATCTGTGATGGAGCAGCATTTGCAAGGAAGATAGAGGCTCCTAAATCACATCTAACCTGGATTCTTACTCACTTCCTCTTGGATTTCTGTTCTGATTGAACTTGCAGCTCTAAAATGCAAGAGGTCCTATTGGACAGCAACACCTTCGTATTAACTGTGCCTTTTGTTGTCTCTGTCTAATGATTTTTTTTCTTCCTTCTTGTTAAATAGAAAGAGAAAGATGACTTCTAAGAATTGGTTCCCATTTGGCCAGTCACATTTACTTGGTAGGGTATGTTTGGGATGGCCAGCTACAACACATTTATTATCCAGAGTGGTCTCTTGATCGGGGTGATGTGGAGTAGGTCACAGTTGGGGCACAGTAGTGCTTGGGGTGCAAAACAGTGAGCTGAGAGTGAGTGAGAGAAATCCTAGCTTGTGTCGAGCCACTCTGCCCCTCAAATCCAACAGACATGGGGTGGAAGTTTTATTGCATGGTAATTACAGAGGGTCCAGCAAGTAGGAGATGGCCAGCAGGTCCACTGAAGCCATTTCACTTCTTCACTGCTCTCTCCCCCATCCAGCAGCACACTTGCTGTCTAGTAGATGCTGCCAGCTGAACTTGGGGTTATAACTGGCATGGTTGCTAGGTGGTTGATGCTGCATGAGCTGTTCAGTAGGTGAAGCTCATAAAATGGCTGAGGGCAGGTGTGATTTCTCCACCCAATACTGTATGTAAGGCAAGTGTTTGTCTGAAGAGTTTAACATTCTCCAGATAAATACTGCACACAGTATTTTGTCAGGGGGAAGCGGTGCTAGGGTAAAGCCAGCTAAAGGGATGTCTGTGGTTCTTGATCACAGCATGGTTTAATTCCTGGAGTCTGAGTGGGGGAAGAAGAAAAATAACACCAAGCTGAGGCAGTCAGCATTAGCAAGTGCAATGGATAGTGCAGGAGGGGATGTGGGCAATGCATACTTGGGGAATGCCAAAATATGGAGCCTGTACATAATTTAGTAATCACACTGATTTAAGAAAGAAACTCAAATATGAAGAGGTTTTAGTGGGTTTTAGCCAGCAGGCAACTTTCTGGTATGAAGTTGGGTGGCAGATCTAGAGCTTCGCTCATTGTTTGGGATCTGTATTCAGCACAGTGAGGCTTAAGGGGAAGAGAATCTGCTGAGGGAGTCTAGAGCTGCTTGAGGTACAGGGGTATGGGCAGTGCTGTGTCCGCAGAGAGCCTCTGACTTGATAGAACTGAAAATCTTGTGTGGCCTACATGAGGGCCTAAATGCACCTTCTCCAAGACAAGCAGGAGTTGAATGGGTCTGGTTCCCCAAGATCATGTCAGCTTCTCCCTCCTCTGGTGTGGGGAGATCTGTCTGTCCATCACTGTCACTTGTCATAACGCCAGCTTGTTTTCAACTCTACGAACCATGTCAGACCCTGTAGGGTCTGCACCTTTCCCTCTTACAAAAGCAGGTCTGGGGTCCTGGTGGTGACTGTGACTTAAAGGTGAATAACCATTTCCAATATCTTTTTTTCCCCTCCCCCTTTCTTCTTTTTAAAGTGCTACCCTAAGGTGTAGTCAATCTTTACTGATTGTTTTTGATACTGTTCAGGCTCTTTTGCAGGCAACAATAGTGACACTGAAACTGTGATTTGAGGCAGCCAGCTTTGACTGATTTCAGGGAGAAATGGTGGGGGGGAAGAGTAGGAGACCACGTGCCACTGCCTTTATGCTTTCCATGGTGGTATTCTGCTACAATAAGGGAAGAAATACACTGAGCTTTGATTGCATCAGATATCCTGCATACCACTGCTCCAGATACTCTGCAGCAGAGTGTCCTTGGACTGGCATTAGAGGTCTGTGAGATTGTCCCTTTATAGGCATAGCTCTGTTTCCAAAGTCTTTGCAGTTAATTTCTTCTTTTATTTAATCTGCTGGTCCCATATCTAAGTGCCTCTTGTGCTGTCCTGTCTGTGTATCTACCCCGTTGCGTAAAGGTACAGACAAGAGGTGAGTTCTTTCCTCCTCTCTGCTCCCCACTGTGAGCCCTTCTGGATTTCCCTGATTTATTTCTCTGTCCTTTGTGTCCTGTTATGATAATTGCTGCTTTCCAAACTCCCTGCAAGGAGCAGAAAAGATCCAGCTCCAGCCAAGTTCTGCAGCAGATCCTTTTTTTTTTTTCTGCCAACATTGATTCATTCAGGCCAAGTATGATTTTTCTATCTTTAGGTATGTGTTAGAGACCTCCTCGGAAACAGATGATGCGTAGTGCATGTTTGTAATGCTGTAAAATACCTGTCAGTCATAACTAACAATCTGGTCCTTGGTGGAGTTTTACATTGAAGGTGGGACTGAGGACACGTCTCCACCTCTTAAAACTTGAGCAGTGCTCTATTTTGTGCAGAAGTCTTGCAAAGAGACAAAATAAGTTACCTTGCTGTTCATCACAGATCCCTCTGTTTTCCAGATGTGGCAAGTCACCATGTGAACCCATGGGTTTTGTTAGGTTTCAAAACAGTTTGAGTGAAAGGTGGGTTTGGGCAACATTTAACCCCCCCCCCCCCCCCCCAACTAAGTGCCACTAATATTTTTAAAATTCATTATTATTCTTTTTTCCCTCCTTCTCTCTTGAGGGAAGTTGTTATTTTATTATTGGTTGTGGACCTTTTTCTTTTTGATTCATTATCTCTGCTGCCTATCAAGGGAGGAGAAAGACAAGAAGCTGTGAAACTTAATAATGGACAGCAACCTTTTTCTTTTTGGTTGTGAAGAGCACTCCTTAAATTGCTTCAGGCCCAAGCACTGTAACTGAGAACAGGGTCCTCTTCAGCATGTTCGGGGTTGCATTGGATGATCAGTTTCAAAGGCAAGAACCCCTGTGTTAAGCTCCTGTCCCTGCCTTGCTGACCGGGCTCATTCAGCAGCTGAACAGCTCTGCTCCTACCCCGGAGTGCACCTCTCTTGGCTCCAGTGGTTGTGGGGAGGGCTTAGTGCCTCGTCCTCTGTCCCCTTGCATCCCTCCCACTGCTGATTCCATTGGCTCCATGTCTGTGCTAGTGCCTTGGCAGGCAGAGTGAGGGTCTTGGGCTTTTTATTTCTTCAGCAGTACATGATGCTTTGCAGAAGCCTGTGCTTTAAGGATCCTTAAATTGCTGGTTGTATTTCTTAAAACAGCATTTTGAAGAAAGTGCCTTTTCTTCTGAATTTGTATTAAGAATCTTTGTTTCATGAATGAATGCTGAAGTTTGAAATTGAAGGCAACTAGATTTATCTGAACTAGTTTTTGTTTCTCTTTGCTGGGCTTATTTTTAGGTGTCTTGACTGAGAAAGATCAAATCCTTGAAAAGAAACGGGGTAAAAAAGAAAACTTCTAATTTCCTAGGCTCAAATTTGCAATTTTTATCCTTTAGAAAGTCTGAAAGTTGTACAAGGAAACTTGCATTGTATTTGTGGTGCCATGGGGGGTGGAGTATGCCTTTAGATTTTGGTATTTGGAAATGGAAAATAATAATCATAAAGGTAACCTCAGTGATTATTGCTGCTTATATCATGACAAAAGTCAAAATTTTATGTATTGGTTTGATATGAGTGACGTACATTTTGCAGAAAGTAAACAGAAATTTTTGTCCTCTTCTTCATCTTCCCCTTTGAACAGAAAAATTAATTCTTTTTCAGCTATTTTATGTGTCATTTGAAGATTAGAACTTGGCCATACATGCTCTCAACCATAATGAAGGAATTGATAAGGCATTAAAATGTACACTGATGTCTTCAAACAAAGGTACGTCAGCATCAGTTTTGGAGGGCAATTCCCTCTCCCTTACCTTGTCACTCCTGTCATTAATCACATCTCCAGACCTGGGCTTGCAGTTCATTTTGCTGTTCTCAGTAAACTTTAAGATCAGTGTTTCCACAGCCCTTACAAAATCTAGATGGCAACTTCTTCAGGCCAGGCCTCCCTCTGGGATACTTCTCAATGTCATTTTAAGGTCTCTCTATCCCTTCCTGGTAGTGCAAAGCCAGCAGTTACAGTCCAGTTAGTTCCTTTGGCAACCTCTCCAGAGTAATCCCTGAAAATCCTAGGTCTTTGGATGGTAATTCTATTAGCTGTTCAGCAAGCTGAGTCTGGAAGAATGCAGCTGGTGTGTGGGAATGTGGGAAGTTCCCCATCTCTGCCTTTAATCCTGCTTTTAGAGGGGAAAAAAGTTACAGGCTAATGTGATTAGCTGTAATTCCATTCTTGCTTGGTTTTAGAAAAATGTCTGATTCCTAAATCACAAGCTAGTTCTGTGAAGTGCTTTTGTAGAGGGGAGAGGGAACTGTTTTGGTAGCTTGGCTCATCTGTCTTTGAAAAAGCACTGGAATCAAGAGAAGAAGAAACTCATAGCCAGCAGTAAGTTTCTAGTTCTTGCTGCACAGCACAGTTTAGAAATCTGAAACTAAGAGCATGTAAATGGAAACAGAAAGAGCATAATCCTTTCAGGTGTCTAGGTGTGTGTGTGTTTGTAAACATGGGCATGGAACAACTTAGCACACTGCAGATCACTCTTCAGGGCCTTGCAGGCCCAGAGGTTTGCGCTGGGATTGTGTTCTTGGCTGATATGTGACGACTCCTGCTGCTGGCACTGGTGGCGTGGCTGGTTTAGTGCAGACCAGGGATAGAGCTGTCTCTAATAAAAGCTGTGGCTCTTACCTGAAGTGAATGATCTGGAGACCTTCTTTCCCCTTTGAGGCATGTGTTTTTCTTTTTAGTGCTGAGGAAATGAGAGGATGAACTTCTGTGGGCACGCTGGTGTGAAGTGTTAGAAACGCTGTTGGGTGCTGCAGAGGGGCAGAGGCAGGAGCCCCCAGGACAAGAGTGGAGCACGCCACGGCCTGTGCCAGTGTGAGCATGGACAGAACTCTCCTGTGGGGACACAGGGCAGTGTCCCCTTGTGTGAAAGGCGGAATAAAGCAACCTGAGCGGATTAGTTGTCCTCAAAGGTTCCGTGCTCCCTATGGCCATTGTTTGGGGAGAAGAAAGTGCTGTCCTCACCAGCTCAGCCTGTTTTCTGTTTGCATGAGAAAGGAGGGAGAAGGCAGGGAAATACCTTGTTCATGTCTTGTCTGTTGGGGAAATTGGAAATAAGTGTGCCTAGTCTTGGAGTCAAATACTGCCTGAACCCTCTGTAATGAAGAGCTTTGGAGAGGATGAGGTCAAAGGTCTGAACTTGTTGCTTTTTTTGTTCAAGCAGCAAATTTGAGATGCTTCAATTTAGAAAAATTGTGTGAATTGAGGCTTTTCCTTGACTTCCTGGCAAGTTCTCCCTCCTCTCATGTCCTTTTTTTGCCAGCGTGGTGGCAGTGACACTGGGGCAGGGAGGTCCTGGTGGCAGCTGCCCCCAGAGTCCCAGGGAAGAGAGGGAGTGTGCAGGCACTGCTGGAAGGGTGCCTGGCCAAGCAGTAACACAGCTGCTTGGTTCAGTTCCTAAGTGATGGCAAGGTAGGAGCAAATTCACTGAAAAGGAGTATTAAGTACTTCTGTGTCCTGTGTTGAGTTGCCTTAAGTGTTGGTCCTGTTACGATAGTTCAAATGCTTGGGAGAGATGATGCTGTAGCAATAAAATGTTGCAATACTAATCCTATAAATTTATAGGCTTAGTCAAGCTGGTGTTTTGAGAGGTTGTGTGGAACTGCATTGTTTACAAGGAAAAACTACCACTTTGAATGTGGTGTAAGGTACACTGCCTCTCTTGCACTTATTTACAATCCTGATGGTTTGGTATGTGGTTTAACTGCTGTGCTCTCTCACAACTTTCTCTAAGGCCAGAAAACCTCTTTTAGCTGTAAAATAACTGAGTGCCCTTCATACAACAGCAACAAAAAAATCCCCAGAGCTCCTCCCACTATCAAATAAAGGGTGAATTTCTGTTCTTTTGCCTTCAAAATTGCTTCATACTCCCTGGAGAACATGAAACCACTCGAAGAGTAGATGAATTTAATCTTGGAGAAATGTAATGGTGTTTGGCAAGGATAATTTGAAGTAGTGTTACACAGGTACCTGTTTTGGAAATACAGTTACCCCTCTAGTATCGTTTTGGAGAGCACGCATATGATCAAAGTAGGATGTGATAGTGGAAAATGAGTTGCCTCTGAAAAGTCTACATTTAAAACACTGTTAAGACTCTGTTCACCCTTAATTATGGGCAGAGCTAAAGAGGAGTAATGACTATGGAAAGAAACAAGTAGGAAACAGAGGAGTTGGCAGAGGGCAACAAAAATGAAGCCTAAAAAGCTGGAAGACAGCACGCTGAAGGCAGGCTAAATATTTTTGTATTGGGGGAAAGGTTTTACAGGAATAGAAGCCCCTTTGACAGAAAATGAAAGGCTGTAAACAGCAATAAAGATAATGCTTCCCTGTGTAACTTAGAGTATATAGGCAGAATTCTTTGCGTGAGGACATACTCAAGAAGTCTATTACAGACTCCTTTAGGCAGGGTCTCCTGTTTCAGGAAGCCCTGAGACCCTGGCTTTAAAGGTATTTAAAGACGGGTATCTTGAGAACCTAAAATCTTCCCCCACTCCCCTTTTTTCTGTGAAATAGAGAAGTTTTCATGTTTGCTGCATGACAGGTGTCTGCTGGATATTAAGGGGATTGTGCTGAATTAATTCCTGAATTAATCTGTTATTTCTCCCACTTCCACCTGTGCAGCAGAAAGCAGTGCAATTAGTAGTGCACAAACTGAACTGCTGAGAAAACTCTTCCAAAGTTGTTCATTATTGTTGTTTGGAATGATAATCCAGAGTGTTGTGGTTTAGCCATGGTCAGCAATTAAGCACCAGCAGATGTTCAGTCCCTCTCCCACAGTGGGACTGGGGAAGGAATCAGAAGGGTAAAAGGGAGAAAACTCTTGGGTTGAGATAAAGACAGTTTAATAGGTAAAGCAAAAGCTGCACATGCAAGCAAAGCAAAACAAGGAATTTGTTCACCACTTCCCATGGGCAGGCAGGTGTTCAGCCATCTCCAGGAGAGCAGGGCCCCACTGCACATAGTGGTGACTTGGGAAGATAATGCCATCACTCCAAATGCCCCTCCCTTCCTTCTTCGTACGCCCAACTTTTATTGCCAACATGATGCCATATGGTATGGAATATCCCTTTGAACAGTTGGAGTCAGCTGTCCTGGCTCTGCTCCTTCCCAGTTCCTTGTGCACCCCCAGCCCATTCACTTGTGGGGTGGGGTGAAAAAGAAAAAAGGTTCCTTTGATGCTCTGTAAGCCCTACTCTGCAATAATGAAAGCATCTCTTAATTTCTGACCCTGTTTCCAGCACAGATCCAAAACAGAGCCCCACACAAGCTAGTATGAAGAAATTTAACTCTATCCCAGCCAAAACCAGTAGACAGAGGAAATACCAAAAGGTAGGAGAAGGCTCCTCCTTTCTATTGCAGGATACTGCAGTAGAAAATGAAAGTGGCAGCACAAACTACCAAAAAGTGGTGTGTAGTTTTTCTGCATGGGGAGAAATTCCTTTAAAAAAAGAAAAGACCTTTTTTAACAGTGGGCAATATTTTCATTTTAGAAGTGTATATTTAAACGTTGCAGAAGGCAAATTTTTTTTGTTCAAAGATGAATGTGCTTATTTTATGGTATTCCAGAGTAAGAGCTTTTCCTCAGGAAAGAATTGAGGAAGGCTACCTCACCAAGAAGAAAAATAATTACTGATGGATATTGCCATCATATAATATCTTATTCTTTGTCTTCTGGTTCTTGTCTAATATTTTAATTCATGTTTCAGAAGCAAAAAGACAGAAGAAGTAAGTCCAGATACCTATTTCTTTTTTATTCTGTTGAGAGCCACAGCTCCTCAGAAGCATCATAGACCTGTGGGGCTCTTTTACTGCTTTCACCAGTGTTGCAAGATTACTGTTTGAAAAAGACTTCACAAGAGTCAAGTGAACAGTCTACGACAGTAAACATCCTACTACCGTAAAAGCCAACATTGTTACAGGCAGGTTACAATACATGAAAGATCTGTGACTACTGAATCGATTAGTCATAAAGAATCATTGAACAAATAGCTCAGTCTGGGGGAACAGCAAGGTGGTGCTGACTTTGAAAATGAGAATGGAATCTGAGAACTCTTTCTCATGTGAGGCCTTCAACAAGACCTGGAGGAACTAAAGTATTGACAGGGAAGTAGTCGTACTCTCAAGGAATTAGAACAGGTGGGATTTGTTTTCTATGCAGAGAAAGGCACTTGCAGTACAAAAGCACTTGGTGCTCACAGTAACATGTCACAGCGCAGTGAGGAACCTAAGTCATGTATGGAGCTGTTGCAGCATTTTGCTGGAGAGCTTATGTTAACCAAAGTTAAAAGCATGTTTGGAATTTACAGAAAGAGATGAGGGTTTTCATATATGAGGCACAAAATAAGCTTGTTTGGGAATGCTCTTGATAGAACTTCTTCATAAGCTATTATTCTCCCGTGTCTGAAACAGTGAAAAATGCATTATGCATATTTGCAGATAAGCGCTCATCCAGTATTTGTCAGCAAAGTAAACCTGGTAAACTGTGCAAATTTAGCTATTGTGGGGCTATTGGGAGGAAGTGTGATTGGAGGCTCAAAAATGAAGGTGAAAGAGTTCCAACTTGTTGTTTTAGGAAACAACATGAAATCTGAACAATAACTTGAAGTGTTAGAAATAATATACTTCCAGGTAGCTGTGTAAGCTGTGCGTACCTTTGATCACCTTTGGCTGGGTTTTAGGAAAGGTCCTCCATGTTGCCTGTGTGTTCACCTTATGCTCTGCTGCCCAAAGATGCAGAGCTATAAAAACTTTCATTTTGTGACAGTTATGTCACTTTTTGTGGACAAGGAAGCCAGTGGTATCATGGCCATGGAGTGGGGACTAGATCTGCCTGTGGTGGTCAGCAGCTGATGGGAAGGATTCACTATAGGAAGCACTGACTTGTCACAGTCTCTCCGTGTGCTGTGTAGGATGTCTGCAGACCTCCTTCTGAAGAAGGAGGTGAAGGGGGTGGTGTGACTGCAAAGCTGACTTCTATCCCTCTTGTCCTCCATATTTCATGGATGCAGTTCCTATTACAAAAGAGTGAAATATGTCCATTGAATGGCAGAGTAGTCTGACAACATAGTTAAAAAATTGTTTCCACTCAACTAGCTCTGAATAGGAATTTGGTCTAGAAATCTGAAAATAAAAATTTGACAATTTATTGAAGTCTAGGACCATTAATAGTGTTGCCTTGTTGCAAATAGGGGCTTCCTGTGTGAGCAGCTGCCTCGGCTGGTGTTAGCAGCTGAGGAACGTGTACCACAGCTGAGAGTACAAATTTCATCTGTATGTGTTGGTTATGACCTATTAGATGATGTTTTGAAAAAAGCCATTTTAGACAGGTTTTTAAAGAAAATGAACCCATGACCTTTCTCTGAAACAAAGCCTTTCCTTATTCAGTGTGCTCAGCAGGCTGCCATAGTCCCCCGCTGTTTGTTTGAATAAAATGGAAAACTTCTAATTATATCTAGGAGTGCTGCCACTTGACTTGAGTACAGTTGGAGATAAAAAAGCTATGTTGCTCTGTTTTTCAGCTGGTCAAATCTTGCAGTGTGACAGATAAATTTTGTGAATTACGTTGATCATTACTCCTTTTAATTAGTTGTGTGGCAAATCAACACGAAACAGAAGAGTTCTGTCTAAAGAGAGCCAGTATTTTCCTGAGCCAGCTTGTAGTCTGTGGTGTCCAGTGTGGCTGTGCTGTCCATTTGACCTGTGGAGTGTTGAGGGACAAGAAAGTTGTCGTCATGCTTTGATTTCTGGGACCTTGTCAAAGTGCTGAGGTTTGACCACAGACCAAGAAATCCTTATCCCCAAAAGTAGCAGGCATCTGAAACACTAGCAAAGTGTTACATGCAACTCATGCGTTGCACTTATTTTCAACTCGCATTCCTTTTCTGCCCTTAGTTCTTGAGCCTTCAGAATAACCATCAGTCTTACCAAAATCTTTGGAAGCAACAAACTCCCAGTGCACTAAAACAAAACCAAAACCAACAAAAGAAAAACAACAACAACAAAACCCACACAAACAACAACAACAACCGAACAAAACCAAAAAGAAATCTGAAACTGAGCTGTGCCAGAATACAATCAGAGAATCATGGAATGGTTTGTTTTGGAAGAGACCTTAAATATCATCCAGTTCCAAACCCCTGCCTTGGGCAGGGAGAACACTGTTTCTAATAAATGCTTTGGAGGGCAGAGCTATAGGAATTTTGAAATTTACATATGCTCTGAATACAGTAGACTCTGTCCAGAGCAGTAGGAATTGTGTGGGTGACTACACCCAGACACTTTGCTCCAGACAGCTGGTGAAGGATTGGAATACTATTTTTGTCTTTCATATCTTCCCATCCTCTTCCTGGCCATGATTTTTCTGAGATATTTTAAAACAAATCCCCCAAAAATCCAGAACCAAACAAAGAAAAATCTTTTTAAAAATGGACCTGAGAAATCAAATATACTGTAACTCTCCTGAATATGCATAATGAAAAAGCTACACATATGCATAATGGAAGGGATATCCCTAGATATGTGTAATGGCTTTATGGCCTGACTTGTAATGATACTCTGCTCTCCTTCTTTGCCCCCCTTCATTCCTAGTCTGCTCTTTCTTGCATCATCTCACCAACTAGTGCTCTTCTAGTCTGATGTGGTGCCCTATGTTCTACCAGTGGTTTGTTTCTTTACGGTATATCTGCATGTAGTTAGAAGTTTTCTGCATTTGTCCATTTCTGAAGAAGTTTCTGCATACTTCAGGGAAAGTACCAGGCAGAGTTTGAGCTCTGTCAGCTATTCTCATAAAAGATGCTGTTGCTCTCTGGAGACCTGATCTCCCTAACGTTATTTTGGTAGTGGGCTATTTTAAGCCACAGTCAAAAAAAAAAATAACCCCCAAATTTGATTGTTAAAAGAAAGACATGCCACAGACTTACAGTAAGTCTCTTGGAAAAAAGCCAGTAAGATTAAATACTGTCTGTGAACTCCCAGATGGTGAAGCTTGCAAAAGATTACACTTAAAGATTGTGTGAAACCCTACTAGTCACTGAGAAATAGTTATAATATGTGGGTTGCCTGAGAAATATTAAAACAATTATTTTCACAACACTGACTTCCATCGTCAAATATAATTGTCATATCTTCAAGTTTTAATAATCCTCATTTTTCTGCACCTTTTAGATCCTGTTAAAACCAACAGGATTTCCTAATTTGAGAATATGGTGGTATTTGTTAAATATAGTCAAATACTAATGTGGCTTTTATAGGTTTGCTACAAAAAGAAAATGTCTATTTTCCTCTCTTATTTCAATTTCAGAGTCTGTTTCCAACCATTGCTACTGTGCCTTCTGTTTTAATCAGGACCTGGCAGAGGGATGGGAAGTGTAGGAGGACAGGCAATCGAAGTTTAATCCTTCATATGATTTCTAATTTATACTAGGGCTGATTATACATGCATCTAGAGCAAATAGGCGCACATGCATATGCTAAATAGAGATACACTGTTTGTAGCAAGAAAATCATAATGTATCATCTTCCACAGCCTCCGTGGTTTGGGCCTGGTAAAATTCCTTATTATGTATTTTCACTTCTTCACTGGTCTTGCAGATGGGAAAACCTTGATAAAGATTCAGTGCTTGAGAAGTCTTGTTTCTGAGGAGATTTTCTCAAAGTGTGACTTCTTAGCTCAAAATCGGGCCTGTTTTATACTGAGGAATTAAAAATGCTGTATAAACTACAGAATTCCCTTAAGTGGTTATGATAATTGCGTGGTTGAGTGATCATTTTATATGAAGGTTGCAATGTATCCAATGCTTTGTTTAAAAACTAAACATAAACCCCTGCAGTGTTGTGAAGGCAAGAGCATTGCTGCTGCTTTGTTACAGGGCTGAATCTGGCCCTTTTATCTCTTTGGTCCACGTAGGGCAAGATACCTGTTTTGCAGAATTGCCCATTATTCCAGGACTGAAAGCTTGGACAAGTCTGATGTGCTTTGTCAAAGGCTGCCTTGGAGGCTCCCTGGCACCCTGTTGGTGGCATTTGTCAGCAGTGGGGAGTGCAGTGGGCAGAGTTTCGTGCAGTTCTTTTGTTCGGGGTAAAGGTTTCTTGTCTTTCTGTTTGGTATATAAAGAAAAGGGCAAAAAGAAATCTCTCTATCTTCACATCATACTGTGTATCTGTAATGACAACGAATTATTTCTGTATTATTGAGCGTTTCCTGCTCTGGTAATTACTGGTGTGTAGCATGCTGCCAAGTGGTTTTATAAATCTGCAAAGGCTGCAGCTAGTGCGGGAAGTCTATTAAAATAACACAGACTTGATTTACAGGGTTTCTCTCCAATTTTGAAGTTTCTGTGCTGCAGAGTACAGACACAGTGCTTACAATTTATTACTGTATTTTGAAGTCATCTTGACAAAATTGGAGGTAGCTATCACACTTCCTGGGATGAGAAAGGAAAGCTACAGGGACACACCCAATGGGAGTAGACACAGGACAGGGCAAGTCACTTCCAGTGGAGACTTTAACTCTCTCAAAGCATGAGGTTAACAAGCTGGTGTGCTTTGAAGGAGAGAGCAGAAGAGACAATGCAGAAGGTTTTAGAGAATAATCACTCCTTGGCGTAAGTGGGCAGAGCTGAAGGCTTTGGAGTTTTGATAGCTTGAGCCTTGCGTTTAAGCTGAGATATCTATGAAAAGACGCACTGTGCTTTACAGGCAACCTGGCCGTATCTCTCTGATGCATCTCTAACATGCCCCAGAACTGCAGGATGAATGTTTTACCTCTGTATATCACATTGCATGGGCACTGGGTGATGTTTTGGTGTCAATATTCTTTAAAGAATGTTAGAAAAGCTGCAGGGTGAAGAAGGGGGCTGTGGAAAGACTAAGAAAGCATCTTAGAGCAGGAGACTTGGATGTAACCTATCTGGTTGGAAAGAAAAAAAGGTTGACAAATTAACTTATTAGATTTATGAAAATATTCCTGGAAAAAAGGAACTCTTTTATCTAGTGAAGAAAAGCAGAAAAAGAACTGAGGCCCTGGTTAATTCAAATGAAAAATGAAGCACAAATCTTCCATGGAATGGTGGGTAATTCAGTGCTTCATCAGGGAAATGAGTGAAGCTCCTATCTTGTGCTTCTATCTTTCATGTGAACACTCCAGAGACACCAAATACTTCTGGAAACACAAATGCCTGATGCTGATATTGAGATATTTCAGTCACACATCAGCATCTGTGGTACCTCAGAGGTCTGACTAGATAATTAACTTTTCTAGCTCCAGAACTTACGAGTATACATTTTAGAGTACTTATACTTTCATAGCAGTTGGCTGAATTGCTTATAGCTCTTGGCTGCAGTTTTTCATGTATAACTACTTGATGGTGCTTACTCCACTCTAATCAGAGACTGTGACAGCCTCATTAGTAGCTGTGGAGATGCTCTGCACTCTCACCCATTTAGAAAACATGATCTTGGCTGGGGTTGTAACTAAGCAGGTATCCAATGAGCTGAGCAGTGGCTGAACTCCCAGATGCCATGTGTGTGCATACAAAATAGGTGTGCTAGGCAGTGCTGTACCTGGGGACAGAGCTGTAAAAGCCGGCGTTGTAGGACAGCCCCGGGAAGCAGCTGGGGAGTGATGAGGTGACAGTGACGTGTGGAGTGTTGCCCCTTGCAAAGGGGCAGCCTTCTCACTTCCCAGGAGCAGCAGCCCACGGTTTCAAACTAACAAGGCTGAAATTTAAAAGTGAATCTTGAAGATCGTTTCTCACAGCTGCTCTGTAAAATACCCAAAAAGGATTCTGCGAAAGCCCATCTTTGGCAGTTTACAGTCTTGAAAAGCCTCCTTTTCATTAGGAGGTGCCTGTACTTGGAGCATTTGTATTTCTGCTAGGTTATTTACTATATCGTCATATTTACCCTAGTGCTGCTTTGACTGCTAGAAGATGACTTACTTTTATTTTGATTAATTCTGAGTAATTAAAGGCGAGCATTTGCGTCACCACATTTCCTTTTCCCTTTGATTTAATTTTATTCAGCCCCCAAGGAGTTATAAAATATCTATGAGCTTTCTGCAGTATCTACATAAATACTTAATTGTGAGGTGACTGTATTAATAAAATTTATTGTTCATTATTTGAGTTTAATGTTTACATGTCATTTCATAACACCAGCAATGAAAAGAGAAGCCTGCTACACTTCACGTACACAGAAAGTAATGACTCCTTGTCAGAAACAGTGTAGAGATTTCTGTGTGTCTATCTCCCTCTCTCTAAATATAAATGTAAGCATTAGAACATATTTATAGATATATAAAATGTATCTGTGTTTGTAAATATTTGTATATGGGTATATGTTTTAGAACGAGTTTCCAGCAGGATGTGACAGACCATGTGAATCAGTTATTTAAGACCTCACTTGTGCAGAAACCTTTCAGGACAGCTGGTTCAAGGCAGGGCTGACGTTTTAACTTGCCTTCTCTGCTTGGTTTTACCTTTGTGCTGTAATTGTAAAGAGTATTATTTTCATTACGAGTCTCTTTCTTTTCATTATCTTATTCTAGATTACTGGAGTTGGAAATACCATAATTGGGGTAAAAAGATCAGTGTATTATCCTTTGCCTGATTCAAAATATGTATTAAAGGGAAACTGATTTTACAGAACAAACAGAAACCCCCCATAACTCTGTGGACAAAGTAAGTCAAAATTGAAGGACAGATGAACACTTGTTTATCATATCTCTCTGGGGTAGATCCATAGCCTGAAGTTTGCAGAGGAAAATTTCCAAGCTGAACTTATCCAAGGAGTAAGACTCCAAGTTGAATACTCTCAGACTTCTTGAAAATATCTTGATTTATCTGTTCTCTTTGGCCAGGCCTGGATGTTGGTCAGAGTGGGTGTATTGGCCAGTGAGTCAGCAGATGCTTAGCTGGGGATTGGGCATTACACAAGCTGACTCTTCCCCTGAAAGGATGTGCAGAAGGAGATGGAAATAATCTTAGAAGATTTGTTTCATAAGAAAAGGGGAGAACACAGGGACTATGGTGATACTAGAGACAGGCGTGGTGTTATGGTGCTTCAAGTGGCACAAGGATGAGAGAAACCAAGTTTCATCTTCTCTGCTGCTATCATTCCATTCTTCTGAAATTAAGAGGAGACAATGTAGCTCTCTATTGACCTTCATGAGGGCATCAGTGCCCTGGTTCCTAATTATTAATGTGCTAAAGGAAGGGCCAGTTGATACCGCAGAGCAAAAATAAAACTTACCAGAAATAAGTGGGGTTTTTTTAGCATTATGTTGAACTATAATCTGTTCTTAATGGAAATCTTTTTATAACTTCTTAGGCTGGGCATTTAAAAATATTGATTATAGGACTCGTGGTTTTAAGTGAAAAGATGCTTTATATGCCACAACATAAGGGAGAAAGAGAACTCATTTTGTGTCCTAGTTTATGGTGTTAAGGAAATGCGGAGATTGCTGTCTCCCTCCTCTTCAGGGTAAAAAATTAGAAATGAAGTTATAAAAGTGAAGGAAAAGCAAAAAAACCCTGTAATGCACAGAAATAAAAACTTAGTGATAATTTTTTGTAATTACTTCTGTTAAAATACTTTATGTTCCAAAATGCTGTTTGGACCATTTACTTCTGAACTTGGACATCAGCTAACTAAAGCCTAAACAGTTTTGCTAGGAATGTTTTTTCTTTTTAGTTGTAGTACTCATTTCTTGTGGAGCATGTAGAAGATTTGAACACTGATGTTTCAGTTGGTTTCAAAAACAAATGTTCCATGGAGCACTCAGAACCTTTAGATTTTAAAAATAGGCTGACAAAATATACAATAAAATCCATACTGTATGTGCAAGTCCTTGTATCAAAATTTACCAATACAATGTAGTAGTGAGGATCTGAAAGTTTAATGCTGCCAAACTTCCTTTGAAGTCTGGACATCAGGGATATTTGATTAAATCTGATCTTTTTCAGAAGGATTTGACATTCATGGGACTACTAAATTTCAGAAAAGCCACAGGTCTAACCTTGCTTCTTAAAAATTTACTTACACTGGTATAGTTGGTGTATACAGTCTAAGACAAAGATATTGCTGTACTTTTCTATGTTGTCTTGCTATTCTTTGCCTTCACACAAAAGAGCTAGGATGTGGATTTATGGGGGTTGGAGGACTAGCCTTTTTTTTCTGATAAACTACTGAGGTGTATCTCAGCTTGCAATCTGTATTAAAGATTGATTGTTGGTATGAATTATTACCTTAGGGTTTAATTCTCCATCTGTTGAAGTCAGTTAAGTGGCTTCCCTTTATATTTAATTGTTTGAGAATGTGAGTCTTTGGAAATACATATGACTTGGAGGTGGAGGTTCTGAAAAAATAAATCTCTTCTATGTGCATATCATTAGTCTGGTACAAAGGTGGCTTGACTTTCAAATAGGAGAAAATAATTCTCCAGAAATGTATTTATCACTTTGACCTTGCAAGTAAAAATTTTACTAAGATGTGGAAACCTGGGAAATAAGTATTTTAGACCTGAATTACCTGAAAAATCAGCTCAGAAAAAAGGAGTGTTTTGCACATGTGATACCATCTGTTCTAGGCACTGTACATTAAACCTCAGTGGGGGTTTTTTGTTGGTTTTATTTTTCTTCCTAATGTATTGCTATTATGTAGTGTTTCATCATGAGTTTGGAAAAGAATGTATGTGACCTCATGTTAAAGTCCCAAAGCTTTACAGAAGTGCAGTGTTGATTGTTCCCTAAGTGATGTTCTGTCTGCGCTCACTGGCGTGGCTCATGTGAGGCAGCTCATGTTCTTTAGGGACCTTCCTTGTTCTTGGGGTGCTGTATCTTCCAGTGTGGGCTTGACACTGGTTGGCTGGGCATACTAAATCATAGTCTGGTAGCACAGTGTTCAATTTGGTGTGTGAACACAGGGTGTGTTGTGCTGGAGGACTAATCACAATTGTCTTTAAAAAGTCAAAAGCCCCTCCCCTTTATTTATTTTGTCATTGGATCTCCTGTTTTGGTAAACGTGATTGGAAGAGTCTCTTGAGTTGTGACCAAAAGAGCCACAACTGACTTGAAAAGGATAATGTGAGGGAAGCGGTGCTGGGAGGGGTTTGGGAGGGAGTGGGTGACATTCATGGCTGAAGACTTGACTCGTGGTCATCGGCGGCATGAATACCATCTCAGTAACTGCATGTGTTATCTGTGCTGTTGTGTACCGATGTTTTCCTTCTCGGTGCTTTGTCCTTAACACTGGAATGAATGCTACCCTGATGTCAGTGTTTATCCTGGGGACTGGAGAAGGTGGAAGGCCCTGGCCAGCCCAAGAGTTGTGCCCTGCTTATGCTCGATTGAAGAATTGATGAGAGAAAAAACATGTTGGCACCAGCGACCAGGAAAGGCTCATTGGTGAGACTAATGCTGTGGTTGCTGACAGAAGGGTGCAAGTGTGGCAAGCAGCAGCTTTGTGGGGGTGATCCACCAGCTGGGTTGATAGCTGGTGATTGCTGGGTTGATTTGCTAATCGCTGGTTTTGTTCAGTTTGTGCTGGAAGACTCTTCCAGAGCTGTTATAACCTGTCATTTTTAAAGGCAAACAAACTGGTTTGTCCCTTAAGGCTTCCTCGGCAGTACCTTTCAGGTGCTGCACCAGCTGAAAGGGGATGTTTTGCTGCAAGGAAGTTGCATCTGTTTATCCCACCTCGCTTTTAAGGGTGGAGGGCTTGTCCCTCAAACTGCGATGCACAACTTAAGTAGTTTGCCTGGCAACAGACATGTGATGAGATAACAAAAGCAGAAAGACACAGAGGAACAGTACAATGCAGAGCTATATGAGCAAAATTAGAAATGAGCTGAGATGAAGTGCTAAAAACTGCATTCTGTTAATGCTACTGCAAGCCTGCAAGGCAGGCTGGATGGAGGAGGAGACTGGGGTTGCTGTCATTAAACAGGGGAGAGAAGAGGAAGCAAATGGATGCAGAACAGGGAAAGAATGAATGGCCGTGTGGTATGCATTAAAATAACTTTAAGGTGATGCACCCAAACAGGAAAGGCAGCCTGGTGACTGTCACAGCCAAGTCAGCAGTGATGCCTTGCAGGGACGAGGCTCTTGCTGTAGGCTGAGTTTGTGCTGCTGAGTGATGCCCTGGCAGGGGCGTCAAGCCAAATGCCACGGTTGTTTGGACTGACTGAGGGGTTTGGCCCATGCTGTTTGGCCCTCTCAGGCAATGCTTTGGTGCAATTCTCCAAGCCTCTTCAAGGCTGTTAAAGGACATTACTACAAGAGCTGCTGATCCTGCCACGCTTTGAGATTTGCCATTTTCTGGATTTAGTTTAGAAAGGCCGTATCCTCCTCATGATGCCTCGTTCTTGCCTTGAGATCCCAAAAAACCCTGAAAGCTTTGAGCTCAGAACAACTGCTGTAATACCATTCCTAGATGACTAGGGTATTGCTGGCAAATTGATAAATAGACTCAAAAGTTTATTCTGGTCTCTCATGAAGTGGGGGTGAGATGTATCTTTCATACCTTAGAAGTCCAGAACCCATTAGGATTTATCACTCTGATATTGCAGAGACCTGGACAGGAATTTCAGATTTATGTGGTGCGTACAGCCACTTGATCTCAGTCTAGTTTAGAAATTATTTCAAAAAGATAGCTTTACTCATTCAAGATACTGGAAATAATATTTTCAAATTCTTTCTAAGGAAAATACAAGCCACAGAGAAACATTCATAAAGATATGACTTAATTGGTTTTTGTGTAAGTTTAATAAATATTTCAGTGAAGTGACCTGAACACTCTTCTGGCCGTTCCTAGAACTCAAAAGTGTACCTGGTCTGTGAAAGCAGGCATAGACTTACCGTATGCCACAGGAAGTAAATTCTTGAGTCAAGACTGCTTATTATGGAGAGGCTTCTATTAGATAATATGACTTGCAAATATCTGTAATAAAGAAAAACATTCTGCTTAAACTTGAACATTCTTATAGTTGAGACTAAATCCTAATCTGAGACTTCAGTTTGCCCAAAAGGGTCATTACTGTCTGTTCTCCAACTGAAGAATTTAGAAGGCGTCATTATGTCTTCAAAATGTCGTTAATTTCTTGTTGTTAATTTCTTCGAATTGTTATTAATGTAAATAGTCTGAAACAGAGAACTAAAACAAACTTTGTCTCATGAAGCAAAACAGTTATGAAAATAAGTTGTAAACACCGATAAAGACATCAAAATGTTAGAGGAATCCCATGCTTGGGTCTGTCTAATGCATTGCACGGCTCGTTACTTCCCTTTGCATTAACCATATAGACACAGCTCTCTGCAACAGTCAGGGGCTTGTCCCAGGGCTATCACTTGCTGTTCACCAGCACCTTTCACTGAATTTACTTCTGTTTCCTGAAAGTATTTAATTAGTACTGCTAGTTTGGTTTTTTGACTAGGGTTTCTGTGCTTTCTTCTACAAAAAGAGTTTTTCAGTTGTGGAGTTAAAGGAAGCTTTGCTGTTTGTTTCAGTGGAAGCAGGGTACAGCCAAGACTAGCTGTGCATGTCCAGAATGCCAGTCTGCACATGCAGTTATTGCATCTGAAGATCAATGTATGTAGTCAGCTGAAAATGTAACTTAATTATATGGTTCAGTGAGAAACTGTGTAGTACAGCTGTAGCTAGTGAAATCCAGTGTGAACGGAACATGCAATTTTAAAACAGAATCATCATCTATAAACCCAGAGAAAAAGGAGCTAAGTGAGGATTTTAGTTTTCTGGAAAAACATTAATACAATGATACAGCACTTCAAACATGGTCTCTGCGTACATGGTGTGATTTTGTTTGTTGGTGGGGGTTTTTTGTTGGTTTTTTTGTTGGTTGTTGTGGGTTTTTTCCCCCTAAATAGAAGTGGCTGGCCTGTGGGTGATGTCCCTTTGCAGGAAAAATTTTGGTCCAGTATTTCAATTTGAATATAGTATTCAGGGAGTCAAACCCCACAAACCTGAGCTTTGAGAGCCTGAGTGGAGGGCCTTTCAGGAACTCTGTTTTCCAGATGTTTAGACAGTGTTGAAGGGGAGACACATGAATGTTCTCTGGTTTTGGTGATCTGGAGAACATTGGCTTTGCCTGTGGGTACATCCTGGGAAAATCTTTGTGGGATCAGTGTTTCTGTGCAGAAATTGTGGAAAAACTGGTATGTCTCTAGGAAATAGGTGCCTTGTTAGATACATTTTCATCTTAATATGTCATGTCTTTTGAAATCTCTTCAGTAAATTTTTTTTTGTAAAGCTTCTTCAATTGGACCAGTGGTCTCCAAAATGGGGTGTGCAAGATGATCCCTTGGGGTACAGGAAGGAAAATAGTAGAAAATGTATATAATTTATAAATAAGTTTTAAATTACAAATTATAAGTATTTTATGAATAAATATACATATCTTGTGGGTACATGGTCAAAATTCAATTTCATTGATGGGATGCACAAATGAGATGGAGTCACTGCATGGAACAGTAATGTATTGCCTCAAATAAATACACAGAAATTACAAAACTTAAGTCCTGTTAAAGACTTTACTTGTTACAGGACGTTTGTTTCATTTAAAAATATTTTTATTTACTTGTCCTTCTCTTCTTCCCTTCTTTCCCTCAGCATGTGCTGCCTGTGCAGCCAGTCTTCCTTGCATGGACAGAGTGTCTCAACTGCTTCAGGTGGCTATCACTTCTACACACATTTATGTTCCAACCCAAGAACGTAGTAAAGCCTTATGTTATGTTCTGACATGCTGTTATGTTAACAAAAACATGAAGTGATGCTTTCTCTGTCAAGGGTGAGTCATCCTGACTACCTTTCTGTTGTACCAATTAAGGCTGTCTTCACATTAGGGCCACTCTTTTTCCTGTTTGCTCCAGCCTGGACCTTCCTGTTCTCAGGAATGGCGGATGTGGAGAGAAGGGAGCCCAGGATTAAACACACTTTCTCATTCACCCATCCTCCTTTGGAAAAGCAGGTGAATGAACCAAAACCTTTCTCTTCTAAAGTTCCTGTTGTGGTTTGAGGGAACGTTGTAAATGTTCTAATCACAGTTGGCAATCCGGATACAACTGAAATTTGCTTGGTTTTGAGTGCTGGTATTTAATGAAAAGTCCTATTTCTTGCTTTTTGTTATTTATAATATTATTTCCTTTACAAAATCATTACCTTCAGAGTAAGGAGTTCATGATCTAGGTTTTGTGCAGAGAATTTGAATGCACCACAAAGAAGGACATTACTTCAAAGTGGGTGCATCTTTTTGCTTCTGAATATTTTTTAAAGGTGTGAGAATCATCCATTTTCATAGCCCTTCCTGTGGATAGATGCTTACTTTATGTAATGCACTTTTTTCTTTGATGCTGCTCCATCTCTCCTTGCCGCAGCCTCGGGCACCCGGTGGTTGCAGCCCGCCTCCATCATTGCTGGTATGGGAAGTCACAGGCAGTGAGCTCTGCTGCGCTGTCCTGGGCTGTGTTCGTGGTACTCAAGGTACCATTCTTGGTAGTGTCATGTTTGCTCTCTTTTGCTTAGGAGTTTGTAATAATATTTAATTACACTGCTTCTGCAGATCTCTAGACTGTATATTACTTTTCCCCGTATTCTGGAGAGTGATTTTAATAGCACTATTTGTAGGCCTCCCTGCTCAATTAGTGTTTGATGCTGATTATAGAAATCTCGATCTGGGGGTTCTGAAACTATTAGAAAGGTGTATTTTTATCTAGAATTTGTATGCTAGCAGATGTTAATACTGACCACAGGAGTGTGGCTGTAGATCTTTCTTTTCTGTGTGTTCTGGGGAATACTGCACGATGTAAGATCACTTCAGAAATTATAACATTTCCTAGGGAGAATCCTGTTGCCCTCACCAAGATCCCCTAGGTCATTTAAGAAAACAAACAAAAAAAAGGAACTGCTACAAACAAAAGTATGTCTACTTTTGAAATACCTATTTTAAAAGCCAATTAAAACCCAGGAAATACGAAAGGAAACTTTATATATTTATCTAAGGAACTTTTCTTAATCGCTGGTTGACTGACTACATACACTGTAACACAGCTTTTGTACTGGATGTTTGACCTGATTATTTGATATTTTTTGTTTAGTTCTACAAAGTTGCATCCCTGCCAGCTATCTACTGACTTCACTAATGACATTCCTCTTTTGCTCTCATTTGTTGTGAAGTCTAGATAAGTGATCTCTGGAAAAAAGTAGGCTGTAAATTCCAGTTATGACTGTCACTGACCTTGCTGCAATTATTTTGTAGGCTTTACCCTGGACATGGTTGCCTTGTACTGCCACAGTACTCTGGAGTTAAGGTACAGGTACCAGCTCAAAAAAATGGGGCAATGGTAGAGATTTAGTTTAAACTGCTGCCAAAGGTAGTGTTTTTATGGGGTGGCACTGGCAGGTCAGGTTTGGGGATTTTTAATACAAATGCATTTTTCACTTATATCTTTTACTGGCTTGAACCTGTTTAACTGCATGATAAGGGACCCACCAGAGCAATCTGAAAGGTTTGTTCTGAGTGTTTCTGGCTGATGGAATATGCTGAGCTGGGACCAGCCAGACTGAAACGTGGGCCACTTGTGCCTGGAGTTGTTGGCCAGCTTTTCTGCAGGAAGCAGAATTTTGCTGCTGCTTGTTTGACTGTTAGTGCTTTTCTTGGGTAACTGAGGTCTAGTAGTCTTCATTGTTGTTGTTTGCTTTGTTGATCAACAATGATATTAATTAAAAAAGAGAAAGAAAGAGAAAAGCAGAAACCCTAATTTTCAGTAGGAAACTTGTAGATACCCTCCAGGACAGCTCTTCCCTAATGAAGAAGCCATCCCATACAAAGCGTGAAGGTTGCCTCTTCTGTTTGGCTTGAGGTCCTGCTTATAGTCAGCTCCAGGCTTCCTGAGCTGGAGTGAAATTCAAAGGGAATTAGGAGGCATAGTGACAGATCCAGATCATGTCAGCCCTGGAGATGTGTCCTCCTGAGTCTGTATTTGAGCCCAGTTGGCAGAACTAACATCTTGTGACTGGGCATCTCCAGTGAGTGAATAAAATAAGTTGATTCAGTTGTTTGGCTGGGCATGGAGAGGACAGAAATTCTGCATAACACAAAAGAGTGAGTTCATGTATCCATTTTTACGTGGCTGATGCTGTTGGCTCCCTTACTGGTCATGCTCACCTGCAGCTGGGAGTGTGTAGGATTTAGTATTTTTACACTAGGATCTAGTTTTTATTGTGTGCCTCTTTGCAGGAGTGCTGATAGTGGCAGGTGAAGTGCTCGAGTGTGCTGGCTACTCCCGTGTGCGTCTGTGTCACAAGCAAGAATTGTTACACTGCAGTTGATATATTTGCAAAGGGCATTTTCCAACCAATTTTACACATTCAGAGCTGGAATGTGTTCCAGCAGGAAGAAATAATCATGAAGGAAGCTTTTGGCAGCACTGCACTTGCATTGCACCCAGATCCGTGCTTTGATGGAGAGGCAATGTCGTGGTGGTGTCACATCTTCCCAGGCACAGACCATGGACTGACCCAGGAGCTTGCAGCTACTTTGTTCTTCTTCCCCAGCAGATACAGAAGGGGTCCTAAAACCTAGCACTGAAGATCATGGCTTGGAAGAAAAGAAGGAATGCTACTCTAATAAAATTTGATTTATTTTAGTGCTTTGTTTTTACTTCTGATTTGCCTGCTCTCCTTGAAGGTGGAAACAGTCCTAAAAATTTTTTGCTTTGCTATATGTAACTACTGTGTGGGTGTTGCTGGGAGAGATGGAAACAAGGGGCTGAGAAATGATCCCTGTTCTTTTTTTTTTTAACAGTGGTATGTATTATTTGCCTGGTTTGGGGGACAGATATTGTGTGTACATTGATTTTCTTTTTTTTTTAGTGTGGTGTTTCTACCCTGATTGCTTTTAGCCTATCATGTAATTAAATTCTTGAAACATCTTGCCTAGCTTCGTTATTTGAATAATATGAAAGATAAAGTTCCCAGTTCAAGTCCTTATTCATGACTTATTACCTAAGCATTTACACTAAGTGTGCGGTCTGTGTGTGTTGAGGGTTAGGGGACAGGAACCTTGCCTGCTTCCCTGACAAGGATATGCAAGAGCTCCTCCACCGGAGCTCAGAGAATCACAGTGAAAACATTCCTTGTGCATCATGTGGAAGGGAGTGGGTGTTCCTACAATTACGGAGGTACACTTACACTTGGTAGGAAGGGGCTGTGCGGGCAGCTTCCGTCAATTCTGCTCAAATTAATCAAATCCTTCACAGAGGGCCTATTGATATTTGAGTATAGTAAGAGCTAAAAGGCCTCTGTTCATTAATTTTTAACAGCTCAAATGGCTCCAAGGCTTTTGATTTTTTTTTTTTTTAAGGCAAATCATAAAACAGTAATCCATATGGGAAAAAATTTGTCACATTTAAACAGCAGCAGAATCTTGTGGGACTTTGCAGAGGAACACATGTCCTGATGTTTGATGACTTTTAAAAATCAGTGGTAGGAGGTCGGGTTTTCACCCTCACTCTGCATAAACCTGGGACACCTTCATCATCAGATGTGTTTAAAAATTGGAAAGGGCATTATATCATACCAGATACAATGCAGCAGTGGTAAAATGATGCACCTCTACTTAAAATCTTTGTAAAGCTATAATTTTTCAGGGAAAAATTCTTTTAGTTTTTGACTAGACTGATTAGCCAGATGGCTTTGTGAAATAAGTGTTCTGTTAGGTGAGGCTTTGGTGGTGGTATAACCTTGTATTGCTTTCTAGCCCTCTAATATTTTTCCAGACGTAGCCCTGGGACTATGAAACCCAAATTCCCGGTAGTATGAAACAGTGTGAAGAAATAGTAGCCAGCTGCAAGATAATGATTCTGAATCTTGGACATGAGCACTGGAGTTGAACTGCCAGGATGTGTCAATCTCTACTGAATGTTTCATATTCAGCAATATCCTTAAGCTAATAACTAAGCAGTAACATATGTTGCATAATCCAGTGTTCAATTTTGTCAGAATTGTATTCCTTCCTAATTTCTTACGTGGTTACTTAGTACTAGCAAAGAATGGTTTGAATTTCGTGCGTGTTTGTAACTTTAAGACGAAGCCTTTCACCTTCTCTGTAGATATCTGTAATTGTTAGGATTCTTTTCATGATTTTAACAAATCTGCATTTAAAGTCAGAGAGCTTTGTCTTGAATTTTATTTGCTCTTTGACTGTAAAGAGAGGAGAAAAATAGAAATTGAGACATGGTATGTAGTTTTGTGATGGAAAGCGGGAGAGGTTGATAACTTTTAAAATATTTGCTTCCATAACTTTGAATTTTTAAAATCAAATGTGTATAATGAGACATCTCAGCAATTAAGACAAAGAAAGCGAAAATGGTAACCATTGAATCATGAAGTATGCTCATTAGGTAGTTTACAACTTTACAAAGTTAATCTAGGTGATTAGAACAGGCTCCTTCACCTGCTGAAGTGTGGTAAACAGGAGTGGAGGCTTCTTACTGTTTCAGGTGTGATGCTTGCCTTTGCCTCTGGCATAGGATGCGTGCATTTGGCTCTTTGATTCAGCATAGATCTGGGCTGAATGTTTAAAACAGAAATATAATCTAAAGGTAAGAAAAGTGACCTCCAAAAGAAGGTGAATTTCTTCATTTACCTTTTCTGCTGTGGCAAACAAGCTAACCCCAATCTCTTGAACTCAGTTTTCTTGCTTTACAGCCAGACCCTCTGAGATGATTTTGCAAAGCCATTTGCTTGTTGCTCTGCTCTCTTTCACTGCATTTTCAAGCGGTGGACACTAAACATGCTTCCCCCCTAAAAAAAAAAATTAAAAATTGAGGGGCAGATGAAACTGGGGAAAGGATTTCCCACTTCACTGCAAGACAAAGGTTTTCTTGGATGCCCTCAGGTATTGTGTATTGCTCATCTGCAGGCCTGAGTGGAGTGTCAGTGGGGCTGTATTTGGTTGTCTTTTAATATTTTACCATGAAAAGGCCTTTTTGCTGACAGAAGTGTCATGTGTTATCTTATACTGGATTTCCTGGAAGCTTGTCAAATTATTTTTGCTGCATGTTGTAGGAGCAGATCCTGCTTTCTGGGAGCGCTGAATATTGATACAATTTGTTTACTGTTTTAAAGTAGATGTATCCTACTAACAACAGTGTCATTTCATACTTCCACTTACCATTAAATTCACATTTGATTTACTCTCTGTTTTACCAGTCTTACACATTTTGGAGCTACACTGTACTTTGTGAAACACCAAATTTGGGCTGTGACTCATGATAAATCTGCTTGGGTATGTCTCATCTTCACCCTCTGGAAAAGGCAGTCTTCTCACTCTGAAAGTGGAGATGGCTTTTCTGTATTTCTTCAGGAAGGGGTTCATCCCACTACAAACAACATTAACCTTCTAACGATCTGAGTCTGTAACAAATAAAGTATATTTATTTTAAAACAGCTTGCAATGGAGAACAGAGGTGATGCGAAACAAAGTCCTAAAATTTGGATTTATCAGAAGTTCAGAGCAGCCTTTCTCTCCATGCTGTTTCTTATGATCCTCTGCTGGCATCTGCTGCCAGTCCTACCAGGCTGGGTTTGAGGTGCGATGCAGTGAAAGATGCCTGCTGTACTTGGTGCTAGCAGTGAGATGTTTTTGTGCAAATTGATGTCTTTGTTTTTTCCAGCCCTGGCAGTTTGCTTTATTTGATTTAAATAAGGAATGGGGTGAGGAGAAAAGTAAAGGAGCAGTTGTAAATTAAACCAGCACCCTTGTGGATTTGAGCTTAGTTGCAGTGAGTTTCCAAGAGCTCATGTTAGAAAAGGGTTGTGTTTAAAGTAAGTTTTTCTCATGTTTGGATCACAGTGATAGTTTTGCCTCTTGTGTTTTGCCTCTTGTGATGAGGAAAAAGCAAACATAGCATCCAGGATAACAGCATGTTTCAACACTGTCAGTTCAATGCTGGGAATTCTTGCCTGGGAGGATGCTGTTCTGAACGTTTGGCAAGTGGATGATTATGTATCACCTTCAAAAGTCCTGAGGTTTTTAGCTTCTCGAAGAACTAATCCATCAAGACTTCATTTAACAGTGCTAATAATTTCCCCTATCTGTCTGGCAGGGGGGTGTTTGTTTTAATGTGATCTCATCCGTATTATTAAAGGAGTTGGAATACTGAAACCTTTTTTCCCTTTTATTCCAATG
This sequence comes from Platysteira castanea, assembly GCA_013397175.1. NCBI lineage: Eukaryota > Metazoa > Chordata > Aves > Passeriformes > Platysteira > Platysteira castanea. The sequence goes on along the minus strand of VYXC01012214.1, from coordinate 379,126 downwards.
CCAAGTATATTTATGTGTTTTTAAGATGGAGAGTATGCATCAGAACTATGACGCAGTATAAATAGCAAACACTTCTCAGATGGCGAGTGAAAATAATTTTAGTTTATATTCTGCAACATGCAGTGCTTAATGATTTGAGGCATCTTATTTTTACAGGACAGATTTCAGATATATATGACTGAAGCATTATGGCAAGTTCTGTCACTGTCCAAACCAAACCTTGGTTTAAAAGACACATATCTTTCTTTATGATTACTCCCCAATTTTAAATGTTACTCCATTTATGTATATTACTATACATAATTTGTGTATTAGTAATTCTGTTGAATAGAGCAATTAAGCCAAGAAACAGGGAAAACTGAAAGCAAGATTATACACGTGCATAAAAAGTTTTTGAGTCAGAACGTAAGAAAATCACCCATGTAGAAGAATCTCCAAATAATCCCAAGTTTTATTTGTTCTCTTTCCCTGGGTTTTCTGTGCCTTGTCTTACGAATATTTTCCTTAATGGGTCATGACCTGTCCATTCTCAGGTGCCTTGGTATTGCTTGTGGGACTCCGTAGACTAGGCCTTTGATAAGAATTAAACCACAGCTTTATGATGTTATGTCTGTGGGAATTTGTAACAGTCAGGTACTTTGGTCATCTCAGTGATTTTTCTTTGCACTGGTTGTTCCACTGGGTTCTTCCTATGCTGCTACACACTGCAAAAATCTTGAAAACTGCTTTTTATCTTTCTCCAGGGCTTGATTCAATGATGACCCTATTGATTTTGTTTGCGTTTGTTTTGGGGTGTTTTTTTTACTGAGGAATGGCAAATGGTCAACCCATCTCTTTTGATGAGCAATGTGTTCTTTTTTGATCTTTTCTCTTTATCCAACATGTATTGTTCTAACTCCAGGTTTTATAATTTCAAATTATAATTTTCAAGGTCACTGGGACTAGTCTTTCCCCGCATCAAGGGGGAGAGTTTTGACTAGCAGTGAGAGAATCACCTAGGGGAGGGGTAGTAACTCCTCACCAGCTGGGATGTGAATCTGCTGTTGGAAACCAAGCACTGCTCACGTGTAGTGAGTGTGTCAAGTTAGCGTGTTAACGGGTTTGTCTTTGCCAGGCATGTGATATGAATAGCAAGAACAGAATAATTTGGGTATTTTCCTCTTCTGGCGGATTAAACACTACACTGTGTTCAACCAGTCTACACAGAGTCCTTGAACATTTGGTGCCAACACCTGTTAAACTCCTCTAGAAAGTGTTCTAGGTGTTATAGGGATGAAAATTGTATGGCCTTGTTTATGTATCCCAAAAAGGAACTTGGTTCTAAAGACAAACATTGATCCAATGATCAGTACAAAAACTACTCTTCCCTTGATTTTTTTCTGCTGTTGCAATTGCTGTGTCATTCCCCTCAGCAAGCAATGTTAATCAAGATTAAATATGACTAGAGAAAGACATATCTGCATTTATCTCATCAGTGTACATTGATGTAAATTCATGTTTCTGAGTAGGCCCTGGGATGATTTTTTTGCTACAATCCAAATGTTATCCTGAAATAAAATTTTTCCCTTTTTGCTTTTAATTTTTTTCTAAACTGACCATCATTTCTGGACTGTGGCAGTAACCAACTGGAAACATAAAGCTCTTTATGGTAAAACAGACGTAAATCTTGGTCAAAAATACAGTATGACTTTGTATGGTAGCCAAAGTAAAATGGCATCTCTGTCATCTCAAATCAGTTTGTAGCTGAATTTAAAAGCTTCTTCTGCCCTGCGTTTTGATGACTCATATGCCATCTTCATGTTCACTGCAGAATTCCTTGAGGACTCTTAAGGTTTGGGCATGCTTAGAATAAACTGCTGAGTACCAAGGAGGTAGCCTGCCTAAGGTTTGTCACACAAACCCCTTCTTCACCTGGAGCCCTGCAATGACCCACACAATTCCTGCATCACCCTTACAGTTTAGTAAAGGATTGTGCTGTTATCCTCTAAGAACCCTTGAACTCAGTTGGGAGTTGGGCATCACAAGAACTCTTCATGTCCTTGGTGATGCAGTACTTTTTGTGTACCAGATGTCCTGAGGTCAGGTTGGTTCAAAGTAAAGGTTTCGGGTTAAAAATACATTTACTTGATTCACTACAGGAAAAGTTTGTTTTCAAAGCTGTAAAAAAATGACACATCAAAATATATTTTTAGAGTTATGCTTAGTTGGGTTTTCTCTTTGTTGTACGTTTGAGTTTTTCAGTTCTAAGATCCTTTCTTATCTACTTCATCATGTTAAATAGCTTGTGATACTGGCTAATGAGCCCCACAGCTGGGCTGACATGTCCCAAAGAGTCACTAAAGCTATGTCTTCCTTCTGTATCCTTTCAGGTAATGTGTCCTTCTAAAGGCAGTTTTGCTGGAGCTGGTCAGAACAACTGCTCTGAGTTATTTTCCTCTCCCTGCTTAAAACATGAGGTGTATTCTGACTTTTCTGGCCTCATTTCTTTCACTAGACACTGGCCTGTTATCTTGTGGGAGATGACGCGATTTTTCTGTGTCTTTAGACTCTTGATTAAAGTTTCTGTTATCTCACCTCACACATGTCCCATTGTGGCCCTCAGATGCTTACAAGGCACATTGTGCACTTAATGTTGTCATCACCTATTGCATTTTAATAGTACGGAATGAAAAACAATATAGTAGAGGTAGAGAAAAATTATGTATTTAATCTAAGTTGAATATATGAAATTCAGTTTACTATGCCTATAGCTCTTTTCTTTGTATCTTATAAAACCAAACATGTTACTGTAGAGCTGAATTTGAGTCTGAGCATTGAGTAATTTCATCTTCCTGTCATGTGCAGAGTTAGTTTTGAAAAGAGGAAGAGGATATTCTAAGATACTCTTAAGAGTATTTCGAAAAATTGATTGTGTGAAAGAAGTGTGGAACTCAGGCAATTTTTATTTAATGAGTTGTACAAATGTGTTTTCAGTTGGGCAGTATATTTAATTGAGGCACAAGATAAAGTTTGTACTTGTTCAGAAGTATGTCACATTATGCTGAAATTGTTGTAGCACTGGTTGTGTGTAGCTATATGTGGACATCAGATTTCTGATTAAAACCTTTTTAAGCTTCCAGCGAAGCTGAAAGTAAAGCATGGAAACCTTGTGTTTTGGGCATTGTCTCTATTATGCTGCATTGGAATTGCAGTGCAGTTTTATATGATTCTTCATTCTGTAGTTATCTACTGGGTAAAACCTCGTGGTTTCCTCTACTTCTTAAAAGCAAACAAACAGAACTCTCTAAAACTCACCCGAAAGAAACCAACTTGCTGTTCCTGTTGAGCTATAGTCTGGTCTGTAATAACTGCACTTCTTCTTTTATTTAATCTTTTTAATTATTCTGGTCAATTATTTACTCTGTTTTCTATGGAAACAAGATCTGTGCAAATGTTCTGTATAAACCTCCTTACTTGGCTGAAAATAGTCAATAGGTTTCAAACTAAGTTTTACATTTATTACATTTTTTTGTGGAAATACTGACTGTAGGGAGTGCTTTTTGGTCTAATACCCAGCAGGGATCAGATGCTGGAGATGTTGCGTCTTTCAGTTCTGGGCTTTTCATGGCGCTTGAGGTTTTGGAGTTTCATCAGTACAGCCTTTTGGGGGAGAGATTGTTACTTGGGCTCTGCTGATGAAACGCAAATCTGGGTTTAGTTTGATGAATTGTTCAAATTCATTAGCTTGCAAAATGGCAAAGCCACTTGCCATGTCCCCTTGCCTCAGTCACCTCTCCTGGAAATTGTAAAGTACCCTCTGAAATAAGCTGCTGCTTAAAGTGAGGACCAGGAAGCTAAAAAGACTCACTCCAGTGTCTTCTCTCTCAAATTTGCTTTTTCCTACAGATATTGAAGAGTTTTCCCTTAAAATAACTTGAGAATCGATTAATATGAAAGTTGCACACAAGAACTCTTGTATGGCATAGGACAGCTTTTTTATAACCATGTCTGATTTCGCTGCTGCTGCAGAGTTCAACTTTAAACCTGTGTTTTGCTGAGTGGAGAAGCCACTTCAAAGTACATGTCGATCATGTGCAGAGTGTGGCTGGCAGAAAGCTACCCTGGTAAATGCTTTGTGGCCAGGGCAGCCTGCAGCTTTAAAACCTGCAAGCTGTAAAACCTGCCTGCAAAGCCAGGACAAAGCTGTTGACTTGAACAAACCATCTACACTGAGCTGAGGTACTAGCATGTGCAACAGATTTTTCTGGATTGTAAACTGGGACATGGGATGGCATTCAGGACAAAGGTGCAATAAATCTGAGCCTTAAGTTTCAGCCTTAAAAAAAAAAACCAAACAGAAAACCCCCCCAACCCAAATCTGGAGCTGCTTTTTTCTTTTGTATCTTATTTAATTTCTGCTTCTTCATGCACCTCTCTCGACTCTTGGAGTCTTTGGTCAGTACTGAGTTCACGTTATCGATAGTTTAGTTCACCGTCTCACATCCTGAGATCTCATCAGAACAACACAGGTGTTTTCTGTTACTGAATGCAGCTGTAGAGAAGGAACTTTAGAGACAATACACGGAAGTTGTAGTTTCTCCTGAAACCAGGTTAGGGCAGTACTCCAAGGAGGAACAACAGTTTAAAACCACTTCTTCCTTAATTCCCTCTTCCTGTGGTACATGCAAACATTACTGTACAAAAAGAGAAAGACAACAAACTGGCAAGCTGTTATGTTATCCTAGCATGATAGCAGTGAAAAGGAGGCTTTTGTATTTGGTCTGCTGACACTTTTACTTAAAGGTCTTAAGAGCCCCTACTGGGAGCAGGACTCTTCTTGTGAGTGGCTAATCTGGAGGCTCCTGATGCAGTTTTTGCCCATTTTTGCCAAGATTATAAACTGGACATTTGTCTTTACTGGAAGCAACTTCTCAAAACCAATGTATGAGGGATTTGGTTTTCTTTTGGTTTCTAACCTGAGAGAACAGGTTTCTAAGCCCAGTGTAGCATCATACTTGTATTGATGCTTTGTGCCTCGATGAGAGAGGGAGAAGTTTTCAAGTATCTCCCCTAGAAAAACTGGTGTTATCCAGGTAATGTTGTTTTACGACAGCCTGTTTTCAGCTGCCTGCCTGTGTTCTCCACCGGATGAACTCCTTTGTAGCATCCATCAGGATAGTGCAGTGTCTGTGGCTCGGCCCTGTCAGCTGTTGATTTGGCGTTGGTCACTGGAGGTTGGTTTGGCTGTGAATGGGTAGGTGGGGGGCTGGAGGCAGCTTGTGGAGAGTCAGCAGGCACTGTTGTAAGTCTTGTTGGGGAAGATGGCAAAGACACCTGGAGGGTGATCCAGGCTTAGCTGCCTGTTGGCTTGGCTGATGATCCGGGTTCACAAGACCCTTTATGAGGGCTTACTGCCTGAGCTGAATCCTGAGCCTTTGATTCAACATAGCTTTTTCTTGATATGCTAGAAGGATAAAAGACTGACATACGGGCTTTTATTGGCCAAAAAATTACAGTTTATCTGATTCAATACCTGAGTTATCTCTTCTGCTGAAGCAAAAAATGCAGTTGCCTAAGGCAACCAATATGTTTGGTGTGATTGCAGGTGGTGATTGGTAAACCTCTGTGGGCCTAACTGATATGACATTAAAAAAAATGGTGTTGCCTTTTTTCAGTGCAGTGCTCGTTGCAAATACGTATTAATTTTGCTGATTTTATCCTTCTTTACCAATATTTGTTAAGAACATCTGTCATCTCCTAATAAATGAGATACCAGGTGGGAGCCAGCTTTTCCTTTTTTAAAAATAGTGCTAATATTTGTTTCTACTGCATTAGAATATGTCTTGAGTATGCAGATAGAGCTGGATGATGAAAAAATTTACTGTAATCCTTTCTCCCTGTCTTACCCAGAGGTGAAGAGGGTGAGGGGGGTGAGAAGAAGCACTGTATAAAACCAACCATGTGTCATTCCTGGGGTGCAGAGTACAAACTCCCTGTTTGGAGAGATGGGGGAAAAGAGTTAACTCAGTTAACATCTTGGGGATGTGGAAGTGTAGCCAGGAAAAGCACTTGCTTTTCCAAGCTTACTCTAAGCTGGTCTTTCAGTTTCTTGCAAAAATAAGTCCAGCTGGGTACTAGGGACTCTTGGGAGAGCAGTTGTTGATTCTGTCAGTCCTTTGCCTAGGGCTGATCTTTTCTGAGTGATGAACTGTCCCTATAAAATGGGATTGCTTGAACCTGCTGTTTATGTTTAATGTTGTAATTATTTTTAGTTAAAGTTGGGAGAAAGGAAACTTTAAAGTGGCTAAGTAACTGTATAGGAAGGAACAAAAATTATTTTTCTTCGTTACTTGTAGGAAAAATGCTTTGAATGTAGTATCCCATGTCCCCTTCTTTGCTGCTTTTGAGACTGCTGAAGATTTAACCCACAGTCCTCAGCAGTTTCAGCTGCAGAATCATCCTTTAATGCTAAGTTGTGGAACTGGTTTTCCTGGTCTTGAAAGCAGCAAATCCTGTGTTTGCAATTTGGGAAACTGCTGTTGAATGAGTATCAGCACCCTGTCACTGGCTGAGAAATGTCATTGCTCAGCCTGGGGACACCAACTTATGACACCAGAGGGTGTCGGTGCCTAAGCCACTGGGAAGCAAACCCCCAGTTTTGCCCTCTAACTCTTCTCCCAACAACTTGACTTCCCCAACAAACCCACTGGGAGTAGGAGCAACCAGTGGTCATCTAGCTCAGAAGATTTATCTATATAGAAGAATTTATTTGCTAAACTGCCTGTCTGGAGGTCTTCGCACAGGTGGAAGAAACTCTATGGACCATAAAGCAGCCTTGCTAGCTTTGTATGAGGTCAGAAGGGAGGAGAGGTGGGGTGGTTGGATTTGGAATAAAGGCATACTTTTCTGTCTCTTCACCTGGGTTATGTAACCTTTGTGTAGGTGAACAAGGCCATTTCTTAGTTTGAAAAAAATGGGTTTTTTACAGTTCTGTCTCATCTGAGAGATATGAAGAAAGGAATTACATTCTGATTAATGATACATATTTGAAAAGTAACAGACATACCTGTTGTCAAATACAAAATTCAGATTTAGAGATGTACTTCTAAATCAAAAACTGTGATTCAACACTTGAAGGACTATACTTATTAATTGCTGGGGTGCTGATAGATGGCTCTAGTCTATAGAACTTACATTTCACTTCAAGACAACTGTTGAACGTGCAGAGGAAAAAAATAATCTTTCTCTCCTTACACCTAATATAATATCAGATCCATTCATCTGTCACTTTCCTCTCCCCAAACTAGCATTCCTCATGCTGTTTGTCCTCCTTACTGTGCAAGGTTATGTCAGAAAGCTCAATTTAGAGGGTGATTTTACCACAGCAAAATGGGTTTGCATATGCTGTGCTGCATTTTATCTGACTGGGAAGATTTTGTTACCATGCTTCCCAGTGGAAATCCCTGTAGATGTGTGTTGTCAGTAAAGCTCATCTGAGGTGCAGGAACAAAGCTGGTGGGGGACTGACCCCAGGCTGCAACATGAGCTCCTACAGGAGCCTCACACAGTCACATAGTCTTGGAATAGTCTGTGCATGCCAGCTGTGTCCTCTGGTGTTCACCACCTTCTCTCAGCAGCAAATACAAACAAAGCTGCACAAAGCTGATTTTATATGTGAGAGGTAGTTGAAATACATTCTGAAATCAGGAATAAACTGGCATATTCTAATGAGCAGTAGTTCTGCCTGTGGCACTACATCCCGCAGTCGTCAAAGCACCGGGAATATATTACAGACTATAGGCCTGCATGGCTGGGAGGTAGGTACAAATAAGCAACAATAGGAGAAGGGAAACATTCCCTTTCTGTTTTTGTTTACATGTTCTATGCATCTGCTCATTTACAGAATTGCCCATGCTAGTTTATGGATTTTTATTATTTTTATTTAACTCCCAAAAGCTTGGAAACTTCATTATTCTTATAATATGCCAAAGCTGGAAAGAAAAGCTGTTTGTTCCATTGCGCTGTTTCAGGCTTCTGTGCAGTTTTTGACAAAAAGCTATGAGTATCAGACTGCCTGAAAGCTGAGGAATAAGTACGAGATAGAGATGTCTCAAGCTCTGTTCATATCTCTGAGCTGTTGTTTGTTTCCATTAACTTCTGACCGAAGTGAAAGTGCTTAAAAGCATGCCCACCTCTTTACCTGACAAGATAGATAGTCTCTTTCCTCACATGGTGACAAAAATCGTTCTTTCTCTGATTAAACAGGCATTATCAAATATATTGAAAGCAAAGGTAGTCTCCTTATTTTTGAAAGAGCAATTCTTCAGGTAGATAAGCTTTGTAGAGTTGCAATGTTTTTTGGAGACCCAATATAGATGGGGTTGAGGAGTGTTTACCTCATTGCATGCACCTAAATGGTATGCGGAACAGCCCCTAAAAATGAATGTTAATTTGACAGCATTATCCATTGAGTCTTATAAATGCCTACAGAGTGGTGGTGATGCAGGGATATTCTTAGAGCAAACAAGATGAGTGTGATCCCCTTCTCACCGCTTTCTTGGGCTGTTAATGAAGTGATGCTGCCTTTGTTACAGAAGATAACCCTCTTAGTGTTTTGAAGACACTTTGTAAAGGACAACGCCTGAGATGATTTAAACAGTTTGGGGAGTATTGTTCCCATGTCCAAACAATGGATTTCTTTGTTAATATGTAGTAAAAATGATCGGTCTTACCTTAATCAAGATAATTTTGAAAGTCTGTATACTATTGAGAACTAACTATAACAGTGTTTTTGCTTAACTTTTCTATTGCAATATTTAAAGCCCAGTTGAAGGCCACTGTGGAGTCATAGGCAGATAAAGATGCTGTAAGCACAGAAGTCTAATGGATAAGATTATCACTGTAGCACTCTGCACTAATTATTGAGGCTATTCAAAATTTAATTGGACACAGTTTCATCTCTAGAGAAAAGAAATATATTAAATGTTTGGGTCATGTCAAAATATACCATATCCTAAGAGAATATTAGTTGGGATCTGTTAGCTGAGGAAGGAAATGGCAAAAAAAAGAGAAGGTATACAGTGATGCCAACTACCAACTATAAAATCAGAGGAGTAAAAGTGAGAAAACCCACAGGCTGAGACAAAGACAGTTTAACAAGGAGAGCAAAAGCTGCGCATGCAGGCAAAGCAAAACACAGAATTAAAGGACTGCTTCCTAAGGGTAGGTAGGTGCTCAGCTATCTCCAGGAGAGCAGGGCCCCATCACATGTAATGGTTACTGGGGAAGACAAATGACACCACTTCAGACATCCCCCACGTTCTTTCCCTCAATTTACATACTTAGCATGATGTCATATGGTCTGGAACATCCCTTTGGCCAGTTTGGGTCACCTGTCCCAGTTGTGTCTCCTCCTAACCTCCCAGGCACCCCCAGTTTCTTCCCCAGCATGGCAGTACAAAAAGCAGAAAAGCCTTGGCTCCCTGTAAACACTTCTCAGCAATAACAAAAAAAAAAAAATCTCTATTATCATCACTGTATTCAGCACAAATCCAAAACATAGCCCCATACTCGGGGTTATGTGAAGAACATTATCTCTTCCCCCCTCTAAACCATCATAATTAGGCATTTAGATTTTTTTTTTCTTTCCTTGTAGTTGTTTGTGCTGGTAGGCAGGAGATAAATCAGGGGTGGAGGAAGTACTGTTGTCATAGAGGTAAGAAAATAGAGTGCAGTGAAGTTTTTGTATGCATATATAAATAGGAAAGATGGGATACTTATTGCTTCATCCTCTGGCCTCCCATTGATGTCTTTATGGCAGAAATTAATTTTATAGTCAATGGCTAGTTATGGTCTAAAAAGTACAGTAAATCCAGAAGACTGGGCAAAGTTTCATGCATGTGGAAGTAAGAGGATTAAGCAATTTTAGTAAATTTTTTTTCTGTAATTGTAAAAAAGGTGCCTTCTTAAGTAGAAATACTGCTTGCAAAACAAAACAGAAGACATGCGGTTTTCCTTCAGCATCCAACCTCCTGGAAAAGCTTCTTTTTTCATAAAAGGGAAAAGAAGCATCAGCCAGAATAACTTTCTCAAAAAGGGAAGGAATCACACATGGAGAGACATATTTATCTAAGCTCAAGTGTTAAAATGTGATTAACTGAGACTGGAGCAACCACTGAGGTTGGAGCAGCCACCACGTACACTAGAAGACCATCAAGCAGGAAGGAGACCATTCTTTTGGCATTTACTCGGAGGTGTCTGGTCCCAGTACTACGGCAGGAGAGTAACATTCCTTTAAAAAATGTTCAGTTAAGTATGTAAATAGCTCTGCTTGCTGCCTGCTGTCGACTCCAAAATGCTACCTTGGAGTTCTGACACATCAGTGGCAGTACAGCTGTGCTGAGGCTGTTCTGAAGATGATTCAGGAAATGATTTTTATTTTGTTCCAGTTTGTGAATGGAAGCAGATTATAAGGACTATGGGCTGTCAGATTGGCAGGTTGGAAGGCATCTTTCTTTCCTGTTGGCACCACCATCCCCCAGTGGGTAGGGGAGCAGAAAGACAGTTGGTGCCATTTTCTGCTGGCGGCTGGTTCCTCTGCAGACCTAAATGGGCAACTTGCTCAACCCTGGGTGTGTAATGCTGCTCTGGACGAAGTCAGTCAGTGTGCCCTTCTTTGATCCTGTGAGGCCACACAGTTTTTAATTTACTTGTTAAAGGAGAGGGGTGTGTAACAGCCGGTAGTGTGGCAGGAGACACCTTTGCCCCTGCTGCAACCACTCTCCATTCTGTGGAAGAACCTATTTCTTCTGTTCAGAAATGCATTACTCCTGATCATTTCTTTGTAAGACTGAATTTTGTGCTTACTTGTTGTCCTGTTTTTTGCTAAGCCTTCTGTTTTAACCTTGGAGTCAAAGAATTTTCATACAGTTTCATGTAAATAATAGCCAGTGTTTACTTAATGGTATTTTCTGTTTTTCATTCCTTTTGTAATAAGAGAAAGTTTGATGAGCATCCTTTTTCTCCAGTGGGATTGAGGAGGAAGTGACATGTCCTCTAATCCCTTGTGGAGTTGAGAATCTTATAAAATATAGTAAGTGTAAATAAACTCTCTCCTTTTCTCTCCTTTCTGCTGAACCTAGCAGACGTGAACATGTCCTTTATTGTGCTTTCACCAGCACACTTACTGATATAGTCAATATTTTAGAGGAATTGGAGGTTTTTTGCTTGCTTTTTAGTTTTTTTCCTTTCTTTTCCCAGTAGGGGAAGACTTCTCTGTGTTTCAAATTTCTTTTCTAATTGCTGGGCTGATTACTCCTGTATTCTGTGGGGCATTTTATTTCAACACTCTGAGATTATATTTCTTAATCTTTGCATAGTAAATAAAATATGTCCTAATCAAATAAGTTTATCCCTGTTTAAAATATACATGTGCAAGATATATATAAATATCTATATGTGTGTGTGTGTCTCCAAAGCATAAAGGAAGTATGGTAATTGAACTGGTTCAGGAAACACTCATTTTGTATAGTAGGTGGTGTGATCATATTTTGTGACTATTTGAGTCTGTAGAGTAAAGAATCTCCTTTTTCTCAATTGAAGAATTACCTCTAGTCTTGAAACATGCACTCTGATGAGAAAAGGTGGGTATTCTGAGCTGGTTACTGGGTAAAGGGAAGGAAAATTATATTGATGTCAGTTAAAAGCGAGAAATCCAGTGTAAAGATGAAAGGGTCCAGATGTTTCATTAGCTATTTTAATAATATTTTCGTGTGTGTGCGTAGATTTGTGTATAAGATAAAATACAACTTATTTGTTTTACATACATGCAGTATTATATAGACACTATTTTTTATTAAGCTGTTGTTTCTCGTGCTTAAAATATTTTATTTTTGTTCTCTTGGTGCTTCCAAGGGTTGTTTACTGTATATGTAAAAGCTGTTTGATGTTATTATACTGCACTGTACAATGCATTAAGGAATTTGAAGGCAAGACATAATATATTATAAGCTGCTGTATTTATTGCCTTATATTAGGAGACAATCTTGTAGAGCTCGAGGATAATCTTGAGAATCAGTTATGTGTATACTGGTTTGCTATGAAGTTTCTGTTTATTGCTGGTTATAAAACTAGATGACTGGGAGTTTTTATTTTTCTTTTTTTTAGTGGCAGTATCTTTGGGCAGTGCTGACTGATAGTAGGAAATACTTCCTTCAGCTTCCTTTCAAGGAGGATGGTGCAGGACTACAGAGTTCGTAGCAATGAGAAAAGAGAAACAAGTCTTTTGGTGGTGGGCCAAGAACCAGCTAGAGAAGGTTGAGGAACTGGGTCAGAAAGCTTGATACCATCCTGAGGATTGGGGGGAAGGGATGTAGCCGCACTATGGCATATCACTTTAACCAAGGGGCCTGGCAGGAGGAATCCGAGAGAGACAAAGTTTAAAGAAAAAAAAAAGAGAAAAAAACCAAAGAAGACTTCACATAACATTGCAGTTGTATTTAGTGGTGAGGAGAGCTTAGGAGGAATGTGCTTGAACTCTGAAGAACTTGCCAGGGGACTGGAGATTGTGGTATGAGGCAAGGTTAGGCTTTATCGGGTTTGACTTGGAGAATCCTTTAGGCTGCATTGCTAGTTCTGTGGATACCTTAGTGCTGCATGTTCGTGAAGAGGAACTTGGGCACAGCACTGGGAGCAAGTTCATGCTGAGCTGAGCAGCAGCCAGGAAAACACCTGCCAGTGCTGAGCTGGCAACAACCGTGGCTCAGATGTCCAGGATCAAAAGGTTGTTCAAGCATCCCTTCCAGTGTCTTTGTGATCCAAAAGGGTGGTGCTCAGACAGGAACGGCTCTCACCCTGCTGTTGCCACAACACTGCAATGCTGATGCTGTGCTTGTTTTCTCAGCACAGAGCTAGGATTTGCCAAATGACCATCCTTTTTAAGTTCTTGGCACTCATCTTTACCAGCATCCCAGTTAGTTCAAAAACTATGTGGGCTTTTCTGCAAAATGGTGTTTGGTATTAGTAAATTTTCTTGCTGCAGAAGAGTGGTTAACTTCATATTTCCTTGAGTGCATAAGAAATCTTTCCAATGAATAATGTAACACACTTGAAGGTTTGGAGAAAGGTCTTTTGAAGATGAATGATTTTTAATTATGGTGTTCATGGTGCAAAACAGCAGCTATCTGTACTTATCTTTTATGGCAGAATTATATTTCAGGTGCATCATATGGTGAAATAAGAGAGGTTTGTTTTCCTTTTCAAGAGAAAGTGTGTAGGAAAAAAATAATTTGTTGTTGTTTCTCTGAGGTTCCTGAGAAATTGTCAAGTAGAAAGGTGCAACTATCTTGATGCCTTAGGTTTTAACTTCTATATTTTTTCAAATCCTCTACTTCTTAGAGTGTAACTCTGAAGTGTCTTGTTAGCTGTTCTCTTATGCTAGATAGACATAACAAAGCTTCTCAAGCCTGCTCTCCAAGGACACCCAGACTGTCCTAGGCACAAAATGTGTAAACTAACATCTTTAGAAGGGGAGTGAGCTTGAAGAAATTACATCATTAGCTAAAGTTTTAATTGGCAAATTTATGCTGATATGCAAATAAACCAAACCTATAAAAGTGTGAAGAACTTGTGACTTGGGGTCCATCCTGGGGTCCATCTTGGGTGTTGCCTTTGGCTCCCCAGGGTGTACTTTTGAAGGCCTTTCAAATAAATATATACCTTTATTCCCTTATTCCTGTCTAGTCTCTGTTTCTAGGTAGCCACTCGAGGCATCATCTGACAATGTCCAGCACTGGAGACCTTACAGTATTGTGCAGGAATTCCTGAGCCTGCAGGCTGGGATAAACTGCCCTTCACTGTAGGTCCTGTTCTGGTTGCCAGAACAACATTCGTACTAGGAAGTACTGCTGAAGCAAATGTTGGCTTCAGTGTCTGTCATGCATTTATGGGTGTTTTTCTAGTGTGTGCCCAGCACAACTGTGGCCTGTGCAATCTGGCAGTTTTTCAGATGGTACCCAGGAGCAGCCTGGGCAGTGTTGGGCAGTTTGGATACAGACACTCAGTTCTGGGAGAGGATGAAGAGAGTAGCCCATGCCCTTGGCTCCTGGGCTGGATAAGGGCCAGTTGTACGTAGTAATGCAGATGTAGCCAGGAGCAGGCTTGCACAGTGGAGCAGGTTGCAGAATTTGCTCCTGCCTGTCTGGGGCAGCTGTGGTGCTTCCCCTTCAGCAGGCTCAAGGTCTCCAGCCTTCTGCTGGCCTGACAATTTGTGAAACCATCAGGAAATGGATCTGAAAAAAAAAATAATTCTATGTGGGGGGGAGAAGGGGTTGTATTTGTCTGGTGGGTGAAAGTGCAGAAAGTGATGGTAATGGGCCTGATGCAGGGAGAAGGGGAAAACCTTGAGGCAGAGGATGGGACCAGGTGTGCCAACAAGCTGCCCATGGAGTCTTTTGCAGCATTGCTAGATGGCAAGGGAGCTTTGGTCCACCTTTCAGCCTATAGTTAGGGGAGGTTTGTATTTCCAGCAGACTGTTCTGTCAGAGGCCTAAACAGATTTCTATTCTTTAAAGTCCGGATTTAACTTTTTAATTTTTTTTTATCTGCTGTCCCTAAAGGAGGGGCTGAAGGCTGCACTCAGACTTGCCAAGCAGGAGACTTTTGGTCAGAATCCCACATTCTGCCCCAGCCTCAGTCTGGGTTTTGAAGTTTTTTAGTCAGGAGACAGGCATTTTCTCGGATGGGTTAGAAGGATTTTTTTTCCCCTGCTATCTCGAAACCATATTTCTTGTGTGCTGCCTTTACTGCCCAACCCAGCTAGATGAACTCAAGTCTCCTTGGCACACTTCATGAATGTGGGACAGCCTGTGCACTGCTTTGAAGATCATGCACCAGCTTCGTGGCTTTTCCCAGTCTAACAGCCATGACTTAAAGCTTCTGGAGGTTTTTGTCCTTGTCAAATGATTTACAAATCCTTTGCTGCCACTTGTTGATCATTTTGAATTGAGAGCAGATTAATGACTGTTTCTCTACTGTCAGTGTTGGCCTTTTAATAACAGCTATCCAGCTTTCTGTGCCTATCTAAATATCCTGTGCTCAATGACTCCAAAGGTATGTATCTGGGTAGTGTGCTAATGTCTAAATATAGCAATTATAATCTCTAGCTTTCTTCTTTTCAGTCACGAGAAGAAATTGCTGGATACATCTGCATGTCTGGATACATCTGCATGTGTGTGGAGTATGGACTGAGATAAGTCTATGCTGATGTCTGTTTCAGTATTAATTTCTGACATCTCCTTGGTACTTTCAGAAGAGGAGAAATAGTTCTTATGAAAAAGTGCCTGAACTGGTCTTTGGTCCCTGGTTGTGGGTTGGGCTTTTTCCCTGTTATGCTAGAGAATATGCAGTTCTCAGCCCCTTTCCGAGCTGCCAACTTTCTGTTCCACTGAAGTTACTTCTGGCTCCAGTCCCAGTATTTGTGGGGAACAATAGATCCTATTTTAGCCTATACAGATTTAATTGCTCTGAATGAGATTGACAATTATCTCCTTTTGTGTCTAAAAATCCCACCAGCTGTTTTAGATGCATTTAAATAGTTATACCACGTTAAACTCACATGTTGCATCAGGAGCTATAACGCCAATATGTCCTTGGCCTTTATTTTAAAAATAATTTCTGCTGCTTTTATTTCTGTTTCTTCTGCTTGCCTTTAAACCCTGATTCTCTGCCCTGGGTGGCAGTATTAGTCATACCAAAGGACTTACATATCAAAGATGCATTTTGAGAAAAATGCATTTCAAATAGCAAAAAAACTTACTGAAAGAGAATTTGATGGGCGTTTTTGTTGTTGGGTTTTTTTGATTGTGTGTTTGTTTTGCTCCCTCCGCCGTCATGAGCTCAGGCATGTAAGTGGGAATCATCTGACCACACGCTGACAACCTGCTGTGTCAGTGTCTAGGCTCAGCTTTATCACCCACGAAGAGGAAGACACGTTTTATGCTATGTAAACAACTAAAATAGGTAAGATGAATCATGCCCCCAGATGTCTTCTTTCTCTTTGAGCTAATCACCCAGGCTTTATAAGCAGACTTAGCTGTCTGCACTGTAGACATCTGACTAGATCTCACCTCTGGGGACCATACTTGTAGCAGCAGTCACATGTGGGTGACTAGACACATGTAGACACGTAAGAAGATTAAAAGTATTTGGCTTCTTGATGCAGAGCCATTGCCAGTGCCAAGGTGAAGGTGCTCTGGGATCATCTTCTTGAAACCAAAGACAAACCTGAGTGGATTTTCCCAGAAAAGAGACGTATCAGTATTTGATGTTCACAGTTACATAGTGCTAAACTGGGCTGCACCGTCTCTTTCTCATTACTAGCTTCCTAGACTCCTAAGATACAACTTCATAGCTTTCTTTTTCAGAAATGTAAGACAGGACTTCTCCTCCCCATCATCTGCTATTTCTACCTCCGTATTGTCTCTTCAGTCTTGTTGTGGAAATATATTGATTTGGATTAAAAAAAACCAAACCATTTCATTGCACAAGTGTCCCTGTGGGGTAGCACGCTAGCTTATGAAGGTGGAGATTGCTTATATTGGAAAAGCCAAGAGAGGGGATACTTGAAGTGTGCCTTTCATCCTTTGCCTGAGTATTTGCCTCTCTTGTTAATTTTACAGATTGTTCAGCTGCTGAATTCTGTGGGGTTTTCTTTTCAGTCTGAATACATTGTTCAATATTTATTTAGAATCTTGTCAAGGGGTTTATAAATTCAAACTTCCAGTTTCACTCTTTGCCTTTGTGCATTTGTGCAGTTTATAATTTCTGAAAGCAAGTTGTTTCTTGGTGTAACTGGATGCAGGAACACTCTAATACTTTATTATTTCCTGATACATATTTCTACAGATCTTGACACAATTTTAATTTCCCAATGGTCTAAGAGGCATGGAGAGGTTTACATGGAAGTTACAGTACTCAGTTGGTTCTGGTGCTGACTTTGTTCTTTTTGAGACCTCTCTGGCACTGTGTGTGCCTTTGGTCACACTGTGCAGGATCTACGCCATCGGGGCTGCTTAAGATTGTGCCAGGCTATGCCATCTCCTCTAGGTCTCTTCAGGCACAAGTGATTCTCCTTAGTTATAGAGCTTTCTTAAAGATTCATGTTGGCCCTACTTACTGTGTTTGTGCTAAGTATTTGCCAATCTATAGGCTTTCCAGTGTGCCTGTTGCATGTACAAGTGAAAACTTGGACTGAGGTTTTTTAGGTGCTTGTGCTGTTGACTTTGGAAGGGGTAAGGTTCATGGTGGAGGCAGATGCACAAGTAGAGGAAGTGGTAGTGCTGGGGAAGTGCGACCTTTCAGACTTCACAGGGTGTCAGTGAGCTGCTCCTGCTCAGGGCCAGTTCCTGTGCACACATCAGGTAGGACAGGTCTCTCGCTTTGTGCTTTGCTCACTCTGCATTCCCATATGGACAAGGTCGTGGACAACCTGTTCTAGGGGGTTTAGACCAGATTACCTCCAGAGGACACTTCTAAGCTCAGTTGTTCTGTGATTCTCTGATTTTGCACCTTCCAAAACTTCATAGCCCTGTTGAGCCTCCTCTGCTCTTGGGTGGGAACATATCTCTTCATCCCACCCCCTGCAAGGACAAGCAGGAGCCTGTGGGGATAATTTACCCTGAGGCTGTGGCATACTATGTTAATAGGTGTTTTGCAGACCCCACAGCTTCAGTACCTTCCCTGTGGATAAGGTAGCAGATGGGGCTGGAAAGGACACCTGTGTCTCTAAGATGTGTGCACACACACAGAGCCAGAAACTCATTTGCTCTCTGCTATTTGCCTGCTCTTGGGTAGAAATTCTGCATTTGGCTGTGTATTGGTTTGGCACAGACTGGTTTTGGGTAGCAGGGGGGCTGCAAAGGTGGCTCCTGTGAGAAGCTGCTGGAAACTTCCCACTGCGTCCGGCAGAACCAGTGGCTGATGGCTCTGAAGATGGACATGCTGCTGGCCAGAACTGGGCCAGTGAGAGAGGCTGGTAACCCCTCTGTGATGACATATTTAAGAAGGAAATCAAAACAGAGTGAGGGGGTTTTGCTTCTAGTCGGAGAAGAGGAGGAGGTGAGAATATGTGAGGGAAAAAACAACATGGCAACACTGAAGTCAGTGGAGAAGGAGAGGGAGGAGGTGCTCCAGGCGCCGGAGCCGAGGTTCCTCTGCGGGCCGTGGTGCAGCCCATGGTGAAGCAGCTGTGCCCCTGCAGCC
>VYXC01012214.1:251104-360704 GCA_013397175.1 Platysteira castanea | reverse complement strand
TGAGCCTGTTTTGCCCTTGAAATATTTCTCCCGCTCTCCTTATCTCACTCATGAAGCCTCCGTTAACCCTTTCCTCTTTTGCCTCCTTTTGCCCAGCTGTGGTAGAGGAGGGTGAGCGAGCGACTCTCGTGGGTGCCTGGCGTTGGGCCAGTGTCAAACCACGACAGGCTGTCATTCTTCTTTTACTGGCACTGATTTTACCAGGGTTTCTATGTTGATTTTCACTCTAAATTATCATTGCACTTGAAAATTTTCATCTGTGATGGCTGAACAACTGAGCAAATATATTAAGCACTTTGACCTATATTACATGAAAAATAAGTGTTTTCAATGACATAATATTTAACTGAATTTTGTATAACTTGTGTGGGAAACACCAGAGGTTGTTTAAAGGGGTGTGTGTGTATGTATGTGTAAATAAAATATATGTAAAAGTACTGCAAAATTTTCTTAATCCTCTTTTGCATTAATTACTGTGACTTTTTAATACTTATTTAGGAAAGCTAATTTCAGAATTGATTATTAGCCTCAAGAGGAATAAATGATCACTACAAATTTTTGATGAATCATGGTCTATCAAGATTAAGGGAGCTGCCATTTTTCTGTAATTTTTTTTTTTTTTCCAGGCTCAGGATTGCTGATATTTCATTGGTTTGCATTTAGCTTCTATTTTAACAGCTTCAAAGATGAGGTCTAGGAATGCAGTTTTAGAACAGAAGTAAAACACTGGGTTTTGAGGCAGGGTTTCTATGGCAAAGAGTCATTGGAGTGTTTTTTGCTCATGGCCCCTTCCTGCAGATCTGACAGCTAATGTTCTCCCAGAGGAAAAGTGATGGATGTTAAAACTCCAGGAGTAGGGTGTAGTTTTTCTTTAATTATTAAAAATTACCAGCATAGGAGTGGCTTTGAATTAATTTCCTACTTGTGGATTTTTGGTAATAAAGCTGTATGTAATGTTTTCTCTCTTTTCTTTTTCCTCCCCCTTGCCTTGCATATTTGGGCTTCCATACATACACAGTTTCTATAATGACTTTTAAAAATAAATTAGCAGATTGACTTCTTTCAGGTTGTGGGGGCTTCAAGTACCTGCTGCAGTGGAGGGATATTGTGAATAAGATATTAGTGCATATCTGTGGAAATGTGTACCTTCTTTGTCACACTTGCAGAGATTATCTTGGGGCTAATTTCAGTTGACAGCTCTATAAAAGGGATTAGTACTGTCACCGCTCATCTCTTGGGGTTAACTTTCACACATGCTAAATATGAGAGGTAATTTTTTTTTTAAAGCTTGGACCAGTTTTGCATAAGCCATTTATCTTGATTTCTCTTAACCCTGAAGCTGAGACTGTGGTCTACAGCATCATAGTCTAAAGATGTGGGATTTACTGCATTGCTTTAAACACGTAACTTGCTTCACTGTAAGCATAAGGAGAACTTTTATTTGCATATAATTGGCATTTCTATAAGGAAGAAAGGGTTTATTTTAGATGCGTTTTTAAAAGTAGAGCTTTGGGAAGGAAACTGGGGAGGAGGGGGAAGTAATCTTTTGTTTTCTTCATGCATCTTTGTCATGTGCAGACACTCATTTAAGTCTAGAAGAAAACAAAAATATTTTAGTTCAAATTCAGCTTTTGGTTGGGGTTTTGTGTAGTAGTAGTTGGTGGTGTAGTAGTAATAGTAGTATTGAACTTGCAGACAGAGTGAATATTTTTGGGGCCCAGATGCCCCTTGCTGTAATGATTAGGGGCAGGTTGCTTTTCCCTGCCTTTTCATCATTTTAACTAGAGTGATTTCTGTACTTCTGTCACCTAACTCTGTGGGGACAACTGGACCTCATAGGCAACCATTTTATCAGACTGTGTCTCGACTAAGGTCCCCTCCTTATGAGGGATGCTCATGGTCAAGACTCTATTCAGCCTGACAGGCAGAAGGTGATATACAACTCATGGGAACAAATGTGGAAGTGGCTGCTTTTCTTTTGCATTAGAGGGAAAGGAGTGGCAGAACTTTGGTTCCCATCTTGAATATGAGTTCTAGGATAGATCCAAAGATGTTTCTCATCAAAAAGCAGCTCATAACCGCTGTCCAATGATGTGTTTCTTGGTATGCAGTCAAAAATCAAGTATTGCTCATCAGTGAACTTTCAGAATCACCCTTAAAGGCTATGACAGCAAAATGACATGTGATAACATGACTGTGAACAAAATTAAAAAGTTACTATCAGGATGTGATTTCTTTAGATTGAACCAGGTGCCTCAATTTCAAGAGTTGTCAGTCCTAATGTGCAAAGTCACAGGGACTATTCACACATGGCTAATTAGACATGGTAGAAAGGGTCCATTTCTTTTCACAACTATTTAGGATTTTTTTAATGCTTTCAGCTTCAATTTTAAGCTGAAAACTTACCACACCGGCCAAAGCTAGTAAGCATTATCAACAACATAATAATGTTATAACATAAGGTAAGCTTTATCAGCAACAAAAATCTAGAAAAGTCTAAAAATACATAAAAATCTCAATGTTTTTGTACAAAAATACTCTTCTGGAGTCTGACTTCACCAGATTGAATGTGCCCTATTCATATAAGAAGCACAATTTGAAGAACTTTCAAGGCAACTTCTTCCTGAATACGATGGAAATAAGTTCAGGCCCATTTTCCCCATATTAGCGGGGTTTGAGAGCTTAACTGTTGGAGAGAAAAAGAATAAGGTCTAAGTGTGTTAGTGGAAACTGGACTAGAAGGACACTGGCCAACACAAAGTTGTTTATTCTCACTGTCTTCTGGATCTCTTGCTTATATTTCAGCAAGCGTTGAGCAGCCAGGCAAAGTTACTTGAAATAATGGATGGTTAGCAGTCTGACCTGACATTCTCTGCAATTTCACTGTGTTTTGTGGGAAATAAATCATGGTTCTCTTACAGTGTCAAATTAATCTTTGCTTTTGCAACCTCATGTTGACCCATTCTGATAGCTGGTACAGAAGGAGTGAGGAGGAAGAATTTGGCAAATAGTATTGCCAGCTGTGGCTGAGATTGATCAGCTCTGAAGTGAGATAGTGCTTAGCCACCTTTGTATCCCACTGGTCTGGCTCGGCATCTGCTCGGGCTCACTGTCCCTTGGTTTTCTTCTGCAATACTTGCATGCTAATTACCAGAAAGAGCTGCTTCTCCCTGTGAGGTGGTCATAGAGCTTGCTCATTCCTGCAGTGACCTACAACTATTTTGTTCCTTGTAGTCACTTAGTATTTAATCTTTTTTTGGAAAGGGTAGCTGGATGATGTGCTGCACTGTAGCATTTTGGCAAGTCCACACAAATAACATCAGAGTAGACTTCCCTTCCAAGATGTTATTGACTTTAGTCCAAAGACAAGCTATGTTACCAGGTTATGATCACTTACACTGAAGTTGTGGTCAATTTCCAGCATAAATGGTATTCTACTTTTATACTTTGCCTATTTTCATCCCATATTTAGTCCTTATTAGCTTGATGGGTTTCACAGCTTCTAGCTGGGCCTCAAAGTGAACTTGTATACCAGTGTTACCTAGTATACCAGTGTAATTGCTGGCAGGAGAACCCATATTTTCACAGGAGATCATTGCAAGATTTTATGGCTAAATATTCACTTCTTCCTTGGTTAATAAAACGAGAGCCTCAAAGTGCCCCATGGATTTAGTGAACCGATTCAGGGCTGGCTTCAGTTTCTGTCCACAGTGGACAATACTGCTGAGTGCTTTGGTTTTGACGCACAATGTGACAGTTACCGTAATGAATGAATGGAACTGTTTAGGCTGCTGGAAAAGCTGCCTTTCATCTGCGGGAGGAGGTGAACAGCTAGAAGGAAATCTCTTTCAAGTTGATTCCCAGTGCAGAAATAAATCTCATGTGGGTGAAAGGGAGGAAACAGACACCTACCTGGAAATCTGAGTCTGTAAGTGAGATGTCACAGAAAAAAGCAGTGGCATCTACTCACATGCTAATCTGTTAAGAGGGGGGAGGGAGTGGGTGAAGTGGGAGGGGGAAGTAAAGCCAGCAACACTTATGTGAAAGTTGGTTTTTCATGGGATCTTTAATCATCATTCTAAGACTGTTGAAATTCTAACACAAAACTCTTAGGAACGTATTGTCTGTTGTCTATAGGTATGGTATTAATTAATCAGTAATTAATATTAATTCATATTAATTACTTGTGTGTTATTAGCTGGGTTGGATGCAAGCTGGTGTCATGCAGTTGTGGAGTGGCGTGTGTGTGCCACAGCTGGAAAGAGGAGAGGCTGGCTGTAGCTGCTGTGAGTGGGGGAGAGAAGAGCTTTGTGCTTCCTGGTGAATTGATTCAGAGTAAAAAAACTACAGGTGTCCACTGCTAGTCTGAAACCCCAGAGGAAGGTAGAGTTGAAAATTGCAGTGTACAACAACTGCCTATGGATATATCCTCTTTTTTTCTAGCTCCTTTTTTCTTGCTAACCCTTAGGGAGGGGACACAGAGCTTGCATTTTTGTGGGATTAATATTTGTGGAGCAAATGAGCACAGGTTCCCCAAGTAAAGACATCATGTAGGACACTTTACAAGAAAAGTCCCTTTACTGCAGCTCATAGACTGTTTGAAGCTTTTGTTGTGGGCTATATTTTGCTCCAAATAGATAGGATAACTGCATTGGGGTGTTTTTTGGTGGGTGAAACCTTCCTGCTACAACATAGCTTGGAATTTTGGCTGATTATAACTTAATGTAATATCAAAGAGCATAGTATAGGAAGGACTAAAACACCCAAAGAGTATATGTATTGGTATTGATGCAAAAAAATAGAGGGATGAATAGAAATGCTTCAAAAAACTGAAGGCTTTTTGTTTGTTTGTTTTTGGGTTTTTGTTTGCTTGTGGTCTTGTGGGTTTTTGTTTGCTTGTGGTTTGGTTTGGGTTGTTTTGGTTTTTGTTTTTTTTTTTGAAACTACTATCAAGGCCTGTTTTGGATTTGTTCACCAGGCCTCTTTTGGTTCTCTTAAGATAAACTCAGGATTTTGCAATCAGTGATCTTGGCCCAGGACTTTGAGCTCTGCTTGTTGAATGAAGAATAGAAGCACAGTGTGACCTGCATTTCCATTCAGTCAGATGGGCTTTGGGGTCTCGTGACATACCAGCAGAATGCTAATTGTAAGGCAGACAAACTAGCTGGCTCCTGTCTGGTGGATTTGCTCTTAGCTGAGGACATGTTTAAGATTAAGTCTCATAAAATACAGAAGTGTCCATCAAGGTTGATGCAGATACTTCAAGTGTGACCAGCCCCACCACCTGGCTGTGCAGGCTTCAGGAAGCTCCTGTTTGGAAAGTGGGATGGGTTTTTACTAGCACCACTATACCTCGAACTAAACCTTAGCATTATTTATTTATTGCTGAGAAATGCATTTGGCACAGTAGAGACAGTGAATTCTGTAAAAAGAGGGGCTTCTGATCCAAATTAGATACATTATTTGGGTTGAACATTGCAAAAGATTGGATAGGAGTTACATGGGTATTGGGGAGAGAGGAGGGAAAGGATGGAAAGCAATTGATCATCAATAGGTCTAATCAGGGTCTTAAAAAATTTGGAGAGAACAGAAGAAGGAATTAGCTTGAAAATGAGTGTCTAAATAAGATGGACAATTATGTAGGCCTCAGTCTTTTAATTAATTTTTAACTATTTTCTTCTCTACATTATTGCTAATATTAACAGTAAAATGGAATTGAAATGATTAGAGGTGTTTTGTCTCATTTTGGTAATTTTACTGGTGGATAACTTTTAATTTCAATTAGACAGGAAAAGATACGAAGGGGCAATCTTTGGAAGCTGAGGCACTTCATCTGTGGAACGAGGGGCAGATTTTTCCATAAAAAATTCCAGAGGTCTGATTAAGAGTTACCTTTTGGTGATATGAATATCTTGTTAGTTCTGCTTTGTTACTTGTATAAGCAGCTTAGATGTGATTTTTGTTCTGATAAATTGCAGTCCTGGAGAGCAAGGAGGAAAGACAGCAGTGAAATCAGCACTGGAAAGCTGGTTGAAAGAATTGCCTGGAGGAGGGATTTGGGAAACTGCAGAAAGAAAAGGATTTCAAAAGTCAGCAAAGACAGAGCTGCTTGAAGCGGAGTAGCTGTTACCAGCTTCTGTACTTGGCATCAGGCACCAACACATAGTTCAAGCTTTGAGATTAAAAATCATGGGGCTTCACTGCAGCAGTTTTCCAGGGTTTGCCTATGAGATGGGATGTGAGAATAGACGAGTGCCTGTGTCAGGCGAGGGGCAGCTTTTGGTATCTAGACCCTGTATTACCTGGTAGGATATGTAAGCACCATTTTTACATTATGAGAAATCCAGGCCTTCACAAAGAGTAAAATACACTTAATCCTCTGATGAAGAAAGAAAAACTGGAAGTCTGGGAGAGTCAGTTGGTTTCCTGGATGAAATGCATCGTTCAGAGCCCCACTCCTCCCTCCTGAATACACTGACACCCCAACTCCCATGCCTACTCAGTATACAGTCTTGCTAGGTTCCTTTTGATCATATCCTCTTCTAGCAAGGTGCTTGGTATGCAATTTCAGCTCCAGGTGTTTTATGATACCTGATTGTCAAGCCAGTCTGTTGGGTCACTTTGTTCTCATAGTCTTTCTAATGTATTCAGTGCATTGACAAATTTTCTTGGTAAGAGCTTTGTAAAATGATAATATTGTGCATAACTTGATGTGTCATTAAACATCAGAACATCTTCCAGCATACAAGTCCTGAAGTCCATCACTAAGCTCAGAACCCAGAGCTACTCCAAGAGTTCAATGACTTCCTTAAGGAACAGTAAGTGGTAGGAAAGCAGTGGTTTTTGTAAGGAGTAACTTTTGTCTCTCACTTGTCTCCTGCTTTTTTAAAATGGGATTGAAAACAGCAGCATCAGAAAGGAGACTAGTTGGCTAAACTGAATATTGATTAGTTCCTGATGTGATAAAACTACACTTTCTCTGCTGCTGCAGTATTTTAATCGTGTTTGTGGCATTTTAAACTGAGCAGGCCTTGGTCAGGTGATTTAAATGCTCTGGTATTTATGATTTTGTTGTGTGTGTTGTGTCTTCCGCCCTCCTCCCGCTGAATGCTTCCCCCCCATTTCTGAATATATGCTTCTAGTTTTCCTTATGTCAAGAAAATGAGAGTTTTCAGACTGGAAGCTTACTCCATCTCAATATTTCATCTGCAATTGCCCAAAGGTTAAGCACTACAGGGGATGAGTGGTTAAACTGCTCACAAGTGCCTTGCAACTAATTGCTCCTTCATCTCTGCTCTCCGTGTGTTTTGCAAAATAATTTTATCCACAATTAGTGTTTAGTTACCAGACATACTTGCAAACAAACGGTGGTATTGTGCTTACAGATAGACTGCAACGTGTAGTATTTAGCACTGTAAGGAAACTTCCCATTTCTGAAAGCAGTTACTTGTAGTGGATGTGCATAATCATTTAAAAAAAAGACTATTTTTTCTATTCAGAGGCAGCAATACTCATTTGCATGTCACAGCATCATATTGCTCCTTGAAAGTCAAATGAATATATTATCTTAAAGCAAGGCTGATACAGACTTGACATTTCAGCAAGAGCAGGCAAGCTGGGGTTCCCTGCAAGCCTTCCTTTGTTTTTTGTTTTCGTTTCAACAACCTTTAGCAAGTATTTTCCTATTGTGTAGAATTTTACTGTAATGAAAACATTAGAGATCAAGAAGTCAGGTAAGTCTTAAACTTGCCGTGAGGATTATGGTGTGCTTTCAGGCCGTTTTAGTTTCTGGGGAGGCAGCAGTTATTTCTGAAGACACTGTGTGCCTGATGGGAAACTTGGTGTTTGTCCAGTAGTGGAAATAGTGTCTCTCAGTGTCGGTCAGCTTGTTGACCCAAGCCTCACAGTAGAGAGGAGTAGGTGGATAGTGTTTGTGGAAGAAGACATGCTTGCATCAAAGTCACAGTATCTTTGCTTGATTGGAACCAGACACCGTCCCAGCTTGCCCAGGTTTTCCCCATGTGAACCCAGGACTGTCAACTGATGCAAAATTGGTCAGTTTGTGATGAGATTCTCATGTAGAAATTGGAAAATGAGTTTGAGTTTGACTATTCTGAGATCGATGATAGTAAACACAGTACTTAGGATGACGCAGACTTCTGATTAGGGTTTTAAAAACTTGTTGGTGGAATAGCTGTTATTTCAACCTCATCACTGATCAAAGGAAGGAAGCTGTGGTTCAAATCTCAGGATACCTTTGGCTTTTAAAACTTGTACTGAGCTCTTAGTGCTGGTTTTTGCATGCCTACAGCTCTTAGTGCAAATCTTCTGTTTTCTACAGGGCAGGGGACAGATGATTTGAGGTAGGCTTCTGGGGGGCAGGAGCTTGTGTTGTGCAGTACTAGAGGGGTGTATTTAGTATGCCTCACTGTATCACTGTGGTGCAAGCAAGCTTGACTTGCCTGTCGGAGAGAAAGTCTTTCCTTTGTATTTGCATCGTAGCATTTCTAATATATGCCATTTGAGCAGACTGCCTTTAGCAGTAACAGCTTTGTAGATTTATAGCAGGTATTTTGTTTGTGCAAAGACTTGGAACTGACAGAATGCACACTCTTAGCCAGCAGATTCATTATTTATAGCAGCGACTGATAGGTAGAAAAGCAAATGGGGGTCTCATGTTTCAGCTGGGAGTGTTATCAACTTCATCCATAAAGTAGTCTCTTTTAAGAAAAAGTATGGTATGCCTGGGGGTGAAATATGCTCATGGCATGACTGGTTCTTATTTACATAGGTCTGCAGAAAATGCTTGTTATGTCATGTGTATGTGTACGGAAATAAACAAGTATGCCTGTGTGTAAATTTGTATCTGTGTAAGGCAGTCAGGTATTTTAATTCAGTCAATACTTGCAACAGTGCTGGACTCTGATTCCGTACATCTCGAGTCACATTATGAGATACAGATGGGGACTTCTGTGCTTTGCTAATCTGGTCATTGTTTTCTTTTTTTACTTTGCTTTTTTCTTAGGGTAATAAATGCAGGGAAGAGCACGCACAATGAAGATCAAGCCAGCTGTGAGGTCCTCTTTGTCAAGAAAAAAGCTGGAGGTTGTAATTCTACACCAAACAAAAACTCTTCAACAAAACGGAGGTCATCGCTGCCCAATGGAGAAGGTCTTCAGCTGAAAGACAATTCAGTAAGCAAATTTCTGTATCTTGTCAGTGGAGAAATACAAAATAAATATAAAAGGATTGTGAGAATATGGCACTAAAAGGTGTTTTCTGAATATTTCATATCTTTTCAGTTCACTCTTACTAATTATCTGTTTAAATGCAGAACACTTCACTATATTTTCCTTAGCTCTACTATTTAATTTTTTGCATTGAAAAATGCTCCTTGTATCTTAGGATATTTTAGTTTAAAGATGGGCAAGGGGATGCTCCTGGATTTTTCTTTCTGTTTCATTTCTGAAATATAATGTAGAGAAATTTGAAGATGATGAAAGGGCTGGAGGACCTCTTCTGTGAAGACAGGCTCTGAGTTGGGGTTGTTCAGCCTGAAGAAGGGAGGTCTCCAGGGAGCCCTTAGATGAGCCATCCAGTACCTAAAGGGAGTTGGAGAGTGACTTTTTACAAATGCCTGTAGTGACAGGACAAGGAGTAAGGACTTACTAATAGAGGGTTTAGATTAGATATTAGGCAGAAATTCTTCACAGTGAGGATGGTGAGGCGCTGAAACAGGTTGCCTAGAGAAGTTTGGCCAGGTTGGAAGAGGCTTTGAGCAGCCTGGTCCAGTGGAAGGTGTTCCTGCCCATGGCAGAGGGGAAGGAGCTAGATCATCTTTAAGGTCTGTTTCATCCCAAACCATTCTACAGTTCTATAACTTTCACAGATGACACATGGTGCCACAAAAACACAGGTCAACCTCCATTTGCTCTTTCTAAGTTTCTGTGCCATCTTGTAGGCATATTTCCACTACATGGAGCTCTGTGGACACTACATTAGGAGCTGTTTTCACTGTGCCTACACAGGGCTCAGATAAAGACCTATAGGAGCCGTATAGGCTGTTAAAGTGTATGTTATGTCTAAGCCACTAAACCACATCTTCAGCCAGTGTTGGAAAGATGCCTGTGTCCTCTAATTTAATGAACTACTAAAGCAGGGCAATCTTTTGGTTTATGCAGGTAGGGTAAGGTCATCCAGCACGCAGAACTCAGTGATTTTTTGCAGACTATGGCTTCTCTCATTTGTGTGAAGTGTGACGTATGTCGTACACTTGTCTGCTGGCAATCGTCTGCTATTCTTCATCTGTCTTATTTCCTGACTGGCTAATTACTTCATCTGCTCTTTAAGCATGAGCTCAGCTTCCAGCAGTGATTGATAGTGTGCGGTAAATTCCAACACTACACCATGTAATACTAAATGGCCTTTGTGAATTTTGGAGTCAGACAACATGGATATGCTGCATTCCTGCTGCTGGAGAACGCAAGTGGTCCCTAAGCAGTGATTATTAGAACTCAGTGATGTAAGTAGCCTTTTTTTGGTGGTTTGGGGTTTTTTTTTTGTTTTAGTTTTGGGGTTTGGTTTGTTTTGGTTTTGGTTTGTTTTGGGTTTTTTTTGCTGGTTGATGTGTATGTCTGTTTTAAATCAGGTGGTGATTAGCAGCCTGCTTTAGTCTCTCTCCCAGAATTCCATGGCTTGGTACACCTGATGGCTGCAGAGTTCACTGGGGCCCTGAGAAACAAGTATTCCTCTTGTACTCTGTCCCTCCCCACCTCTTGTTCCTCCAGTTCTGTTTCATACTTCATTATTGCTGCAACATGTTCAAACTGACAGATGCTCAGGGTTTGGAAATTGCCCTGTTCTTTCCTCTTCAAAACATTTTTTAAAATCACATTTCAGTTCCTGGGTGCTGGTATTCCTCATTGTATTCAGACAGTCATGATTTCTTTTTTCAAGTAGATTTCTGCAAACTCCTGGATAAAGAATTGTGCCCCAAACTTGCTGGGGCTAAGTGTTCTACATACAGTCATGCAAGGCAAAACAGAATTGGTTTTAATAAGCTGTAGTTTTAAAAATCTTTTCTGCAAAGTCTGTGCAACTGCCTGCTGTTGGTTTCAGGAAGGTGCTTGGATTCAGGAGTGTATTTAACTTTCCTATGTATTAATTATGTTTAATGAAGCAAGCATTTGGCCACAGTACTTGGTTGTGTATAGAAAACACAAGACAAGCACCAGTGTCCTTGGTCCAGGTGATGGGTTTGTTTGACGCTAAGGGTATCACTGTGCCATGCACACGGGCATGCTGCAAAGACCTCTGTGCACCCACCAGCCTGGGTACACACATCTTGATGCTGTGCAGAGATACGAGGTTTGGTCTCATACCACGTTTAAGTCCAGACCTACCATGTGAAATACGTGGTCAGGTGCCTCTGCATCTGGGATGTGGGTGAATGTAACTGTGCTGAATTTGCCTGGTTTTGCATATTTTGAGAGCTTGCATGGGACATAAAAACATTTGTAGCATTGTTTCACAAAGCCCGATTAACTTCCAGTATCAAAAGCTTCTCAGGAGCAAAAGCCATGCACTACATGGTTAATCAACTTCCTCAAAAGGAACATTTTTGCAAATCTTGCATAGTTAGTAAGATTAGATTGCATTAAAAATACAGGGATCTAAAATAGTTTCATTATTGGAAAAGCATCTTAACTAACCTGGATGTTATCCATTTTTACAGTTGTTGTTCTGTTATGGCAATGTAGTTGTAGGGTTAATTAACTGCGTATTTTTAAAAGCAGTTCTTTTCATCCATTTGAAATTTCATGATTGTCAGTAAATATCTACTTATACAGTGTTTATGAGAAGTAGCTTATGGAGTGTTCTGATTTTTCTTTCTCTTTTCGCTAGTGTATTTCCTAGTTTGATTCTGTATCTTTCATCTTGATTTTGGAAGAAACAGCCACTCCCTTTCAAGTTTCTTGAGAGAAACAATTTTATTTCAAATCTTCTGTTCTTGATTCTGACATATTTTGACCAGAAAGGAGCATAACATCTGAAGTCAGGAGCCAGCTGTTCCATATAATAGAGTATACTGTTTTCTAGTTATTTGTTATCTTGTTCTTTATATGTTCTCTTCTTATCTACAGATTTACTTCTGTTTTCTACACAGCACTGGAATAAGTCCTGTCACACTCATTATTTAGTTGTGGAAAACCTATTCTACCACGTTATTAGACCACAGCTTGTGTATTTAAATTTGTAGTGTATTTTCCCAAAACAAGCCTCCTGGAGAAAGTTTTCTACTAGAGGGCAGTCTTACACTAGCAGTTAGTAGGATTTTTTCCTTGCTACATCTTTCGTTGATTGAATATATCTAAAAAGGGAGGGGAAAGCACATTCCTATCATGTGTCGTATTTTTGTTTTCATATTTTTATACTGCAAGGTAAAATACCCCTCACATAACACTGTTGGGTAATATTTTTTGAGTGTATGAGTTTGGTGTTAAATGTGATGAGGGTGCAACTTAATTTGTATGAATAAGATTTAGAAATACTGGCTTTAGACACTACAGTGAACGATAGAATATCATCCCAGGAAGTACTTAGTAAGAAAGCCAGATGTTAAATACTGTAAATGCCTCACAGGCAAATCCCACTGTAACACAATCTGAAATTGCCTCTGTGATGAAGCACCTTGCAGAAATACTAAGGAAAAAGGAATGAGAAAAGAAATTTATGGAAAGGAAAGAGTTCTTCTGTTCTTGTTCAGATTTTCAAAGTGTGGAGCACAAGGGAAATAGGCACTGCAACTTACACTGTCTCTTCATTTAAAAGTCCTTTTCATCATCCTCAGATGTTTCTTATTTTCCACAGAACCTCTGAGAATGCCATATGCCATCTTTTTTATCCTACTTTTTGGGAAGTTTGTGAAACATCAGCTACATCTTAGACTGTGTGATTATTTTTGTTTAATGCTAACCCTATCAATCCAGCCCTGTGCTTTGACAAAGCAGGGAGTCAGAGATCCACGTGTTGTCCACACAAATTGAGCGCCACTATCATGGACTCTGCAGAGCTTCCAGAAGTGGAAAGGAGGAGATGGTAGGCCAGAAATGCAGAAGTGAACATTTCTTTAACCCTGATGCACAGACAAATCCTGGGAAGTCTATTAAATAGCATAAACATGGCTTTCTTCTTGAAAGGGTGGGTAATAAAATTAGCAGAGCAGTGAAAGGAAAGATTCTTTAAATTCAACCCTAATTAAGTAATTCTCTTCCCTTCCCCCCCACATCACTCCATTGCTGCTTGATTAATCATAATTGCTGTCTGTCCACATTCAAGAATATTCACGTTAAATTGCACATCTTTTTCACTAGTGCTATTATTGAATGCCTTTAACTACGGAGTACCTTCATGATGAATGCCAAAAACCATCAGCAAACGAAATGGAAATCCTGTGCCAGGGTGTTGTCATAGTGACAATCAGGCTGAAGGACTTAATGTGATGTCATTGTAATGTGAGGATACATAATTACTAATTCTGTAGTGTTCTTTGCCACAAATCTGGGATTGTGTATATGTTTTGAGTGACACAAGGTTGATAGCCTACCACAGGCAGCTGAACATATCATTGGTACCATGAGGAGGCTTTTCTCTGAGGATTAGGGTAGCAGTTGCTGGCCCAGTTCAGATTTTATGAGAACTCAAGTTGCTCTCTTACGTGTTTCATGAGTGTAGTTCATATCTGGAACAGTAATAGTCAGGGTAGGTTGTAGTTCCCAGAATAAATCTTTAGTGACAACATGATTTATTTGCCTGTTTGGAATTAGCTCCATAACAACAGTCTGAAGGTTTTCAATATAAGACTACTGTGTAGCTTACCTGAAAAGCATGTTCCAAATTGATCACTAGGTATTGCTAAGGATTTTCCCTTCTTTTTTCCTTCGTATCATTGAGCTCAAATTATATGTGTATATATACGCAATTTCTCTCATGATTTCTCGTCCATTGCTTGACACAAAACTTTGCATGCCTTAATTATATTTTACAATTGCAAAACCCAGGAGACTGCTGAACCTTCCTGAAAGCTAGGTCAGCAGTTGAAGAGCCCGAAGCTTATTAAATTTCCTAGTACATTTTGGAAATGAATTGTAATGTCAGTGCAGTGAAGGATTTGTTTTCATGTTTCTGGTAACTATTCAGCCTGTTATTAGGTTGGAATCTTTCAAATGAAAATCTAAAATAAATCACTGTGGTGACTGACCACACTCCTATTTGAGGAGTTTGTCCAGTTAAAAGAAGAAATGAAGATTGGTGTTTGAAAGACTACTTTTGGCAGAATACTGCCAGTGCTAGTAAAAATAGATGTCTTGTTCTCTGAGTTTGCAGAATGTCAGTTCTTTTCAAGAAGAAGTTCAAGCTCCCAAATGTAAAAGAGAGAGAACTGCAATGCATATGCACACCCAAACAGGTGATCACTTGGTGGCTGCAGAGGTCGTCTCAGCTGTGCAAGGAAAAGCAAGGACCTTTCTGTGCATTTTGCCTCATCTGCATGCCCTGACTGCTGGCCCTTGTTTGTTCTCTGAGTCACTGCTTTAATTGCATCATATTTTTAATTCTCATTGAATTGGTGTGGTTTTGGGGAATTAATTTCTTTCAAATAGAGGAGCTGTTTTTATTCTCAGGGTGGGGAAAAAGTTTGTTTTTTTCTTCCTTTTATTAGATGGCTAATAGGTTGTCCGTGGTTTTCGTCTTTGCTAGTTCAAAAGTAAATGAAGCTTTGTAGGAATACACAGAAGTTTTTCAAGACTAATATTTAGGTTACAGTAATGCCTGCAGATCCCAATTGAAGTTAAGGCCCTAGAGCATCTCACACAGAACATCTGTATGAGAGCAGCATTATGGTAGTCATCTCCCCTGAGTGCTTAGAATACAGTTTCCAGTTATCTAGGTGATAGTTTCTGCTGGTGCTAGAGAGAAATAAATCTACTTTGGAATGAGATGAGCATAGTCTGAAAATGCTGGATTTTTTCTGTCTGCCCAACATAAGGACAATTTAGAGAACTATCCTGGACGTGTGCAGTGTAGATGTCTGAACTTAGCTGAACTGGTAGCAACGTCCTCTTTGTTCAAGAATTACGAGCCCAAAAAGCACAAAATCAGTGAACCACCATAGCTGATGTGGCCATGCTACAGTGACATGTGTCTGTGACAGTCTGAGAATACAGCTCAGGCCCATGTGAACTTCTCTGTCCAAATTTGTGCCACCCGTTGGCTTAGAGGAAATAAGTGGTAACATTTCAAATTCAGTTTTTGCCATGGGATATTGTTCCTTTATTGTTTTAAAGTGTCCCAGTCTCCTCTTTATTTAACTCCCAAACTCACATGAGGCTTGTTCAGTGAAGGACATATCCAGAGTCGAGATCATAGTAATGAGAGTAAATTGTGTTAATAACGGTTCTTCTTTATCTTCTGAAAAGCTGTAACACAGACTTTGCTGGGGGTTTGCTTTGGAGAACTTAAGAAAATGGAGTGCAGGTCAAATTTGTTCTTAATTTTAAGTTTCTGTTCCAGGTTGGGGGCAGGGGGAGAACAATGACAAAATATCTTCCTTTTGGTGGAAGGTAAAATATTTCAGTCTCAATCAGAGGTGAAATGCCTTGGGATTTTTTCCCCTAAAGACAGCACATTTCCAAAGGAATAGCACCTTTAAAGAACATGAGGACAAAAACTGTAGAAGCATTATAGATGGTGCATCATAACATGGAGTTTGGCCAGGGAGACAAACTCTTAAAAGAATGGGAGCAGAAATGGTATGATACACAAATCCCAGGAGGCACAGTGTTGTCATTTTGAATAAATAGTTTCAGTTTTCAGCTGAAATACTTTCACTTTGGAAAACTTGTTTCTGTTGGCAAAATACTTTACATTTTACATGAATAGCAATCTGTTTTTACAAGCAGGTTTTTAAATTGCTAATCCTGTTAGCCGTTAAAAATTACTTACGCAGAATTTTACAGCCAACTGTTGTGTGAACTTGGAGGGATTCTGAGCCCAGAGCAAGGTAGTACAACTGCCAGTCCTGCCTTCAGAGGTGAAGTTTCACAACAGGTTTTTTGATGAATTTACCAGGCTGAGTAAGTGAGGGGGTACAGGGGAGGGGAGGGGGTAGTGTCTGGCTAAGGAGCCATGTTCAGAAATGTGGACACATGTTGGTTTTTCCAGGAACCACTAGGATGTATCCTGTGTGATTCTTACTGTGGTAAGTAAATAGTACTTTACTACAATGCTCCCTTATCACAGCATTTCAGTAATTATATCAGCATTTCAGTAATGAAGTGAAGAATGCATGAGAGACTGATGAATTCCTCCTCTTGGAGGAGCTGTCTGCTGTATAGGTGACTAAGTTGTTGATGAATCGGTTAAGAATATGTTTGAACTTTACCACCCCAGCAATGCTGTATGTGAAAAAAAAAAACACCTCAACTTTTATGCAATTTTTATGATCATGGCACCTTAGTAGAGCAGCTGGAACAGCAGAAAGTAAAAGGAGCTGCAGTTCACAGCCCTGTCCATAAATTTGAAATAGGCAGTGCTTTGGGCATGAGGTGCTGGGATGCAGGTGGTGCCTAGACTTTATGCTGATCTGTAGTGTAAGGGAGCAGTGTTTGGGTGAACAAAACAAATCACATCTGTCATCCCAAATTAGACCACAGCACAACATGCACGTGTAATTTTGAGGTTCTTTGACTGCAGTGAGATCTAGGTTATGCTTTCTTATTATGAGGTGTTTTACAATAGTATAGCCTCATTCCTGACCCTTGCAAAATTGTTTCTTTGTAAATCTGTATTAGTCCACCCACATCTGACTTGCAAGGCAGCCCCACTAACAGTTGTTTCTGCATAACTGGGAGAAGGTGCAGGATTAAAAGAAATGGAGGGGAAAGGAGAGACAGGAAAGACTCTTTCCCCATGCTGCTGCGAAATATGCTGTCATGCAGAGATGGGTATCATCATGCCTTAAATGCTTACCTGAGGATTGCTAGGTGAATTTCCCTTCCCCCAAAAAGTTGAGGTTATTAAGAGTATGGCTCCTTGGTATTTTCCAGGCATATTGGATCTTGTGATGCCCAGAGCTACTCTGCCTCCAGCCCTGGGTTAATGCCCTGTCTAAGTGATAGGGTACCCCATCATCTCCAGTACTGTACAGGAAACTTTTTAGGGGACTGCGAAGAACTAGGCAGTGAACATAGAGGCTGGAACAAATGAAGTGCAGCTGAGTGCATCTGTCATCCTTGAGGACTTCTGTTTCCTGGGCTGCTACAGGCAGGGAAAGCCTGAGTTGTCCCATCTGCCAGCATGGATGCACCTTATCTGGCAGTCGTTGGAAGTGAGATTCCCATCTTGTTGCTGGATGTCAAACTGAGGTCCTTTGTTCCATGCCTAGTAAAAGAAGAAGGTCTGTCGAAAATTATCAGGTGCTGTCTTGTGTAGAATTTCGATCTTTTGTGGTGGTAGGTCTATCATATATTCAAATGCTATTCTTCTACAACTTAGGATGGCTGTAAGATAAGAAAGATTGTAAGTTCAACCTTTTTTTTTTTTTTTCTTGGGCTTTTTTTTTTAAGAGGTTAAGGAAAAGAAAAAACATGGTGGGGATGTGTGGTAAAAATAAGCATCTCTTCTTTCAACCAGAGTTGTACTGACACTGTGGATATTTCTGCATTTCAGAAAGAATGTAACCTCTGGGAAAGTTACCTGTGTTTCACCTGCTGACTGTGTGCCACCAGTCATCTCGCTCACAACTGTGTAACAGTGACCATCTCTTTTCCTTTCTTTTCTCCCCCTCTTTTTTCTCCAGGACACGGATGGGATCAACCTGTACTACTGGTCCCTGTTTGATGGACACGCTGGGTCAGGGGCAGCTGTGGTCGCTTCCAAACTGCTGCAACACCATATCCTGGAGCAGCTGCAGGAGATTGTGGACATCCTGAGGAACACAGCCGTCCTCCCACCCACCTGCCTGGGAGAGGAGCCTGACAACCCGTCCGCCAACAGCAGGACACTGACACGGGCAGCCTCTCTCCGCGGTGGTGTGGGAGCCCCAGGCTCGCCCAGCACCCCTCCAACACGCTTCTTCACTGAGAAGAAGATCCCACATGAGTGCCTGGTTATTGGGGCCATAGAAAGTGCATTCAAAGAAATGGTATGTATGTCTCCAGGCTCTAGACGAAGGTTTAGATCTTTTTCTTTTGTTTTTCATTTTATTGCTTCAACACCATCTGAGTGTGAACAGAACTGTTTAAGAGCCTCCACAGCTTACCAGGTACCCTGTGAGGCAGGAGCTGCATCTTAACTCCCAGGCAGCACTGTGGCAATGTTTATGAATTACTTAACTTTTAGATGTATGATCACTCTTATTTTTAATTTTCTTCTCCCCCTCCTTTTATAAGATAAAGATCAGTATTGCCTTACAGTGCAGATTTCAGCATTGGCAGTTGTTATCAGGCTGAATATATGGACATGCACTTTACAAAGCCTTGCTGCCCTACCAGGGCAGCAGCAGAGGCTGCTTGGTCCAATGACCTGTAGTTCACATTGGTGCTGGAGCAGTGACTGTAGAGTGTCTGCAGCTCTTCCCTGAGGCAGGTTTTGTGCGTGAGTGGGGCATGAAGTGCACTCCTACCACTCACCTGACTTGTGTAGAGCATGAACAACTGTCAGGTAATCATGACCCTATGGAAACAGAATATCCATCTATTTCCCTATGGAAGCTGAATTTTTGTCTTCTGTGATTGATGTAGCTCCTCCACATCTTCCCCCTTCACTTCTCCACATTATTAAAAGTCATTCTTGTCAGGCAGAGCAAAAGTTTGGCCTGCCAGCGAGTACATGTGGATCAGGTCTTGGGAGGTCTGATACTGGTCTCATTTTCTTTTTTAAAAATTTTGTTGCTGTAGTTTTCAGAAAAGCCTCCTATTTGAAAAGAAGGACTGTGAACTATTTAGTGTTTCCTAGTGGTTTTATTTGTTGTCTGAAAAGAAATATCTGATCATTGTCTTTCCTGATGTGTGTGAATTTTGTTCAGTACATGCACTTAGTTAGACACTGCAATTGTTGTCATAAGTAGTACTTCACTTTGAGTTCTGAATAACAATTATCTTTTGCTGGATTGTTCTTTCTTTCCAAGGAAGTGCAGGCAAGGAGATCCACCAACTGGGTTTGGACTTGCAGGTGGGTAGGTCCAGGAGCAGCATTCACAGCCAAGGGTTAGGCATACCTCAGTGGGGGGTGTTTGGGCAGATTTATGCATTATGGGTAGTGGGCTCAGTTTCTGCTAGATGAAAAGAAACAGGAGGAGGATGCAGGAAGATCTGTCAGTTTAGCACACCTTTTCAGAAAGGGAGAATTAGATTGCTTCCTTCTTTGTTGAGAAATGAGGGAAGAGATGACCATGCCCATCCACTGCACCCTAGTGGGTTCAGAGCATGCTTAAGAGGAACACCAATTTCATGCTTCAGGTGGTGTAATTTTGAGGCCTGAA
The DNA here is from genome assembly GCA_013397175.1 of Platysteira castanea. NCBI lineage: Eukaryota > Metazoa > Chordata > Aves > Passeriformes > Platysteira > Platysteira castanea. Next base: position 341,164 of record VYXC01012214.1, on the reverse strand, counting down.
GAGCACCAGGCTCTGAGAACGTGACGTGATTCTCTCCTGTTGAAACTGTCTCCAAGTGCAGGAGAGATGAGAAGTGGGACTGGGCAGTGAAGGTAACAGAGCATAGAAGGGCTGTATCAAGTACTTTACCTCTCCTGTGACAGCAGCGTGTGTGTTACCTGTTCCTGCCTTCCTGAATGTGTCTGAGCAATCAGGGCACTTTATTTTGACTTCACATCTCTGGTAGGTATTCACACAGAAGACCATCTCAGCTTATGTTCAGAGATCTGTCTGGTTACGAGGGCTTTTGTGGGTAGAGTATGACAAATGCAGAAACCCCAGATAACTCACTCCAGTTACAGTGTTTAGGTGTTCCTTGTATAGCTCATGCTAAACTGTTCTCTCTGTTTCTAAACTGAACTAAACAGAACATCTTCCTCCCTGTGTCTTTGTTCATATGTTACAGATCCAATATCTTCATTCCCATTTGCTTTATATTAGAGGGCTGAAGTTCATCATCTGTCTTTGATAAACAAATGACCACCACAAGGCAATGTAATTTCAGCATTAAGTTTTACAAGAAATCTTATAAAAATGGTCAGATTAAGGAAAGCAATAGAGAATTGAATTGTATCTACTTTAAGCTCTGGGGTGAAATCTTGCACTTACAATTGGTTTAGGCAAAAGAGTGTTTTCTTTCATCTGTGTAAGAGAACGATTCATAAAATCAGCATTTCTGTGACTCATCCATGCTTGCAATGGTTGATCTTCCTCCTGCCTCTGTTTAACTTCTGCTAGCTTATACTCCTTTTAGTCTTTGCATGGAGACTTTGGGCCTCTTCCACAGCACATTGTTAAATCAGCCTTTGTTTGTGCTGGAACGGGGTGTTGTTGACTTAGGTCATTGCAGTCGAGATGTGCAGCATGTGTAAGGGTTTTGTGCCAGCAGAGTGTATCGGTTTACCTGGCACTTGGTGAAAGCTCAAGTCTCCTGGACACGTTGGCAGACTTTTTGGTGGTTTTTCCTGAAACACCCGTTGCTGCAAAGAAGTCTTATGAACCAAGTGAAAATAATGAGTAGATTAAGATACTTTTTTGAAGAGCCGAACCTGACAGGTTTATCTAATGCTGGCTTTGTCCCCTTTTCCTGGGAGCATTTAGTATACCCTTATTTTTTTCCCCAACTTCCTTTTGAACTCTAGTTAAGGTCTCCCTGTTTTTGCCTCAAGTCTCAAATAAAATGCAATTCATGGCTTTCAAAAGGCTTTTAAATTTTTTTTTCTTTTTTTGGTGTGGTTTTCTTTGGACCGTTCTTGTCTAACAGCTACATGCAGTAAAACACTGTAGAAAGCTGACACAGATCAAGTCATTGCCTAACTTAGACATTTAACAATCAAACTGTCCCCATTTTGAAGTACGTCTAAATGGTGTTTTCTGTGTTGAAACTGGGATTAGCAAGTTTGTGCTGTGTTTTCAGATAATTTAGTGCCCTGTCTAAAAAACAGTAAATGTAATTGCCAGTATTACGGTTGTTCCAGTTAAAAGGAAATAAATAAGCTCAAGTTCTGAAGGTGTTGTAAGTCAAATCCTCTAATTTTCATCTGTCGAGTTTTAAAACGTGCATTTATAGATTCAGTTCAAAGGAGCTAGGAGGAATGCTTCAAAGTGCAGTTCCATATTGGATAGAAATATCAAATTATAGTCCTTTCCCTGTATTTAACCTTGCATACATGTGTGATGTATATATTTGCAAGAAAGTTTAAGGGGAGAGACCACCTATTCTACACTGAACCCCATTTAATTTTAGATGGGAAAAAATGGCACAGAACTAGTCTGTGATTTATTGGAAGGTATACATTTGCATTCACTGTATGATGATTTTCTTCTTTATTGAGATTTTTTGACTTAGATGAAATCTAGACAGATGCTTTTTGTAGATTGGTGCCGTTTTAATTAACTGAACAGTCTTGAGAGAGCAGCTGTTAGTGTGTTGTAACAGTTCTCTTTTTTAAAAGTTTCTACTCATTATATAACCAGTAGAAGTGAGAGTTTAAACAGAATTATGGGCATTTGATATAAAGCATGCTAAGGAGTTAATTTTATGTTTATGCCTTCTGAAACTTCTTTTCTTTTAAAGCAGATACCTAATACTGTAAAGCTGCTTTCTGTCATAGCAAGATCAAGATCCTGGAGGAAAAGCCCCTGCCCTGAGGATAAATACAGATGAAAAAGAGTGTGGGAGGAGTGTGGCCGGCAGGTCGAGGGAGGTGATCCTCCCCCTCTACTCAGCCCTAGTGAGGCCACATCTGAAGTGCTGTGTCCAGTTCTGGGCTCCTCAGTAGAAGAAAGAGAAGGAGCTACTGGAGAGGGTCCAGCGGAGGGCAACCAAGTTGATTCAGGGACTGGAGCATCTCTCTTACATGGAGAGACTGAGGGAGCTGGGCCTGTTTAGTCTGGAGAAGACTGAGAGGGGATCTCATTAATACACATAAATATCTCAAAGGCAGGTGTCAAGATGATGGTGCCAGACTCTTTTCAGTGCTGCCCAGCAACAAGATGAGAGTGGCAATGGCCATAAACTAAACTACAGTAAGTTTCACCTCAACCTGAGGAAGAGGTATGTCACAGTGAGGGTGGCAGAGCACTGAACAGGCTGCCCATGGAGGTCATGGAGTCTCCCTCTCTGGAGACATTCCAAACGCACCTGGTTCCTGTAGGTGACGCTGCTTTGGCAGGGGCTCGAGTAGATGATCTCTAGAGGTGCCCGGTGGCGGGGAGCGGCGGCCGCTGCGCGCAGCCTCCGCCAGGTGGCAGGAGCTGCCCGTGCGGGGCCGGGCCCGCCGCGGCGCCGAGGGACGGTCACTTCTTGTGGGGACCCCGAGCGTGTGCTCCGGGAGCCCGGCCCGAGCCTCGGCCTGTCCCGCGGCTGCCCTGCCGCCCCACCGCTGCCGGGCTCGGTGCAGAAAGCCGCCCTGCTCGCCCTCACCTGCCCGGTCCGTCGCGGTGACCTCTGCAGGCTGCGCTCTGCCCTCCTGCATCCCGCACTAGGGAAGGGGGACCAGGCCTAGGGCAACCCTTGGGAGCACCTGCCACCACATGTCCCGGCGGAGGGCAGATCTCCGACTAAATTAGCTGCTTCTTAGGCAAAAAAAGAGGAGCTTGCCCTGAAATCATTCTCCCGGTGGAAAATGAGGAAAGCTTTGTCTACATTCCATCTAGAATGAGCCCCTTTACACTCATAGAGGCTTTAGAGGCATTTTGGGCCTTCTGCCCGTGTTTGTACTATTCCAGCACCACTGTTATAACATATTTCATTAAAAGGCAATGTCTCTACATCAGAATGAGTTGGTAGGACTGGTAAGCTTTATTTTATTTTGCTTTATTTCTCCCCCTTAAATCTTGTTGAGTTGTCAGAAAGCCTTGCCCTCTTTCCTTGCTGCTGAAAAAGAAAATGTCAAGCAAAGTATGTAATACCAAATTATACATGGCACTGAATGTACTCTGACAAGTCATGGTAGTAAATTCAAGTTCTAGATGGGAGAGCCCAACAACAGCAATGATTCAAGAAAACCCAGTACACAGATCTAGTTTAAGTCAGGAAATTCTCAAAAAGAGGCCCTAAGGATTACCCATCTTCCCTCCTATAATAGATGCTTCTGAATTCTGCTTATTGGAAGAAATAAATTTTAATTTAGGCATTCCAGCACTTGCAAAGTATGCGTATGACAGAGCTGAGACCAGACGAGGAATTGCACATTGTTTGAAGGTCTTGGAGGATATTGGGAACTGTGGAACTGAAGGTTTCTGAAAATTCCTGCCAGTGCTTGGAAAATGCACTGTAGTATTTGTAAGTTTAAGTTATTTTGCTGGTTAGAAATGTCCGTTTCCTTTGAACTCTTCTTTTCAGCTTAATTTAAAAATATATAGAAACCATGGGGAGGAGAATCAGCTTCTCTATGGCAAGATTAGATAAAGAGGCATTTATAACAGGCCCATATCTGTGACCTAAGGGTTCTGCAAGATATGATTTATAGCTTGGAGGTGTTTTCCTCCTAGTCCTCACCACCACCACCCCCGCAACCTCCCCCAAAAAAAGTCAGTGAATGCAGTAGAACCTGTGTCCCTGCGGCAGCCACATGCAGTTTCCACGGATGGCCCTCTGGGACAGCACCTCAGCTCTGTGTTCATGGCACAAATGGGATGTACGTGCATTGGCCAGTGAGGAGTCACATTGTTTGTGACAGACACCTCAGCCCACCTGCTCAGGACAGCGCCCAAGTGTTGCTGAGTATCCCTGCTGCTGCCCCAGGTCACCTCTGTCCCCTGAAATTTGTAGGAGACAAAGCGTGGGACACGGACCTCCTCCCACCTCTGCAGATTTTCAATCAAATTACAGCTGTCATGGTTTGCATTTGTTGTAGTGCTTTTCTTCAGGTAAATTTAGCTCTGAAATAAAGCTCTAAATTCCATACCTCAAGGCATGAACAGTTTGAGCTGTTCGTTGCTCGATGCAGATATGAAAATGGCTGAAGTATAGATCTGTGTGTATACACACACACAGAGGCAAACATATATTCATAATAAAAACCACATAAAAGTAGGCAGGGTTTAGCTGGAAAAGATCTGCCAGTACTTCTAATAATGATGTTAAATGATGCCCCCTGTTTGAATCCAGTATTACAAGGACAGACCAGTTTGAAATTGGATTTGGTTCTGGACACCAGAGAGAAGGGTAATTTGTAGCATGTTATTACCTGAAACTAAACTAGACAGCAGAATTAATTCATTGGCATATGCTTCAACATTTGTTTCAAATGTATGGATGAAAGCTTATTTACTTATTTGCTCTCTGTTCTCTAAGCTTTCTTGGGGCAGTGTATGTGTGTATGTATATATATGTGTGTGTGTATGTATTTATGTAATTTTTCCTTTCCAGGACTTTATTGACTGTTCATGATAAGTATTATTTGTGTTCTCCACTTCTGTGGAGGACTTTTTAATATATAATATTTCTTGCACTCGGAATCAGGGTAGCATCCACTCATTCCCTACGTTTCTGAAGGGTAGCCCTGTGGCATGAGTGTATCTTGCTGTTGTTCCTGAAGGCGTATACCCCACGATCCTAGCATTCCTCTAGGGGAGCAGGTATTTATTCATGTTGTAGCTTGGTCTCATTAATTATGTGCTGTCTGTGTAAAACACTCTCCAATTATACCACCAGGTACCTGTTGTTAAGCTTCATTTATCTTTGCCTTCATTGTGCTTTTGCCATAGCAAATTCTCTTGCATCCCTGAGAGTTGCTATTTATTCCTTAATGCCTGATGTTTTACAGTCTCCTGACCTGATTTTACCAAACATCTTTATATAAAGTAATAGGTACTCCTCAACTTTCTGTTCTCCTCCCAGCTCATGTTGCCATAGCTGCAAGAGAAGACAGCCAGTGGGACATACAATTTAATAAAGACTCTATTGTATTTTTATTCTTCAGGGGAGACTTAATTTTCTCAAACATTAATTGCAATGCTGTCTTTATAAATCTTGTTCTCTTTTCCCACAGGATTTGCAAATAGAGCGAGAGAGGACCATGTATAACATTTCTGGTGGCTGCACAGCCCTAGTGGTGGTGTATTTATTGGGGAAGCTTTATGTGGCAAATGCTGGTGATAGCAGGTAAGTGTGTTGTCTCCCCATCTAATCCTTCACCCCAAACTCCCCAGGCCTGGTGTTACTGAGCTCCTTAAATGCAGACAGTGTCACAAGAATCTGTTTCTTGGCTGGACACTTAGCACTTCTCACAGAAATGAATGCAAGTGCCAGGGATAGAGTTCCAGTATCTAGAGCAGTGGCTGCAGTCAGGGAAACTTCTGGTCCTGTAGCAGTTTCTGAATGACTTGATGGTTGCAGAGAAGTGGAAATGTGCTAAAAAGCCATTGAAACCGAAGAGATGTTGGGTGTGTAGTAGAATTGTGTGTTGAACACTGACAAGGTGACTGCATCCAGAACAGCTGGTAGGGCTGCATTTGTTCCGTAGGAAGTCCTGTGTCTCCTGTTGCTAGGCTTAGTCTTGATAGGCCATTTGGCTTTCAGATTTTCATGTAATTGAAGGTAGTGATCAGGAAGCAAGTAGCTGCGACTCTTGCATCGGGGCAGAGGAGAGGGAGACAGGCTATCACAATATAGTTTTTTGCTTTTCCTATTCTAGCTCATACACTTGTACATTTTGCAGAACTGAATGTTGTTGCTCAGGGGCTGTTGCTTTGTTTTATTTTGAAGTTGGGTGCTTGAATACTCATGATAAGAAGCCTTTTCTTTGTCTTCTGATGTTGCTGAAGATAGGAGCATACTGGAAATCTCTCACTTGCATTCTTTCCCCATCTCTAACTCTGCCCTTGTCACCATTGGAGAGAGATAATGAGGCTCTTCTTGCAAGACTTCAGACTTCCCATGTTTCTTTTGGCAGTGCACTGCATAAACAGGACAGGGAGAATAGTTCCCATGTGAGACAAACTGCTGTTATATTCTGTTCATTAACAGCTGAGTAATTAACGTCTGCAAAGGTATTGAACCATGTTGTCTTTAGGTGAAGTCTGCTATGGTTATGCATTCGTGTTTAAGGTTTGTGCATGCACAGTTCATGTTTGTAGTGTGTACACCCACGTACTTACAGAGACAACACTCAAAAGTGAAGGGTTTTTTAGTTTAAACCTAAGATTTTTATTGCCTCTTGCTGGTTTAAACTGTGTAGGAAGTCAGATAAATCCTTTGTGCATAAAATTCCTGTTCTTTTCATGTTGGTGATTGTTTTTAAGATGCTAAATTTGCTGTATATGTTGCAAGTTGCTCACCCAATTTCTACTGACAGCTGACATATTTGAATCTCCTTTTTGCATCAAATGTCAAGTGAGCCCTCACATGGTAGCTGCAAACATGTTTGAAGTGATCACCTATCTCATCAACAGAACCACTAGCTGAGCTACCTTCTATCTCTTCTGCCATTAAATTAGAAATAATCATGTTTTCTTGTGCTATTGCACTTGAAGTACAGTTGAGTCTGAGTTGGCTAATTTGTTTTATTGCCTCTTAAAAGTGTGCCGTGTAAAACTGGCCATGCAGGACTTCTGAGTAGCCTAGTACTTCTAAGATCTTTGTTCTTAAATGACTGGAACTGGCTGCTTCTGGTTACCTCAGGATTCCTCCTGTGCACCCTGAGAGCAGCGTCAGCTCAATTGCAGCCTCTGATACCCAAGGGCAAGACAGTCCTGTTGGCAGTGTTCTGCAATGGGTACCAGAGTACTGGTGTAACTGTAGTTAAATATCCTAAGTCTTCAAGGAGTTTTGCTTGTTCATTAAGTCCACCCAAAACATCTCTCCACTAAAAGAGGAATCAGAAAGGAAACCATCAGCAAGACTGGGTGTTGTTTGAACCAGGATTCAAATTCTCATTCCTAACATCTTGTAGGTAATAAAGTCCCTCTGGATTCAAAACAGTTCAGTTTTGTGCTTTCCAAATGCACAGAAAATTTCTCTTATGCTGAGAATTATTGCAAAATGTTTCGTTTTCAGGTAAGTCCATTCCTAGACTTTCCTAGCTCAGAAGAAATTTTAAAGCTTTAAAGTGTAGATCAGTTGGTCTGGGTCTCTCTCCCACCAAATGCCCTCTTTCCCACTTACAGGGAAAAAAACAGCTATTGCAAAACATCTGAGTTGCTGTCATGACAAAAAGGACATTTTAGGACTAGACAAGCCACTGAGGTTGTCTGCCTACTGCCAGGGTGCACAGTGCATTCCTGTATTTTGAAGAGCCCGGTTATGGAGTCAAGAAATTTTGCTTGTATTAGTTGGAAAAATATGTTCGTTTTTGCTATCTCATGCCTTGTGTGGTCAACTTTGTGGTTTGTACAGATAAAAGGGAGGGCAGTGAGAAATACAATAAGGAAACTACTTCAAGAAATGTTTATCTGCTCTTGAGAAGAAGGGTGGGTTTGTTTTTTCACTCAAACAGGGGACTTCTTGTTGCTGTTGGAACTAGATGCCAAAACTCTTAGTTCTTGGTTCCCCTACTCATTTGTACCTTTCCCCTCTCCTCATTCTCCTTCTTCCATCTCTGCTACCACACTGGAAAAAGCCTGCAAATAAATCAAGTTTAATTTCCCACAGAGAGGAGTCTGTGAGAGGAGGTTTCGTGTGGGAGATAAACATTTTGGGTTCATGGAAACCTCAGTTATATTGTCTCTCCCCAGGAGAAGGTTAGGTTTTATAATTTCAGGGAACTTCAAAAACAGCAGAAGCTTTTAAAAGGTGGGTTTTGAACAGCTTCTGCTGCGGAGGACCAAGGTATGTGCAACAAACTGTTACTATCACAATGAGACCAAGGAAACGGCAAGTGTGAGACTTGAATAATAATGTACTGTGTGATGCCAGCTATACCTCAGACTTATGTCTGTAGTATTCAGTTTATCCACCAAAGCTTCTCAAATCTAATCATTTCATGCCACGTACCCTGGCAGTGTTGTATAGCAGCTGTCCTTTTGTAGTTGATGTGTAATTACATCATGAAAAGACTTTAATTACCATATTACTAAATTACCAGCCAGCAATCCTTTCAGGTTCAGCCCTAGCTCACTTCTATATGGACTATTAGGTTTCTCCAAGCTGAACACTTTTGGTTGGTGTAAAAGGGAGGAAAAATTGTGGTAATTGTAGGTTTTGTTATGAACTATTATTGAGCTTGATGTTATGGCATCACTAATGTCAATGATATAATTAAACTTCTGCTAACGATGCAATCACAGTTCTGTACTAATTATATGTTAACTGCACATGATACCAGAACCCTACTAAAAATGAGGTGATGTATTCAGAGCCTGATAAAAACAACTTGGAAGGAACTGCTTTCATTCTCTAATGGCTTATCTGATCATTCTTGGACTCTGCCATAAATATACCTATTTGTACAGTCAAAATTCATATCTGAATATCAGCCAAAGCTTTTTCTAATGTTTCTTTCTCTCTCTTTCTTCTTTTCACTGATTAGCATTGTCCATGCAAGGTTATCTGATTAGGAACTGATAGTGCTATAGTCAGCTATCCAATATATAGTGCTTTTTTTGGTGAGCATCGAGGCGCTGTTTTTCACTTACCAGCATGACATATTTGTTATGAAAACTAGGCCATTGGAATAGCTGCTGTTTTTTCTTTTCTTTTTTTAATATAGAATAGTAAATCTTCTCTGGTCATTGTTTTAGTGTTGTTCAATTCTATATTGCTAAAGTGACTTTTACTTCTAAACTGCCATAACATGCCTTGTTAATCTCAGTTCTTTTTAGTTTCATGCTCTTTATTAGGATGTTGTTTTATAGCCACTGATGAAGCAGTTGTAAAACAGGGACTTAATGTTTTTCTGATTACTGCCCAATTATTGCATAGCCTCATGGAACATAACATTTGTCCAATATCACTACAATGACTGTAATGGAATATGATCATATTAACCATCTTTGGCATGAGCGCTGTTCTGGCTTTTGTGTTGTCTGGTTAAGGAGCTGTTCGGAGACTGCAGGCACTTCCATTTTGTGCTGTGCTTGGAGCCATGTAGGGTAGCTGTGCTTTTATCCTTGTACAAGAAGCAGAACATCACAAGTTGATTTGACTTTTCCATACACCCTGAAACCCTCACTAAATCTGCAAATGGGTTCTTGGGCTTTTTTTGATTTATTGGCAGAACCTGGCATCAAAGCAAAGAGCCTGATGTTTCGAAGGCTTCACAGACTTGCAGGGTCACTGAATTTTTTGCTTTGCTTCATCAGCTCTTTTTTATCATCTTTTTGCCTCCTTGCTTTTGCTCCCCAGTACTTATGTTTTCAGGGCATATTCACACTCTGCTTGAACATACATCCTCATGTCCAGAATAGATTTTCTCCTCCTTTTTGCAAGTGCAAAATTAATGCTAAGGCATTTTGGCTTATTAAATGGAAGGAGCTCACTGAGAGAATATTTTTGTGATGGTTCTGTGTGGGTGCAGGTAAAGTAACTTCATTGGTACTTCAAGAGACCAGGTGTGGGAGAGTGTGTTTATAACACAGTCTTCTCCCAGTGTTATAAAATAGTGAATTGAAAATTGAATTTATTTACCATTTCAGTTCTTTCTGGATTTGCTGCTTGTGTTGAAGCTTACTACATTTTTAGTTTCTCTTCTTCGTCATGGTGCTTGTCAACTGCTTTCCTCATGGTTAGTTCTCGTTATAGGAAGTCAGATTTGGGGCCTAATTTGTTTTTATGAAGTAAATGAGAGGGGCATGGAAACAGCCATGTGTCTGCTGACTGGTAGTATAGCTTAAATAGAATTTCTAAGAAGTCAGTATTGATGATTCTGAGCCATTTTTGTGGTTCATGGTATCTGACCTCTTCCTCGAGGCAGTCCAGCAGGGTTGTTTTTGCCAGAAGTGCTAACACTGTGTAAGGATGGAAACTAAAAAGTGTTCTTATATATTGCTATTGCAGAACTAGTTTACTTTAGTCTTTGGTTTACTGTTTTTCTAGGAAGCTTTAATTTTTTGTTTTTCATAACTACTCATCTTCTAATCTAAATGGTGTGTATTTCCCCCGTTTTCTGTGAGTGGTCTGCCTAAGCCCTCTCTGTCTTCTTACATCTGTGTCTACATAAACAACAATAAATGTGCTTCATACTAGAGACTTAGAGGTCTCTAGAGGAAAGACTAACTCAGTTACTAAGCTTCTCCAGTATGCAGTATTTGGAAAAGCATTTTTTTCCTATCTTCTCCTAAAGATGGGGCAAAGAAAGTTGCAAAACTGAATAACACACAGGGGCCATGCAATCAGTAGGAATTTCTCTTCATCCTCTGAAGTTCTCATTCCTCCAAATTCTCAAAAGATGCCTCCCCAGGCAAGAGGCAAGAGCAACACTTACAGATTGTATTTTGGCCAATCTATGGTACATCCCCTTTTAAGGCTATTATTTATTGTCTGACAGAATCACTTGAAAATAAAAAAAGTTACATCATTTCAGGGCAACAGATAACCTAAGTCTGGTTTGCTCACAGGTCTGTGTAGTGAGGAGAGACTGAATTCAAAGCAAAGCAAGTCTCTGCCGTGTACATTCTCCTTCACTGACTGCAGTTTGATAGGTGGAGAAGTCTGATCCTGACTAGCCCAAAATGTTGGAAAAGATTAGCCACGTTCAGGAGACATGGCCATGTCCTCTCTCTCTGTTCCCCTTGTCTCTTTTCCTTACAAGCATGATTTGCAGGCCTGCAGAAAGCCCTTCTCCCTTCTCCTGCCTGGCCTCCTTCCAGGGACAAGCAAGAGCACAAGATGCATTGGAATAACAGCAGCATCAGATACTGCAAGATTTTGTGCTGGGTAAAGCTTTTGAAGGCACTTCAAGAAACACTTAAGGTGAGGTGTGAAGAAAAGGTGTTGAATCAGAAAGAAGTCATTTCAGTCAAAGGGCAGTGCTAAGGAAGAGCATTTTCTAGTTATCCAGTGGATGACAAGTTCCAGGTTACTGGCATGTCATATCCAGCACTGACTTCATAGAAATTATTCATTTGGTAGTAAATGTTTGTAGGCTTTGAAGACAAAACAAATGTCCTACTTCTTTTTCAAACTCTTGTTTTTCCTGGAAGAGCATATGCCTTAGCAATACCTATGGCAATTAGTAGGTACTGAAGCCATTGTAAACATTTTCAGTGAGGAGTACATTCAGTTAAATCTTTGGTCCTAACCACACGGACATTATCTTATGCTACAGATAATGAGGAAGGAGAAAAATTTTGGCTATTCGAGTAATACCAGTAAACTGTAAAGCCACAGATCATTAGTATTGGTTTTCAGGACTAAAAAAATAAGTAAACAAACTCCAAACAAACTATCTTTTTCATCTGTGACTTTGTAGCTGACCACAGAGACATGCAAGTTCTTCACTGCAGTGTTGCAGATCCAGGGCCAAGGTGTGCAAAGCAGGCTGGGCACCTTGGTTCTCTAGCTCCCGTCTGTATTTTGGGAGGAGGGCCAGAGGGAGCACCCCAGGCTTGCTTGATGAATGTTTCAAAGTCTGCTGTGGTCTTTACTATGTTGAAAAGCTTTTCAAGTCACCTGAATTCAGCAAACTCAAGGCAGCCCAGGTTGTTCAGCCTCAGGGAAAAGCATGCAATGCCGCTTGAGCCCTGCTCCTGAAACTTTTAGTGATGGCTCTGGTCACTTCTGTGTGGGTGAACGAAGCAGGGCTTGGGTAAAAATTCACCACTGAAGAGTGAGCAGAGAGCATGACTTGCATCTGCTTTTACATCTCGATCCAGCTTGTTCCAGTATCCTGCAGCTGGTACTGAGTTAAGCAGAAAAGCTGAGATCAAAGTAGATATGACTTCAGGTGCTAAAATTCATTCTTTCGTTGTCAGTGGTAAGACAGTGAAGAGCAGAGAGGTAAAAAATCCTTACTTCTTCTATCTTACATGGACAGCCATATCCCAGCCATATTACTGGCAAAAAAACCAGTGACTTGTACAGCAATGCCTCCATCCACTAAGCCCAGGTTTAGTTGCCATAGTAACTTGTCTTGGAGATGAATGTGATATCCTGGACAGCAGGGAAAAAGACTTTGATTCCACAGATACCAGTCCTGAGGCTCAGAGCTGGCCACAGAGACGTGACTGCACTTCTTTGTTCATTTTCCTGGCACAGCCTGAGTAATTGGTGGCATGGTGTTCAGCCGTGATGCAGAAACGTGGTGGTCTGCCATCATTGCAGCCTTGTACTTAGCTGTGTTCAGATGAAGAATACACTGAAATCACTGGGGCAAAATGAATCCTAAGAGGGCAGTAAATCTCCAACCTAAGGCTATTGGAACCAATAGTGGGCAGTTTTTGTATGCTAGTAGTGTCCCTATAAACTGGCTTGTAATAGCTTTCTAGCTGCCAGCTGAAGCCCTTTCTTGAAAGATTGATGTGTTGAGATGTAAACCACCAAGAAAGTACACACAATTAATTACAGAGCATTTTAGTTTAGTTCATTCACATTTGGGTTAGTACTACTGGAGCTGGAGTAGACAATAGTAGGAGTATATAGGTAAACTTATAAAGTCACTACTGATTCAATAGCAAAAGTGACTTTCCCAATTAAACAAACAAGAACATTGCATTCAGATAGCCAGTGCCATCACATTAGTGATGAGGTGGGCATAACAAAAATATATGTAATTAGCCGTAAAATGAAACACTGTTAATAAAGCCAAGTGCTAATAATAACTCCATACTCAGATTTCATCAGCCAAGCAATACACTTGAGGACCTAAACTAGAGCAGGGAATTTATGGTAGAGTCCCATGGGAATGGAGCTGCAGCCTACTAAAGAGGCACTGACAGGGGTCAAAAATGATGGGGCAACATGTCTTTTCCAAGCTGTCCCCTCTGTGGGCAGCCTGCAAGCCCAGAATTACATTTAACTTAAAACTGTAGAGTAGTGATGCAGAAACAACTGAAGTGATTTAGTTCCATTGTTGGTGACAGCCAGGTGCTTCTCATGGTTAGATGCAATATATAGGGCCCAGGGAGGCCGCCAGTAGTAGAAAACCACTTTAACTGCTGCTTACTAAGTTGTTAGTGAATACATGAGATGGAATACCAGATCAGTTCTAAAAACTCTGATTTCTGTTATTTTTTGATGGCAGTAAGAAAAATCGTGACTGGTTCAGGTGCTACTATAGATAAGAAGTGAGCCCTTCCATGGAAATCTATGTTATTCTGCTTAGAGAAACAGCTTCTGTTTGCCTATTTGTGATCCTTTATTAAAAATAATACAATTAATTTAGTGAAATCAGACCACCAGAACAGTGGCTATAGAGTATTTCAGCAGCCTCATTGTGCCCAGAGGCCTTCTCCAGAGGAATCACTAAATAAGCACTAGAAATATAAATATGAACGAGTCAGGTAATTGGAAACAGTGTAAAGCTCTACACGTGTGTGCAGGAACAGGAACAGCTCGTGTGCTTGCAGGTGCCTCTGAAAGACAACTTTCAGGGAGGTTTGCAGGGTCTAGATTTCGTAATTTCTTTCTCTGCTTCTTTTCAAAGGCAGGAGGAGGTTCTTGTCTTGCCGCAGGAGAAGTATGGCATGCTTGGCTCCATGCTGCGGCACAGACATGAAGAAAGGACCTTGAGTGAAATACTTGAGAATGCCCAGTCAGCGTCCTAGTGGAGCAAGGGCTGCGCTTGGCATTTGTGCTGCTGAGATACTAACCCTTGGAGCAGCCAGGGTGGCTGGCAGTCTGCAAAAAGCCTTAGCAGAAGTTTGGGAGTGATCTTCATTGTTCCGGCAGGAAATGCCAGAGCACGCTCCTGTAGGAAATTACTTTTGCAATGCATCACCAAGGCAAGTTCTCACACCTTTTATTGGCTTGAGAGAGCTGAAGTTCCCCCAAGTGATGAATGAAAGTGTCTGAGCAGCCTGCTATAACCCACAACGTAACATGAAACTACATTGTCACAGAAAGAGCCACAAGCAGGGAGAGTCTGCTCCTGCTTAACGTTGGCTTTATTCAGCTGAAAGAAAAATGATCCAGTGTTTCTATCCTGTCACGTTTCTGTGGACAGGCTCATGTTTGTGCTGAAGAATATGAAGAAATCAGTGGCAGGACTGTTGAGTGGCAGTAAACGGAAAATGAGGACAGAGACAATTTTTACTGGCTCTACTCCTTCCCTGGTTTGTTGCTTGTTTTCTTCTTGATAGTGATGCCAAGAGTTGGGGCATTGTGTTAGGTATTACAGGTGGGAGGCAGCCAGGGTGTTTTTTCCATTGGTGTTGCTGGGGGTTGCTGCTTCCACCTGAGTTTAATGGTGATGGATATGTCATCACTGGAACCTGTTTTAATGCCAGCTAAATGTTACATAATGGTTTGTTTCACTATCCCCAGCCTGCCTTAATTCATAAAATTAAGGAAATCATTTAAAGGTTTTGCACTATAGTTCCATGTTGTTAGTGAATACATGGGATGGAATATGAGATGAGTTCCAGAGTTATTGCCCGCACAGTGAGGTGTTTGTTCACCTTGTTTCTAGAGGAACACTGGGAAATGGGTCTGTGTGGGACTAAGTGAAAGTAATTCAGTTTGAAGTAAGTAAAACCAAGGTGCCAATGCTGAATGTATTAAAAGTCATCAGTAATTGTAATGGCCATAAGTTCCAGTACTTTGTTTACCAAAGAGAAAAACATTTCTCATTTTAATAATTTTATAGTCATTGTCTTTCACTTCTTAGCAATTAAGAAAAGGTGAAGAAATAAAAACAAAAAAAAGGCACAACTGGTTTGAAGCTTACCAAACATTACCATTGATCTTCCCTGGATTGTTAAAATATATGCATTTAGTTACCATAATAAACAAGCCCCCATATAGGCTGATTCCATAGTTCTAGGATTTACTTCCTTTTTTCCACAGCTATCTTGTGACACACCTAATTAAAATCTACTGGTTAGTTTGCCTTTGAATGTAATAAAACCCTGCCTTATTCTTTCTGACAGTTTAATCCCTCTTTCTTTTTCATTGACACATTTCTAATACCTTTGCAGACAGGCCAGACACTTCTGCTTCATCTGTGCTGAATCCACATGCTTAACACCTTTTGACAAAATGGATGCATCCTCCCTGTGGCTTGGAATTGATATGTACTGTCAAAAAGGGTTTTCTGAATGGTCTTTCTCTGTCACCTTTACCAGATTTTTATCCTATGTTGTAGAAATGTGCAGCTTAATGTTGTGTTTCAAATCATTTTTGCCTGGAAAAGTGTGTAATGGAATCAGGGTGTCACCTGAATACTCCTAACAGTTGGAGATGTCTCTTTGTTTTGAAAACTAGAATCCCGATAGACCTGTGATAGCAGTGGAATTACACTTTTGACCTTGTTCACTAAAGTGTTGCTTTCGGAGTATGATTAAATGAGAGTAACCAACAAGAGGTTCCTCTAAAATGTATGAGTTTCCTCTATTTGTTTCTCATAAGAAACATAGAAAGGATGCTGTGCAATTTTCAGGTGATTGTGTTTTCCGCAAAAGAGAAAACAAACAAACAAAAAAAACCCCAAACCCTGCTTGATTCAAGGAGAGGTTAAAGTTGTTAGCCATATTAAAAATGCAAAAGCGGTTGGTATATCAATATTTTCCTTAAACCAGTGTTGTTGCTACATCCTGAGCGTCACAGCAGCAGTACAGCACAGTGGTGGATTTTTATCCTTTTGTTGCTTCACTCTCCATGTATTTTAAATGTGGATGTATGCTAAGGCACCAAATATAATTTCTAAGTATTGAATCTGAATGTAGAAAATAACTGTATACTTAATATTCTGTGTGAATTTAGCTGATCATTATGGACTACACTGTCATGTCAATCCAAAAGATAAATGCACTGTTTCCTGTAGATGCACATGCAGCCTTTTAAGCTCCTGGTGTTTCTTTTCATTTGCATGTGACTGAGCAGACATAGCTGGCTGTGGGATTTGCCATGACTGCCAGTCCTGCCTTGTGCATTGAGCCACTGGCACTTCTCTTGCTCCCCATTTAGTTATTCAGGGCGTGGCTTCTCTGGATCAGAAGAACTTGACAGGCCAGAAGAGATACAAGACCAGATTCTTGTTTCTTCCATTTTAGGCTACTTCAGCTGTGTTTTGGGGAATTTTTTCCCCCAAATTTTCCAGTTTACTGTGAGTATCCCAGCTCTGGACTAATGAACATACTTTTATTGTCATTCAGAGCATGTGAAATGCAATGGCAAGTAAAATCCCTTAGTTCCTGTGAGTGGGGAGTTAGGGTTCAAAAGAGAGGAAAGGACTCAGGGAAATCTAGTTTGTTTTTAGAAGAGATCAGAATAAATGACTTACTGGCCTCTGTGGCCTCAAGACTTCAGAGCAGTTTCTCACTGTAGACATTGGTGTGTGGAGAGGGCATCAGAGCATGGAGGGCAACGCACTGAGGAGGCTGCAGATCTGTGGCTCCCAATTTCCAATCCTGCCAAAAAAAAGCTTTTGTTTTTTTAATTACTACTTCATTGGTGATATAAATTAATGATTGGTATGGGTCTGAAGCAACCTTGTCATCAGAGAATATTTGGTTAGTGTTGACATACTTGTTCTCTGCAAACATGAATCATCCATCTGCCTTTGGCAGGCTCGCCCTGTGGCTCTGCTATAATGTGTTTCACCAGTGTGGTGGAAATTAAAATGTCACTAATAAACGTGGCAGAATCAGATGCTCTCTGGGCACCACATCTATTCAAGGAATTCTTGCTTCCTGTGTAGTTATTTCTGACAGTTTAATAGGACAGCTGTATTCTGGCATAAAATAATACGTTCTATATCCTCAATACATGGGGAGTTAAATGCTTTCAGAACACTATTTGCTTGCATACATGTGTGTTTCATGCATGGCAGAAGCAGTGAGGCTCATGTAACACCCTGTTGCTGCTTAGTCCATTAGGAAGTGTAAAGTCAAAATTAATTGTCCTGTAGGACCATGTAGAGTGGGTCTCTGGAGCTGTTTGCAGCTGCTGCATCAGCCAGGCTCCCTCCTCATGAGCAGTTATTGACTCCGGGCTGTTGAATTCAGGGCTCTGGAGGTTGCTCGGTGGAAAAAGCCTTCAGCTGCTGCTTGGCAGCTCTGTCACTGCAAGGTCACGGAAAGGGCACTTCAGTCTCCAAACTCAATTAGGGCCTTATTCGGCACCTTTTCAATCACGGGGGAAAATCCCACCAAGAGGGGTGGCTCCCAGGCCAGGCTTTTGCACCCAGCCTCTTCAGTGAGACAGCCAACAAATGTGTCCATTTTTGTCACTTTGGCCATCAGAAATACCCCTTGCTGTCATGAAACAGCTAAGCAGTTAGTGCAGCAAGGTCCCAGTATGGGTTTATAAGCTCACCACAGTTGAATTTGGACCAGTGCCCTGTACGTGTATGTCTATATCCCTCCCATTACTCATATCTAGAGCTGTCTCATTCCTCAGATCAAATCATTTGACTCTTATGAGCAGCTGTAACTTGCAAGTTGAATAAAGTCCAACTGCTGAAAACATTAATGAAAAACATAAAATTCTATTTTACCAGGTATCAACAGTATTGCTTTAATTCCTCCCACTCTGAAGATTTTGTGTGTATGTGTGTGTGCTGGGTTGTGCTTTTCATCCCAGGTGGCTGCCAATTCTGGTGAAAATAAAGTTGAGCAATGAAAGGTTGACCCACTCACCTCTGAATTGCTTTTTATATGATGTGAGTCCCTCAGGGCCCAATTCTACCCAGAGAAGTGAGAATGACAGCTATCAACATATATAGGAAGTATGTCAATGTGCACAAAGAAAAAGGTAAACCCCTGACTGGTCTGAATGGTCTTTAAAATATGGATTTCCTGTGAAATCGTGATTAAAGGAGGAACAAAGAATAATTAGAAAATTATCCTGATATGCTAGCAGTTATATCAATGTTTGGTTTTATATTAGCTCTTTCAGACAAGCAAAAGATCAGAAAATCCCTTATGACTCACTTAAACTAGTGTGTAAAATTTGGTTAGTGTCTGATCAGCTCCTTTGATCAGTGTAGTCTAGACTGTTGCCAGAGTACAAACTCTGTACTAAACCCACAGACCCCTCAAGTGGAGGCCTAGTCAAGTGAATCAAATAA
This sequence comes from Platysteira castanea, assembly GCA_013397175.1. Classification (NCBI taxonomy): domain Eukaryota; kingdom Metazoa; phylum Chordata; class Aves; order Passeriformes; genus Platysteira; species Platysteira castanea. The sequence continues at coordinate 322,514 of VYXC01012214.1, read as the reverse complement.
CATATAAAAAAGTTATATAAAATGTTCACTGTCTGAGTAAGTTAGTCTGGTTCAAAGCTGAATACCTTAGGAATTGCAAAAATGAAAGCAAATGTGTTGTTGCAGAAGAGAGGTGGTAGAATTCTTAATTTGTATTTAAATGACTGTCTCATAAATGCAAAAGAAAAATTTTCAGCAAACATTTGTTATTTTTAATTGGATAGGCATTTTTGTAAGCCTGTAATGTAGTCAGATTCCCTAAAGGAGAAAAAAATCTGTCAAAAATGATGCACAATTTTGTTTTAGGAAATTAAAGAGTTGCAACTACCCTGTCTGTCTCAAGTACACAGTATAGTTTTAATTAAGGGCCAGTGGGAACCTTCAGGATGTAGACTCCACTCTTGCCACCTCTAATTTCTACACAGGATTATTTGCAAGGAAGTGCTGGAAGTCCAAGAGCAGTAAATTTATTACCTTTCAAAGCAAAGCAGTTTCCCCCTCATTGCCTGAGCTTCTTCCCACATCTCCTATTGTTGTACCATCCTGAACCTATCTGCTCTTTGCAACATGAATCTCAGAAATGTGAACAGTTCATTTACTCATAGATAATGCCACTGCCTTTTGCATAGTAGCAATAGTAGATGACAGTCTGGAGACAATTTTAGTCCAATGACTGATCCACAAGACTTGGAAATCTAGCCAGTGCCACTAATTTTAGAAATTCAGGTTTGTACCTGAGTTGGTTTTCTCAAGATGCCTGTGTTTTGAATTTAGAAGTTTTAGTTTTTGGTCTTTGTGTGCCTACCATATTTGTTGGTTGCATTGCAGTGCCATCAGAACACCTGGCATAGAAGCAATGATAGCAAATTGAGCAAATTGTCAAGGGAAGTAAGCTAGCTCATAAATAGGACGTCAGTGGGGTGAAAAGATCACAGAAATGGGACCATTTAAAACATAGAGAAACTGAAATCCAAGTGGCAAATACATTTTTAGCTACACCAAATACTGTCTAAATTCAAGAGGAGAGTTGGTACACTGCTGCTATCCAAACACTGAATTAATGTACTGATGGCTGAGAAACAGTTCCACAACAGGCGTTCAAGTCTTTGGGATGATACGTAGTTTATCAAGCTCTTCAAAAGTGTCAGGCATTGCTATACTTACAGAGCTGCCTAAATAATGGAAAAATTAGGGAACGTAGTTCTATGAGTGAATTCTTGAATGTGGAAGGCAGTAGAAATATTGGGTAAAGTCTTCCCTTCTGTGACGTGTGTTGCAGCCAGCGGCATTACACCAGGGAAAGATTGGACCATATTTTGTGTGCAGCATAGCAGATTGTTAAGAGGCAACAGGCAGGTGTTTGAGAAATTTTTCTTTCTGCCATTTGCAGAAGTATGTGTGAAATCTCCTGGCTGATCTACAGTCATTCCATTATCTGCTGTCTTTCAGCAGGTAACTAGTTAAATTTGTGTTAAATAGGATTTGCTTTGCTATTTCCATTTGCTGTTGGAGTAGAAATGTTCTGACATGACATATGACCAGTCAATAATTGGAAAGTGCTTGCATGAGTCATTTGAAGCCAGTAGTTTAGACAGTGTCAGCCACAACTGGTATTAAAACCTGCGAAGAGTTGTTCTACAATCAGTGATTCTGCAGCGTCTCCTCTGGGTGTCTGCATTTCACTTAATAAGGATACCCTGTAGACATCATTTGAAATAACTCTTGCCTTTCTTGTTTGGATGTTTTTGTGAGCTCTAAAATGAACTTGGTTTGTACAGGTATACTTTGTTACCCAGCCTGAAGGATGCAGGGCAGGAATTATCCTGTTCTGCTGACAGCCTCAGTACAAAAGAAATGGCTTTATTTGACTGTGATTCTGAAGAGAATAAGAGTGTTACTGTACCCCATGGTTTTCTGGGGTTTCTTTACTTTTATTTTTTTTCTCTGCTGATGATGTTTTATTACTTTTACAGGGCTATAATAATCCGAAATGGTGAAGTCATTCCAATGTCTTCAGAATTCACTCCAGAGACTGAACGCCAACGACTTCAGTATCTGGTAAGAGACTTGAGGACCAAATCAGGTGCTGCTGATGACAAGCACTGCCCAGTAATATCTAAGGCTGAGAGAAATGCTGCTGAGTTACTGGCTCAATGAAGGATGATGTGTCCACTGAACACCAGTAACTGATCATGTCTGTCTTTAAGCCACCAGCAAATGTGGAGAAAAGCCTGGTGGTACAAATCTCAGTGAAGGGAGTATTACATCTTTGGCAAAGGCCATCGAAGTACATGGCTGTGCTTGTGTACCTTGTTCAGCTGCAGACCCTTCAGCAGCTCGTTGGTGTTGGATTTTGAGAGCTCAGACACAGAGCTAATGAGCCACAGATGTATTTCAGTCCATCCCAGTGCTTGCTGTGTGACAGTATAAAATACCACAGACTGCTCTTTGTATGTGAATGATACTGCAGAGTTTGATTAATTTACTCCAACAGTATGCTGATATTATTTCCATCAGGGGAAAGATATCCAACCACTGAGGTGATCTCAATGAACATTAGTAGCTGCAGTATAGGATGGGTGATCAAAGACTAGTTTTATTTAGTGTAGCTGGGACAGGGTGATTGGCTGGGGACATGTGGGATATTTTATAGACCAAGCTGTGTTGGCTGATAAACTGCCTGAGTAATATAAGTCAAAATGTATGGTGTTATTTTTCATACAAACCATCCTGTTACTCTTTAAGATTTTCATTGATGGACAGATCAGTTGGTTGAAGTCGATTAGTTGTTTGTCAAAATGTCATTCCTAACATGGCTGAGAGATTTCCTTTGTGCTTCTTCTGGTCTCCTGCTTTTTCCTTTTAGAAATTTAAGCTTCAGCCAAGGCAGGCTCACTCTTAGCCTTGCCTGGCTCAAGGTGGACAGATTAAGGCTAGTGGTGTTCTCACGTCTTAAGGTGTCTTCTATTTTCAACCTGGACCAAACACTGTGGTTTAAAACTAGACTAAATGGTGTTTGGAAGGTGGTGGTGGTGGTGGAAGGTTTTAAAGAAAAAATTGTCTTTCCTCAATTGTCACATTTGGGTTTTTTTCAGTCAGGTTCATTGGTTTGAAGCTGAAAATTTCAGAGGAAATACTGCTTTGGGACTATTCATATTCAGAGAACCAAATGGAAAAGACGCCTAATAAATATTTACAATTCAGTTACATTTAAAATAATTTGTTTGCCTCTAAACTAAAAGGTATCTTTAGCATCTAGGGAATCTGCTACTTCTGTAGGAAATACGAGATAAAACATTGCCTACAAGGGGTTTTTTTTTCTCTTTTGATGTCCTTTCTGGCTTATGTTTGAAACCAGCAGCTGATCTGAAAAGCATTTCTGCTGTTTCCTGTGGAAAATTCCTTTACCTTTGTTTGTCTATTTTCATTCTGTATGTAACAAATATGCCAAGTCTATGGGTATCATGTTCAAAGAGAATACATGCAAGACAGCAAGACCGTGAAACAAAATTACAGATCATTTCAAACATAACATTCCCTAAGTAAAATTTTTACTCTAGTGTTTAAAAAAAAGGAAAAGATGACCCCACATTTCTTGCAAGGTTAGCATAAGCATTACACTCCAAAGCTTGCATCTGCCTTGCTGATTAGATCCCAAATAATTCCTCTTACTCACTTGTCTGTCCCCAGGTTCTGCTATCAATCTATTATTCTACCATCAACATCTCTCATCTATTGTTCCTGTCTGAAAGTTATTTACTTTGAGTGTATCTTCTTATTTGCAGTTAAAGCTGAGTTTCTTTGTTTCAAAGATGTTGCACTGCTCTTCCTGCACAATAGGAAGAAAATAATTTAATCGCTTTAGCATTAATATTTCACTTGGTAAATGCAGAGATACTGTTCACTATGAGGAAGTTACTGCACAAGCAAAGCCTGCAGGCTGTTCCCTGTGCAGCAGACACTGTTGGTGCAGTCAGGATGAAGGAGCTTTCCTCTGTCTTTAGTACCTGTTGATTGCTTCAGTCACACGGGATGTTCTTTTAGGCCCTTTTCTGAGCCTTAATTTCTTTGTGGAAAGAAATCCATGGGATAATGAGTAGTTAAGGTCATGTGAGTATCTTTATATGAAGTTTCTCCAATCTACTCTTAGACAGAACTGTGCTTCAGCTAGTACTGATTGAGTAACTGAGAGGGGAGGGAAGCAAATGTTTTTCCTGTCCTGGCAGGTTTATTGCCATGCATCCAAGAATGGCCTTGGCAGTAGGCCTCTGGCATGGAAACCTGAAAAGAACAAGTTGACTACCCAGTTGTTCTGACTTTGAAGCAGCTCTGAGCGTGGACATCATTCCATAGGAGGGCAGCGGGCGGGCAGCATACAGCTGCAGACTTCAGGCAAGCTGTATGGCAGAGACAGACTTCTGTGTCAGGCAGCTTGTTGAGGGTATTGCAGAAGGCAACCAATCCTTCAGTCAGAGAGCACTTTTTAAGATGTAAAGTGTGAAAGTTTCGCACCAGTATTCCCTTGGTCCTTTGGCTTCTGTAGAGGTTCAGTGCACCATGCTGCTTCCCTTCCACTGATGGGCATTCAAAAGCCTCCTTTTCCTTTGAATTTCTGTCTCTCTTTTGTTTTTAGCACTGTAGCAGGAGAGCTCCACAAATGCTTGGGAAAAGCCCAGACTTACTATATCAGTGTATCTTGAAGGAAAAAACAATCCAGTATTGAGTAGGAACTGCTCTGGTGCATTTGGCAGTTGTGCAGGCAATGACAGCCGCAAGCAACTTTCCTTTCATCTTCTGAGGAGACTACTAATTTCAGTCATGATAGTCTAAATTGCAACAGTAAATAGGATAGATTTTGTTACTTATTCCCTTGGAAAATGTGTTTAAAATGAATGGTGAATTGAGCATACCGCAGATGGGTGTATTTGTATTAGTTACTGAAGTTCCACTTTCGTGGTGTCGCATGAGGTCAGCATAGCATCTTCATGTATGCGGCCAAACACCCCCTCAAAGGTTCACCAGAAATGGTGCACCACTGCTACCAGTGCAGGTGTCACTGCTAGTAGAGACTGGGTGGCCACCAGTGACAGTGACCACGGGTTTTCTTTGTGTTTGCCACCATTCAAACAAAGGTTTGTGAGCCCAGATAGTCATGGGCTCAAAGGGGATCTATTCTTATTTTGTTGCTCAAGTGAGGATAAAGGTGATACTAACTCACCTGCTGAAGGATGCCTGCAGAACCTGAGCCTGGAGAGGAAATGCACGTAGATCTCTTAAATGTCCAGTCAGCACTTCAATTATAAGTCAGTCAAGATGTAATTCTCTTACAGTTTGTGGCTCCCTGTATCACGCAGCACAGGATTGCTTCAGCCATCTGACAGAGTGCACGGTGCTGTGGTAAGAGATGTGTGGTTCTATGGAAGGGATCCTGGCCTTTCACAAGATGAGCGACCAATAAAGGGACGGATTTGGCTTCTATTCTTCTCTTTCCTTTTACCACCATGTCCTTTACTTTTAATGTCTCTTTGGTTTAAATGTGTCCTGTGATAATGGCTGAGTCATCTGCAGAACTTCGGGTGCACTGGCCTGTGCATGCTGTTGCAAGCAGTAGTCCAATATAGCAGAATATCCTTTTGGAGAAAAGGGCACAATATGATAAAAGTATAAAGTTGTAAGATGTAGTTGGTGTAGGGGAAAGCAGCAATTCTGAAAATAACATGGAATACAGTGAAACCACTAATGCCAGTGACGTTCCAGTGCAGCGCCTACTGAAGGAGCTGTTAAAGGCATTGGCAGGCCTTACTGAGGTACAGATAAGATACATGCAGTGTTTCCTGCTACCAAATCAGCTAGCATGCTGGTGTGTAAGTCTAGGTTTATCTTAATGTCATGTTTGCTTTTCTAATCACCAGGAAACATAGCAGGAAGTAAATGGCCTTTTTAAAGAACCATGACTAATATTTCCTTGAGTGAAGTCCATTTTAAATAACTAATTTTGAATGTAATGCGTCCAGCCACAAAATACACCATAAAATGGCAGAGTACCAAAAACACATGATGCAGCCATATTTATGCCAAAAAGCTCAAATAGCTTCTGAAAGAGAAAATATGAAAAATGTTTGTTCCATAACACAGAATAGCAATGTTGTCTGAACGTACCTTGTAAAGATATAGAAAGTGTTTGATAGTCACACGATTTGTTAAATTTCAGATTCGCTGAGTGATATTTCTGGTCTGAGGTTCTTGCAAATCAAGACTAAAAAAATTTTAAAATGGAAAATACATTGCACCATCACAGGTGAAATTCTGGTAGTTAGTTCACTTGCCATTTTTGTTTCTTGTTTCATCACTTGAGGGGATTTCATGGTGTCTGCTTGTGTATCTATTTGAAAGATCTGTAGATTTTTAAAGTGTTGCTTTTTATTTATTTTCTGGTTCTGCTGCCCAGCATGGTTTTTTTGAAGTGGGGAGAAGAGCCCCACCTTGTAAATGGAGAATGGTTCTCAACAAACTCAACTGGAAGTTGCAGCTGAGTTTTATAGTGTAACGTTCTTCTCTCTATAGAATTACCAGTGAAGCATCAAAAATAACTGTTTAAAAAAATGGTAAAAAATAAGGAAAATTAAAAAACAAAGCAAAACACAACAAAATTTCCCATTTCTTCATATAAGAATTCAGATCATAGAACACCAGAAGCTTCCAGATTGCTCTTTTCCCTCTGTTTCACTGAAGCCAAAAATACTAGAATCAAGTTAAGATCCCTAGATTGTAAATCAAGCCTTGAGGCTTGGCTGCGGAAGAGAAGTCTTATTTGAACATTAGCAGACCACTGATAACTGTGCCAGCCTAATTAATCTTATTTCAGTTGTGACCTCAGACTTTCCATCTGAGTAAACCTTTATGCAATGCAGTCTCTCCTGATCGCTACCTTTTCAATAAAGGAAATTCTTGTTTTTAAGTTAAAAAATGCTAAAAACCTGGAATGTTTTTCTTCTGGACCTCTGATTCAAACTAGTAAATAATCTCACAATCTGAAGGTTAGATAACTTCATTTTGATATCAAGTGTGATGGTTTTTTCTTTAAGTATGACCTTGTTTTGTAGGCAGGTGACAGTCTTTAGCTAGTAGTGATTTGTAATGTTTTAATCAAGATAGGCTGTGCATTTTTAAAGGTGAACTGAACTGCACTTTCAAAGCAGACTGACTTCATTGTTTACAATATCATAGACTAGAAAAAATCTAAAAAATACCAAAAAAATCCAGCTCTCTGTTGTCATACAAACAACAACTATTGTTCTTATGTTGTGATACATCAAATCATTGGGAATTTTCCATCTTTTTTGCAACTGGAATGAAAAAAAAAAAAATAAAAAGCTTATGTGTACCTTTGAATTAAGAAGTTCCAGAGTTCTGTAAGTATGAAAAACCTCATGTGGACTAATACTGCTGAACTTCTCAGAAGTCACTACTGCTTCTCAACCATTTCTGTAATGAGGACAGGGATCCAATTAGAGGGTCCTTGACAACAGTATTTGGGTGGAGAAGGGGACCTTGGCTCACTGTAGACTGCAGGAAAAAAATGTAATTCCCTTAACTGTACACAGAGAGAATTTGATGGAGTTCCTATTCCAGGAAGGGATCATGATGTCAAGATCACACTTGGATGCTTGAAAGCCTCCTCTGGAAAGCAGAATCCAGTCTTGCTGGCTTCCTCAGTCCTGTTTCAACCAAGCTTGAGCTGTTTTCTGGAAGGATTTCTGGTGACAGGAACAGGGACAAGCTGATAGAAAGTTAGCATTGTGATGTGCTGAGCCTGATAGAGCTCCTGTTAAATTGAGTGGGAGCAGGCTCAACTCTTAAATGCAGGAAATATTTTATTGTGAACTATCTGCATGACAGATGCGAGGTAGATCAATAAGGGCTTCCAGTGCTTCCTGCTGCTTACCTTTGATGAGCACTAGATTTATGACATACACACAAACTAAACCCCAGCTCATTTCGTCTCTGTTGATGGCAGCTGCTGCTGAAGATAAGACAGACTTTATTGCCTTAACTGGCTGGATAAGGAAAAAGAGTTATCTGCAGAAAGGTTAAGAAATGCAACTTTTTTCAGTTCCCTAGCCAATTTGACTGTGTCTTTCTAGAGCTCACTCAAAATGCAGCTTTGCTGAGGGAAAGAGAAAGGCTTGTTTATTTGAGTACTAAAGAAAAACGAGTGAGATTTATTTCAAAAAGAAGAAATAGAGTATGTTTAGGATTAACCTATCATGTCAAGTGCTCCTGTATAAATTCAATCCAAAAATTTACACAGTGGATGAAGAGCCTCATGATGCTCTCAACTATGGTCAGCTTTGGAGAACATGAGCCAGAGGCACTGCTCTGGCAAAGAGGCCTCCCAGCATCTGAAGAGCAGTGCACCAGAAAGGACATAAGCAAGATTTGAATGTTAAAACCATCAAAGACCTTAGTTGCAGTTGTGACACAAAACTGCTGCTGCTTTTCTAAAAGTCTATTTTACATGAAGGAAGTAATTTTTCAAAAACAAGAAAATAAATTGCTCTGTAGCTTGTGTTTATTTGCAGTGTCATGTGTGATGGGGTGCATTTTTCTTGAGGTGGTGACAATTAAAATGTGGTAGTAATGTTAGGTTTTCTGTGTTGTTGGCATAGCTGAACTGGGAGTCAAAAAGCTTGAGCTTCACTGCACACTCACTCCTCTAAGTCTCTCCATGGCTTTCTCTTTGATCATTCCTTTCCCTTTAGTTGACTTACAAAAGGGCATATGTTCTGTTTTACAAAGCTCTGCAGACTCCTTCAGGGTCAATGGATGAAGTGTAGTTTAGAGATCCCAAATCTTGAGGAACAGGGAAAAGAAATGAAGGATTTTGAGAGCAAGAGGACTGCTTCCTATAAGGCTGCTGCTGGATATCGGGCAGGGTCAGAACTGGTGTATGTGCATTGTTTGTTGAAATGGAGCACATCATCTTCCTTATTTCAAAAGAAGGGTAGAGGAGGGGGTGGAATTTGTGTGGGAAGGGACCAGGAAGGGATGGTAATACTATCTCATTAAAAATGGATGATGTCTTGTTTTATGTGGTATCTGTGGTTTGATTTCTGCCTGCAGGCTTACATGCAGCCCCACTTGTTGGGAAATGAATTCACACATTTAGAGTTTCCACGGAGGGTGCAGCGCAAGGAAGTTGGGAAGAGGATGCTGTACCGTGACTTCAACATGACTGGCTGGTAAGAATGTGCCCTTCTCAGCATGGGGTCAGCCTTCTCCCTAACCAGTGCCTGCTTTGTACTTATCTTTGATTGGTGTAAACTGCATCAAACATGGAAGTGTACCGCTATGTACTAAAAGATAAGGCATTTCCTTCTTTCAGATGTATCTTTCTTCTAGAAGATAATCTTTTAAATATGTTAACCTCCCTCCAGACCCAGGACCTTGTTTCATTTTAACGTGTGAGCACTCAAAGCAGAGCAAGCATATAAAGGGGAAGATGTGCCAGGAGATCTTTCTGAAAGCTAAACATTTTTCCTGTCTTGGAAGTAGCTTTTTATAAATTCTGGATCAGTGGGTCAGACATTTGTCTTTTAAACCAAGACATTGGGCCATCATGCCTTCATAATAGAAAGCTTGCAGAAGGGAAGAGCTGCCTCCCCTACTCCAGTGCAGCTGGCCCTTGATTTGGACATCCCTTGAGGAATTGTTTTAGACAGGGGCCTATCTGAACCAGCCTAAAATGAAAAAGCTTGAATGAACAGCATGGACTTAAAGAAGCGAAGACAGAAAGAATGATGTGGGTTTTTTTGTTTCTGGCTAAATGTCTTCATTGTTTTTTGTTGGTTCGAGAGGCTTCTTGGAGAAGCCCTAATCTTTGCTGTTGTGAGTTTTGTGCATGACCTGTAAAGGCAAAAGCCCAATATATGCAAATAGTCTTCATTTCCAAGATATTTATGTTTTAGCATCCATAGTAAATGTCCTTTCAGGAAGAGAATGAACAGAGGGGTTAAAAAATAAAGGCTGTTTTAGGTTTGGAAACCTGGATGCTCACATACAACTACAGTTCTACATAACTTTGGGTTTGTTCCATGCTTTATGGACCATAATACAACGATGTTTTAATGGCAGAATAATGATCTAAGTTTAGTATAATCTGAAGTGTTTGTGCAGAACATGTAAATCTGAGAGTAACCATCATTGTTTGTCATCTTGAACAGCTGCTAGTAGAATATGCAGTTTCACCCTGAGAATGATGACTTCACATTTTAAAAAGGCTACAGGCATGAGCAAAAGAATAGGAACAGAATGAGAACATTGGATCAACTGAGGACTTAGACAGCAAAACATTTGGAAGATCATGAGACACTCTCCCAATTTCTGCAAAAGGAAGGCTTTTTGTTAAACTCCCAGATGTCTCTGAAGGCACCAGTAAAGAATGGTTTCATGTAGACTTCCAAAAGCTCTTTTTCAAGATGTGACATGCCAGTTGTGAGGACAAACATGTGGGGGAGAGCTACAGAAGTATCATAGGCCAGGAACTTCGTGAGAGGAGGGCAAGAACAGATTTCTGTCATTGTGGTTGGAAGGCAAAGAGGATTTCTTCGGGTTCGTGGGAGTTGTTTTGCGTTTCCCTGGTTGGTTAGTGGTCTGGAAAGGAAATGAGGCTGGAATGGTTGAAGTTGCAGCATTGGCACTGGACACCACAGCTCTTTCCCTATTAAACAAGAATGACCATGAAGTACTGCAAAGAATTAAGTGATTAACACAAGTGGGCATCACAGTGATCAAATTTGGTATTGATAAATACAAAGTAAAGCATGAAGAGGAAGAAATAACTACTTATGCATACTAGAAGTTCCAAATGAAATGTCAAAAAACTCAGTGGAAGTTTTGCTTACTACAGTAATTTTTCCAGTCCAAATCACCAGCAGAATGTTGAGATTTGCACAGAACTGGAAAGTTTAAAAGTTTAGTGAAGAGATAATTCTGTGTATTAGTTTCTACCTCACTTGTGAATGTGTGCATAGCACTTTACCTTATCCAAAACACTTATTACATAGCTAATACTGTTTGGCATTAGAAAAAGGAACAGAAATTCTAAATGTAGAATAGTGAGTAAGGTAGAAGAGCTTTGGTAAGTCAAACTGGCAGATTTGATTCAATGTGTTGCTTTTCAGTACTGGTTTGTGAACTCTCTTAGCTCTAGCATATAGCAGGGAGGAGAAGACAGTTATTTTCTGGTTGATTTTTCTGAACTTCCTCAAGTCTAGGACACATGTTGATCCAGTTAGAGATTCTAATATGGTCAATGCAAAAATTGTCGCCAGTTCAGTACAAGTATGCTTAGCTGTAAGCAGTTATTCTGGAATAAATGCCTGAACTGTGACTTGAAAATTCAAGTCTGAATTCATCACAGTATTGTTCCAGAAAAAGGTGGCCTGTGCCAAGCAGAAGCATGTGGAGACTGTGATGAGGCTACCTCTCCCTGCTGTTCCTTTTGACTTCTGGATGGAAGTGAAAAATGGGGCCTACATTTTTGTCCTAATAAAAGAATTGGAGTCTTGTAGCTGCTCCATATTGCACAACTAGTGCATCAGTTACCTCTTTGTTTGGTTGCCTCGGGACAATAAAATGATGAGGAAATTGCTCTATTGCAATTTTTTACAATGTTTTACACATTTGTGTAAAACAGAGCCCTTCTAAATAAGGATCCATTTCTTTTTGGAAGGTTTTGCCCAAGGTGTTTGTTATTCATCGAATTGAGTGCAGTGAACTCCTAGGCAGAGGAGACACAATCAGTTTCTGTTTATCTAAAAGTCTGGGTCAATTTTAATGGTTGAAATTTTGGACAAGACATTAGATTTCCAGTTTGGTGGGCCCTCAAAGGTGACGGTTTGAGGTGGCAGAGGTTTCTTAGTGGTTGTTTTCCACTTCAAGGATTTTGCTTCTATTTTCTTCGCTTTCTAATTCCTGGATTTGACTGATGCATCAGGACACAGTGGTCGAGGACATGTCTGTTTTGCATTTGTTTCTAAGGACACTATCTATCATGGAGAATAAATTAGCATATATGTTCCTTTTCTAGAAAATGTCAGATGGCACTTTGATCAGCCAGAGCCTGATACACTAAAATGCTGCTGAACTTTATCACATACAATGCAGATGATCAATTGTCTGAATTGTTTTTTGGTTGCTAGCCTCACTGTGTGTTGACGTTTGCACATATATGTAGAGAGGTGCAGGTGATATTAGGAAGAAATAGCCACTTTTATACATAATTACTGAATCCTTTAGTGCGAGAATGTAGAACACTCTCTGCTTTGATCTTTCCTCAGGAAAACAAACTGTTTTATTTTACAATTCAGCATACTTTTTGTGTTTTCTATTAGAAGCTGTATGACTTTTTTTTCTTCATTTTTATCCTCCTCCTTTGCTCCGGAGCTTTTCAGATTCACAACAATGGCTTGGCTTGCCCAGCTTGTTTGGATTACAAAAGATTATTGTCTTTGGGTCTGTTATAATGCATTTGGCCCTTTATTTTTTCTTTCTGATTTTTCTTTCTTTTTTTTTTTCATGTGAAGTTTCCACGCTGGCTTTGTCTCCACAGCCCACAGTGGTAGCACAGCTGCCAAGTTTCCCCACAGCATTAGGACAACCACTGATCCAGCAATGTGTACCACATCACTAGTCCAGGCTGCCTGTAACTGCTTTGAGACCAGCCTTTCCCTTCTCACTCCAGCTCTCCTACCCGGTCTCCTTTCTTTGCAGTGGCAATTGCAATGAGAAATGATGCTGTATTAAATATACCTAAAATAAATCCCACACTGGTGGGAGCTGACCGTGAGCTGCCCTTCCTGCACCCTTGCCCCATGGGCGTTGTGGTTGAACAATGATTGCAAAACGTGTACTGTAGCTGGCAAGGCATCTTAAGAGCAGTGTGTCCTGCTGAACAAGCTTTCGAGCCATCTCAAGCCATAATTTGCTGGCAGATATTTGTGTTACTGACGGTTTTTCACAGCTGGGTCTCTGGGCTGGGGTTTTAAAGCCCATGGCTTGCAGACGTTAAACTTGTATCGGAGAGAGGTGTCCTGGTGGCTTTGACAAGTCCTGGCAACAAAAGCATCAGGAAAGACTCAGAGGCCATGTAAGCAGAGAGTGGTCAGTGCTAAAAAGGGGGGTGAGTAACCTGAAATGGAAATATGGGGGAGGGGGAACAGCAGGCCTGGTGTTAGCTGCTCCTTTAAAGGACTGCACAGAATAAGTGTTCTCTGTCTCTGCCTTATATTTGAAGTTAAGATACAGTTGGTCAGATTTCCTTCACTTGTACATCCAGTGTGAACAATTTTGAAGTACTTTGCTTTGACTATATCCTAGAACCTTCCCAAATGTGGATTTCTGACTGGCTGTGTCCTTCACTGTGGCTCCTTCCAGAGTTACCCTCTCAGCCTTCCGTGGGGCTGGAGGAACCCTACAGCACAGTGCTTAACCAAAGGCATCTGGAAGGCACTACCAATTGGCATCAACTTTGGTGGTTTCAAATTAATTTTTTGCTCCTCCTTGGAACAAAAACAGTGGCTTTTCTCTTGCTTGCATTGAAGTGGAATTCTTTAAAGGCCTGTTTCCAACCACAACTTCAGCTTTTTGACTTGATTTTCGCATGGCAAAAGAGACCTAGATAACAAGTACATTTTTTGACCTATTTGTTGGTTGCTTCCTTTGCCCTCCAGGAGAGGCAGAGCTGAGCAGCAGAGCTGAGCTGCACGCTATCAGAAATGGTCTGAGGCAGTGTAGTGCCCACCACACACCACGGGCTGTAGCCCAAGGCGGCAGCGAGCGGGGGAATTAGGCACTGTCTCTGAGCGCACCTTTTTGCAGCAGCAGTGGAGCCCTTGCCAGCTCCGTGTCCATGTGCCTGGTGAGGGGGTGCTGTAGCATACGGCGTCAGCCCCTGAGGGTCAGCCTGTGCTGGGGAATCGCCCGCCCGCATGATTTATTCCAAAGCAGGGAGGCTGGTGCCCTGAGGCAAGCGCTAAGCAAAACCCATTTTATTCTAGAGTCAATATTGTCCACTGCCTGGAAAGCTGCCAGCCTGCTCTGCACTCGCCCTTTTCTTTCCAACAGGGAATGTCTTTCAGCCTCTAAGCATCTGATTTAAAAAGCAACTTCACTTTTCAAGCCGTTTTATTTTGTTTGGGATGGATGCCTTTTGCTTTCATTGTGCAGCCCGCCTTGCCGTCTGCGGTTCAGACTCCAGCTCACAAAAACCAGGCTCTCATTAATCACTTATTGGAGATCCAGAATACCCCGGTGAGAGCCAATGTACATGTTTTGCTTGGTAATGTGTGAGCTGATTTGAACAAATATTGCCAATGTGGCTGCTATCTTATTCTTTATTGCTGGGCTCAATGTCCTTTGACAGCACATTCAGGTAGCCTGCCCAAGGAGTGCCTGAGCAGATTGAGAAATGCCACAGAAATGCTTTATGGAGCTGGCGCCTGTGCTGCACCCTCCTTTAATATAAATTGATTTATTGAATCAAGCGCAGAAGCCCTGCTACAGAAACCTCAGGCTATAGTCTCTAGAGAACCACCTAATAAAACAGCCCCAACTGACACTCCTCATTAGCTTTTCCACCGATCCCAAGGCAGTATTTAAAGTGACAGTGTCCCTCTTTTTGGCCTGAATTTATCTGCTGGCTAATGCCTGTGGGTCTAATTAGCTTAGCATTATTAGTCTTATTCAGATAAGCTGCATTTCCTAACAGCTTGATTCCAACTTGTAAAAAGTAATTGGAAGTCTGCAAACTCTGTGCTCTAACCTGCTCGATTGCACCTTTTAGCCAAAATCATGTAATTTACAAAAAGTCATCCTTTCCCATTTTTTTTAATTGAGCTTTTTTGTCTAGTGAAACATTGTGTGCTTCTTCTGCTGAAATCCTGGCTGTATTGTTGTGTTTGAGACCTCAGCCGTATCCTTTGTACAATCGCCAGGGAGAGATCAAATTTTAATTTCATAATTACTTCACGAGAAAGCAACCTTTTCCCCAGTCATGCCTGATATTAATTTCCTTCCAGCAACTTACATTTTCATAATTTAATGATTATGGGGCACCTTTGCAGCACTGGGCCTTTCTGGAGGAGAGAGAGAGCATATCATTTTTGCAGCAGAAACCATCATCTGCAGTCACTTGCCTTGCTTTCTGTGTCTGTGCTCTTGTGTCTCGCTGCAAGGTGGCGGGGAGCAGGAGGGGATGTGCCTCGTTGGTGCACGCAGCTAGAGCAGCTTGCTGGGCTGTGCCCGGGTGTCTGGGGCTCAGCTCTGCAATGATGAATGGCTGTTTGCAATGTGCATGTTATGCATCTTTTCAAGATTTGCAGCCCTCACTGCAGGAGCAGCAGGAGGTGAGAGCTGACCTGCTGTGTACAGCACGTCTCCTGACAGTGATGAATGGCTCTTTCCCCCAAGTGTGCACATGCTGCAGGAGCTGAGCCAGTGTCTTTGGGGCAGGAGAAAGCAGAAACAGGAAAGTAATACTGCTGCAATAAAAGAGAAAGCTTAAGTCTGGAGTAAAGCTCTTTGTAAATGGCCTCTCTGGGGCCAAATGAGAGTGATAAGCGTGAGGTTGGTCTGAGTCATGTCCTGCAAGAGCATCTCCTTCTGGAAGCAGTGCATCTAAGAGCTGTCCCTACATGGCTATGCATCTCCACTTGGGCTTTGCCTTGGCGTGGAATCAGGTGCTGCATATGCGAGGGCAAACAAAAGGGTCCCAGTCTGTTTTATCAGAAGGAAACTAAACTGGAATGAGATAATCTTCAAGCTGAAAACCCAAGCAAAACCAGCCCTTCTTCCTGATAAGGTGAAGTCTCTTTCCACACTCATGCTTTCTCTGGCTTCCCCATGTGCACAATTGACATAACTTCAGCTGGGTCCATAGAAGTTCTCTTTCTTTCCCTTGTTACCCAAGATTGATTTATGGCTCTGCTTCTGGCCAAGAGGTAGCCCCTTGCTCCTTGGAGGAGTTTCCAGCACTGCTGTGGGATGGTGAGGTCTCTGCTTGCTGTCTTACTGCCTCTTCCATCCTGCACTACAGAGATCTTTCCCAGAAGAATTTGTTTTGTGATTCCTTCTTACTATCAATTTCCTTTGCTTCTAGAGGATCCCAGCTAGCAAGTGTGGAGCAGGCGCTGTGAGTTTAACATGCAGCCTTTCTCCATCTACCTCACAACATCGTTTTAACAAGAAATATGGCAAAATACAAATTTACAAATGGTGTTTTTGTCCATCACAGTGCACTTCAGTGCACTCAGCCCATAGAGTGTTAACAGCCTACTTCCCTTACCCCTCTGTCTCCAGAGTAAATTGCTGACAAACCTTCCTGTTTGTCTTTTAGGAGTAGAAGAAATTCAATTTTAAGAAGTGTTCAAGGCAGCAAGTTCACTGGGGGGAAAAAAGGAAAGACTCAGCCTGCTGAGGCTGTTGCAGAAGGTGAACCTGCTTGATGTGCAGCTGCAGTATCTGTACACAGGTTCTGTCACTCAGTAGTGGAAGTTCAACAGGTCACAAGCAGTGAATGAAAGCACTTGCAACACTCTTGCTCTGTCCCTCCAGCCTCCTGAGCACAAAAGCAGTAAGGGAGATTGCTTTTAAATACCTTCATTAATTTTTTTTTCCTGATTTATCTTTTTTTGGGCAAGGACTTCTCTAAATACTTGAGATGCTTGACAATCCTGTCCCTGACTTTTCTTCTACCACTTTCTTTTAATGCTCCATTAGAGGTGAATGGACTAAAAAGTCAGCCACATTCCAGGAAATGCCTGAAAAGATTCTGGTGCTTGAGTCTTTAAACTGGGCTGGCCAAGATGGATAGTTTGTTTTGCTTAGGAATTACTTCCACAGGAATATGTGGTGCTGGTGCTCTCTGAAGTCCAGACTCGTCTTAGGACTGTACACAGCAGTGAAGGCTCCCTGGAGGTCCAAGGCTCATGTACTAATCTGATTTGACCAAACTACAGGTCATATATGTGTACAAGTCAAGCTGAGATACTTTATATTTTTTTAGTTTGTAGATTGGTAGACAGAACTGGGATTTGCAAAATGAAGCATTATACACTTCCAGGTTAATAAAAAGGTGTTTCTGAATTTTCTGATAATAATGTTTTAAAACTTGTACGTTTTCCTCTTTACTTCAAAGAAAGCCTGTGAGCGTATCTTGGTTAGGGTAGATCTTCCCCTAAAAACTATTTTGTGCATGAGTGCATGTGCATCGGTCTTTAATTGATTTGGCTATGCCATCATCTTTTCTCTTAACGAACACTGCTGTAGTTTGTGTGCTTTAATTATCTTTGTTTATTGTAATTTTGTTTCATTAAACTATGTGATGACCAATAGGGGAAAGATACTGAGACACTGAATATTAAAGCTAGCCTATCTAGAGGGTACTTAGTATCAGACAGTGCTGTCTGGATTTAGAGATCCTGACTCTGCAGAAGCACAAGTGTAAGGACATTTTTTAAGATTATGGCTGAGTTGAGGCATAAATTGTATAATTTTCAGTGGCTCTGTGCCTAACCTGCACTCAACATCTTTTCTTCTTGATAGTAAGCATGCACTTAACACTGGTTAGACGCCTGTAGTTCGACAGTACAGATGAACAGTTCCTTTTGGACTGGTGATTTAAGCTCTGTTACACAAAGGGTGAGCTCCATTCTGCTGAGTACTTGTGTGGGAGGGCAAAAAAAGGGAAAGAGTTTCTATCAAGTTTTGTGTTGCTTAAAGATTAAAATGTGATTTTCTGTCGGTATGACCAAAGAAAGTTGACCTTGAGAAGGAAGTTGTTTGTATAGCTGGGGTAGTTTTGCTGTGAGTTGGGTTATTTTGCGTGAGGGTGAGAGTAGGGGCAGGTAGAGAGTGATGGGGGTGGCCCTAGGCTTGGGGTTTTTTAGAGTGGTAGCAAAGCAGTGCTAGAAATACACAAAATCTACAAGCTTGTCTCCCAGATGCCTTTAGCCTTGTACTCAGTATGAACTAGGACTTCTATGAAGCAATAGTACTTTCTCTTGGTTGCTTGCCACAAGTAGGTTTATTCTATGCTTCAAGCTAAAGCCCTTTGATGATGATTTTCTTTGCTCTTCCTTAGGTCTAACTCTCAGTTTACTATTATGTGCGATCTGGGGGGTGTTCTGGTGGGATGCTATGACCTCCGGAACCGACTGTAACAGAAAGTTGCTTGGCAGCCCCTGCACTCACACAGACACACATACACACACGCGCTCCAGACAGCTTCTTGACAGGTCGATGGCAAAGAGGCAGGAAGGGTCTTTGTGTGGAATTCCACTGCACAGGTTTATTTGAGCCCCATGCATGAAGCACACCAGAGACAAAAGACCCTGAACAATGCAGAGTTCCAGGTTATATAAGGGGGCAGGGAAAGTATCAGGAGCAGGGGCGGTACATAGGCGGGACTAAGGTACAGGAGCCAATGGGAAAATCTGGGGGTGTGGCAGGGAACAAGGTCCAATGGGAGAGTGTGGAAGGGAGAATTTTCTAGGGAAGGAACAGATAAGATATAAAGGGGCGGGGAGGCTAACTGGGGAAACAGAACTGGGATAACATTTTGCATAATAAAACAGCATCCTAGGAAAGGTCTTTTTAGTTCAGCCTAACCTGGAGAGGATTTCTATCCCTTGTATTATGGGCCACTGGCCCCCACACTATTAGCTGTCACAAGCAGAGATGTGAAACACAGACAAGCTTTCTAAAGCCAAGTGCCGTGAAAAACCAGAGCACAGAGTCTGGATTCCCCTGTCGTGCACAGAACTGAACCTTCCAGGTCAGGGTAGATTGTGTTTTTAACACCATCTGTTGTGCCTGGGGATGCCAATGCAGTACTTTTCATGACCTTATGCAGTTTACCATGAAAGAAAATGGAATGTGGATTTTGGTTTTAGTCATCAACTTCTACTCTTATGTGAATTTGTATGTGCTTTCAGAAGGCCAATTTTAAGAACAACTTATATGTCAGGAGAACTCATAACACATGTAAGACATTATCTAGGATTTTGGCTCATAAATTTGCATATGGGAGCTGACTGGTTTTTCAAGTTCTGACCGAGCAATTTGCAGGTAACTTTGGTAATCTTTTATTTAAAGAGTGCTAAAGCACTGCTAATGACCTCAGCACTGTAAGAAACTTCTGTAGATTGTGTTGTGCATTTAGTAGCTCCTGGTTATTTTTTCACCGTGCATTTAGAGCAGATTCCAGTTAGCATATGAGTAACATCATGTCAGTCCTAGTTCTTTTGTTCTGACATCTCTTTTGGCTCCTGGTGTGGTTTGGCCCGGTTTTCCAAAATGTTGATCCTGAGTCCAAATGTAACTTTGTGGGTGGTACATATGTCAAGGCCTAGTTCAGTATTTTTGGACAGCAGTAGCATTTCATAATTCTTTTGAAATGAAAAGAAGAAACAAAGTTAACTGAAAAAAATGCAGCTAGATCTAGCTGGGCATGAGCTTGCCTTTTCTACTCCTCACTGCTCCCCCTGTTTTTCCATTTGGAAAAATAGAGGCTTACGTGGCAGAAGCACTTAACAAGCTTTAGGCTCATTCATAGCTGGAAGCAATAGCATTGCCTTGTCTTTACAACCTTTCTTGTCATGCCCTGGTGGCCACCAAAATCTCCTAGGATGTGGACAAGGAAGACAGGGAGAGGGGAGGGTTGCAACACTGTTAATAGAACAGTGAGCTGGGCTGAATTGTGCAGAGGGCTGAATAAGGCTGTGCTGGCACTAAAAGAGCCAAACCACCCCCTCAGGTTCTCTGTATGTCTGTGTTTGATATACCTACTGCCATATTATATCTTTTATACAGTACACAAGAGTATAAATGCAACTTTATTACATAAAATCAAGAGAAATAGTCCAGAAGGTTGTAGCCTGTGTGAAATAAACCCACATACAAAATATGGGAGGTTTCACAGGACATAAATTAAAATGAACTTCATATCTTCTTTCCGTCTGCCCAGTGCAGTTGCTGAGTTGTTAGCTGAAAAGCTGTGCTTCATGCTTCTCTTGCAGCAAACCACACACTAGTATATTACTAATTCTGTTTCTCTAGTAACACAGGACATAGGTACTCTTCTAGAGTGTTTCAGGTTGCTTTTCAGTGTGTCTGTGCTACCTCCGCTGCTGCGGTTGCAGTTCCAAGCATTGTTTTTTAAGTGCTGATAATTTTTCAAGCAATACCAAAATCAACAGAAGAAGCACGTTTGAGATGAGTTTGACACCCAAGTTCTAAGCCCAAGAGGTGACAGGCTCTGAGAAACCACAAAATAAATCACTGTAGCTCTCTGGGCCTCCCTCACTCAGTTGCATAGCTTCAGGAGGTCACAGGCTGGCCAGCTGCTCTCCCTTATCTGCTGATGGAACAAGTTAGCTGCAACCCTTGGAACATGGCCTCTGCCAGTGTCCTTACACTGTGGTGTCACAGTTGAAGGCCTGAGGGACAGTGGTTTTTGTAATGGTTCCATAAAAGAAACTGGACTCAGCAGTGGGGACCACTCTTTTGAAGGACACTGGCCTAAATGATACTTTTTTCCCTTCTTCCTAAAGCACAGTCAGTGTGAGGTTTTGTGCAGGAGAATATAAGGAGGAAGAGGAGAGAGGGAAAAAAGCTTGGTCCCTGTTTTTGTCAGCTTACAGGGCAGTGTAAAGGGAAGGCTTTGTTCTTAAATATTTGTAGTTACCTTGCAGATAATATAGTCTGTGTGTAAAGAGTGGGCTTGTTTTTTCCTTTAAAAAGGGGGCTGCAAGTAGTTATGTCACATCATCTTAGTATTGTTTGCTATTTTAACAAATATGTACAACAATGTGAACAGCCAGTAGGAATGGCTGTCTTCTCAGGCTTGTGGCTTGATTAGTCATTTGACTGATGCCCACAATGGACTCAGCTGATACCCGTTTTCTTGGTGTCAGAGCACAACTGGCCCTATGCAAGGCATCGTTCGGACTCCTCAAGGATGTTTTCCCAGGGCTTCCAGTACTGTAGGTCCAGTTGGAAGCTTTGAAACTTGTTCATGAGTAGTCAGAAATAGTAAAATTTTTGCTCGACATTCAAACCAGGATATCCAAGTTAGTGAGTGAGACAGAAATATTTGTTGGAAATAAAGGAAGGAACAACAGCAAAGCGCATGACTGACTCGTCCTTCCCAACTAAATGCTATTCCAGGATTTAAACATCAGGGAAGTATTACAATGTTGGTGACTTGTAGTAAATTGTGTCTTTTTGTTTCATTTAAGAGCTAATTTGTTTGCCCTCCCCAGTACAGAATGCTATTTGAATGCCTTCGCTGTATTGTCTCTTAGAGAGATGGCCAAATATTATGGTTATATATTCTAAGATATTCTTGACTACATGAAGGACCCAGTGTATTTTGCAAACCTCACCTAGTTTCATTTTGGGATTTCATACGTAGTAATGTTTTGTAGTATGGGAGGGGAGTCCTCCACTACTGTTTTTTCTATGCATTTTGTTTGATTTTCTCTTTTTTTTGTTGGTCCTTCCCTCACCCCCAAAACCCTGATATGATCCCTTACTGTGATTACTGGGAAATGTAAAGGCAAGGCTTAAATGTCTATGCAACTCCCAGTAAGTCCAAGGCTTGCCTTGGTGATGCAGCATGTGCAGCACCATTTATTGATCCCAGGCCTGTGCCATATTTTGGTGAAGCAGGGGGCAGTTTGATTACAATATAGGTTTTCACCCTTAACTTTTAAATATCCTGCTGGTTTATGTCACAGCCTTAACATTGCTTACACTTGATCCCATGTGGCTCCCTGGAGCTCAGGCAGCCATCCCGGAGAGCTGGAGAGCCACACAGCAGGGATTGGCAGTGGCTGGCAGGGGACCTGCCCGGCACCTTCCCTCTCCCTCCCATTTGGGCACTCTGGGTGCTTTTGGTATCACCCAAGGGCTTAGGGCATGGATGGGCCAGGAGGAAAGCACAAAATGCAGGGAAAGGAAACATGAGGAGGGACGATTTTGTGGTATGAAGGGAAGCATGCCCCTCTGGGGAAATGTACCTTAGCCAAAAAGGTACCCCAGCACCTGAGTTCAAGCATGTATTACACAATCACAAGACTCTACAGCTTATGAGAATGACTGTCATCTTCTGTTGGTTTTTTTATTATTTCTCACTGGCAAAATTGCTAACCTTCCCACCTCATCAGTGTCAACAACTGGATGTGCAAAAGGTAGCGTATGCAGGCATGCGGTAAACAGAATCAGAACATGAGCATTTACTTCTCTTGTCTCTTGTCCATGGGAAAGCTGCTGTGAAATGTGAAACCTCTGACAACCTTGACTGTTGCAGTCAAGGTCAAATGAGCACTAAATATCCTAAGACTTCAGCATGTGAAGCTTGTCTTGGTTTCTGTGGTCCTGGAGGGTGAGAGCAGGCTCAGAAAGCTGTTTCACACCTTTTGTACACATCCTGCTTGCGTTTCACATTAACAGTGTGAATCTAGGCATTGGTTAGTTTCTTGATGGGTTTGGGGTTGTTTTGAGTCTTTTTTAATCGGTTGGATTTGGGGTTTTTTATGACACTATTATATGGTATAGCTGGTGCCATAGCCAACAATATCTTACCTGATTAAGATGTTGTTCCAGTTCACCTCTTTCTCTGCAATCAATAGGAGCAGCCAGCATGTTAGATATTTTCCCATATTCACTGCACTTCCCATCTCCACTCACCTTTTGGTGAGATGGATAATATTTACAGAAAACCTTCCTGCAGAAAAAGAAATTTACATCTTGGTTTAAAGACAGAGTCCCTGGGAAAAATAATCTTTCTTTTTTTTCTCTTTTTTGAAATCACAGCTGCTTGTTTCAGGGCACTGGGTCACTAATTGAGTGCAAGCTTCATAAATGTTGTTTATCCTCCCCCCACAGGGCATACAAAACCATTGAGGAAGATGACTTGAAGTTTCCCCTTATATATGGAGAAGGCAAGAAGGTGGGGATGTTTGCTTTCCTCAGACCAAAGGAAGAAGGAATTCTGTGCTGTTTACCACTCAGCTTAGCCTGTGGCAGTCCAGTGTTTTCCACTCAGTATCTCTTTATTTTATCGTTTTGACAGCTTGAAAGAATATCTTGGTTCTGTCATAAATCAGTCTCATGTCTGGGGGGGGTGGTGGGGACAGCTCAACATGCTAAAAAGCATTTTACAGCAAAGGTAGTAATTTATTGTTTGGTTTGCTTTTGTTTTCTTTTCACTGTAAATAGGCTACAATGAGACTGTCTGAAGTAATTGACTTTAAATGTTCCTGTTTCATTGTAAAATATAACTAGAACAAAGATATTTAATAGTGCGCTGAGATGCAAAACTCTAATTTAGGAAGGGGAGGGGTCAGGGCAGGATTTGTAAAGTATAACACCCCTTAACCTTATCTTCTTCAGCTAGGGTATGTGAACTCACTGTTGAATTTTTCTGATGTGTGAAGGCTGATAGTTGAAAGGGAGAAACACTGTTATGTTTGGAATACTTTGTTTTCAGCTCTGTGATTAAGAACAGTGAGACCATTAGTGTTGTTCCCAGCAAGCTTAGCTGGATGCAGCAATAGGATCAATATAAGGACGCAGTGGTGTCAGTTTGCTGATATTGGTATGCTTGCTGTGTTTCTAAGCAGTGCTTCCCTGCCGCATTAGGTTCTTATCTCAAAGCAAAAATAGACACTCTTCAAAATTAGTCCATGTTTTGAAGTTTCAGACCTGCAGCTTATCTCTGAATTTGGTTAGGTTTATAATTATTTGCAAAATATTTCATGCAGATCTTTTTCATTTACTTTCTTATGGCCCTATGGAGCCAGGAGTTACTGAGGCAAAATGATTCTGAGTCAGTTGCTCACTGTTATTGATGCTGAGCTCCCTTGCTCAGAAGCTGCTGTGGCTAAGCTCGAGTTTGGGGAAAGTGATCTGCAGAGCACAGACAGCAGGGTTCCCTGGGAGGGTTCCCTGGGAGGCTGAATGCCTGGTCAGTCTTGGTGAAGCTTTAATGAAGGAGAGCCCAGAACCACTCATGTCACAGAGGAAGGTGCTGGGGGAAGGAAGGGGTAGACATGAGGGAACTGCAGACCTGCTGTAGAGTGACTCTCCCTAGAAGAGAGCACTGTGGTCAGTGCTGCTGTCACCTGTGTGTTCAGCAATGTAGCATGGCCTTTGGCACTCTTCTCTGGTGAAGGGAATACAAAACAGTATATCGAGAGGAAGATGCACAGATTCCTTATGTAATTAAGCTCCCTGTCCTCTTTATAAAACCTGCATTAACAGTAAAATTTGCTGAAGGAATGCTCTCATAAACTGGTGTGGACAGTGAGGTGACTGGGTTAGGTTTCCATAGTCCCAGTACCTTAGAGGTGGTGACTGAGTGATATGTGGATGAAAACAAAGGTTGGAATAAGGAGAAAAATGGAGATGGCATGACTGTGAAAAGCTTTGACGTTGATTAGCTATGTTAAGTCTAGAGTTTCTGGGAGAGAAAAGGAATCTGTCCCTAACTGTAGCAGTTACAGAGTAGGAGTGTTATCTCATTCCCTATTGACACAGTCCCTGTAACAAGATTTTATCCCATTGCTTTTCTTTATTTCCAGGCTCGGGTTATGGCAACAATTGGAGTGACCCGAGGACTGGGAGACCATGACCTGAAAGTGCACGACTCCAATATATACATCAAACCTTTCCTGTCCTCATCTCCTGAGGTAAAACAGCCAAGGTTCAACTATCTGGTTTGTGAGAGGGAAATAAATTTACTTAGTGTGTTTATTTGTTCTTCTCAAATCCTCCATTCTGGTTGTGGTCCAGTCCAGGTAACATGCTGCCCTTTCCAAAGGTGCAACATGTTAGTAACATCCATATAGTAGGAACTAAGTTCATAGTAGATTCTAAGTTCCCCAGCTGTGTGCCCTAGGTCTGATTGCTCCACATCCCTGCAGAGCAC
Organism: Platysteira castanea; assembly: GCA_013397175.1. Lineage (NCBI taxonomy): Eukaryota > Metazoa > Chordata > Aves > Passeriformes > Platysteira > Platysteira castanea. Next base: position 297,541 of record VYXC01012214.1, on the reverse strand, counting down.
CAATTCCTTCTCACTCCCTGTTCTGTGGTTATCCCATAGCCTTCCCATTCAGTGTGACAGATGCCCATCTCTCCTCCCACCTTCATGTGCTCCAGCTCCCATCAAGGCCTAGATCATGCTGCCTTCACAGAACGTCTGTGTACTGCAGAAGGGATGTCTTCCACAGCACTGTAATGTCCTGCATTGCACAGAGGATACCAGATCAACTCTTAAGCAGGAAAATGCCAAGAGCCATTGGAAGGGTACTTTATGGTTCCATCTGTCTGCCCCTTAACCTTCAGTTCTTAGTTCTTTTGGTAGTTTTGTGCAAACACCAAATAATGAGTGTGCATTCCCAAATGATGGTGTAATGAGGAGATTATGGGATATTCGAGGTAGTTTTAAATGCCTCCTTCATTTTGAATTGCCTCATCACAAACGATTCCACTCAGTTTTTGACCGCTGGAGACCTTGCAGGGAAGGATATCAAGCCTTCCAAAGGGATTTGAATGTATTTGTTAGCAAGGAACATGCAAGCCTTGCTTTTTTTTTCTCCCACTGTAACTGCATTCCTGTTCCTATGTCAAGGAACAGATGTCACATATTTTTCATAAAATATTAAGCAAGGGCAAGCCATCTGATGACAGCATAAAAAGAGGCAGCTTTGCTTCCATGGTCCAAATGCTGAAAACTGTCCATTGTCAACTGGATTGCCAAAGTTTTAACCATACCCAGTATTTGACCTTGAATTTATCACTTGCTATGGCAGTATGAGAGAAAATGCACAAATAATATCATACTGCTAGGAAGGAACCAAATTATTAAATTAACCTTGCTTAGAACACCTCTAAGGCCAATTTGTCACGAATGAGTGTTTCAGGTTTCTCAAAGAATCACCAGCAAAGGTATCAGCAAAAGCAGGTTTAATATTAAAATGAAAGCCCAACAAAGTTTGTTGGCAGGGTTCACTCTACTACTTACTAGGTGGTTTAAGCACACAGAGAAAAAATTGTATTGAAATCTAAAATCAATCAATCTAAAACTAAAGTCAACCAAAACTTATCTATATGGGGGTTGGGGACAGAAAAGGTAAAGGATAAGGAAAAGGTTAAGGATAAAGAGGAATAAGGCAGACACTCCTGTTGAGTCACAAGGTTCAGAGTAGACCCCCTTGCTAAACTTATCCCCAGATGTGACTACCAGTTTAGGCCTAAAGATTTTAACAACACTTAACCCATAGCTGAATTTAAACAATTTAACAAAATTGTTTCAACAAAAGGTTCTATAGAATTTATTGGAAGCACAACAGTAACTGACTTACAGGCTTAACTTAATTATGAATCTAACATATTCAAGAATCTAAGAGAGCAACAGTCCTAGTACCTTTGCTATAACATATTCACACTCCTAGGTACACAGACCTAGAACAGTATGGACACAGCCTGCTGTGGTCCAGGAGAGCTCAAAGGGTCTCACTTGGAACCACTGTTTATAACAGGTTGCAAGAAAGTTGGCTTTAGTCATACTAATTTTCCATTCTGGCTGCAATTTGGGTTGGTAACTTTCTCTGAAAGTTTGATAACTTTGTTATAATGTTGTTCCATTTGGGTTGTTATGCAGGTAAGAAGAATAAGTTTCTAAGGCCGTTCGAAAAAAACCAGGAGCTCATTCGACAGCACAAGTTCCTGGGAGCAAACGGTGTTTCTGATAAGCTCGAGAGGAGCTCAGCCCAGGTGCTGTTCATCAAGGCCAAGGCCTGACAGCATTTCTGAGATCATAGGGGCCAAGGAGGGGCAGGGAGGCAGGATGCACAACNCACCCCGTGGCTAAAGGCAACCTGGCTTACTACACAGAGGGGCAGGGAGGAAGGATGCACCACCACAGTCCACCCCGTGGCTAAAGGCAACCTGGCTTACTACACAGAGTGGCAGTGTGGTCTCCTCTTGCCTCTGTGCCTATAAACAGAGATATAAAATTTACATACATTTATTATATAAAAATTATATAGTAAAATTCCAATTATAAAAATAAAAATTAAAGAAGTGCTGAGAGATTCCAGCCCTGAAGAAAACAGAGAGATCTACAGACAGCCCCTTCTTCATGTTTCCTTGCTCTCAGTTGTGTACTTTCCCTCTCACCCTTTGAATGTGTGGTGTCCCTCACTTGAGACCTGCTCCTTTTCTCCTCAGCCAGGCAGACAGGAGCTCTGCCCTCATCACTGTGATGGATTTGTTTAATGCCAGAAAAATGATGCAATTCTACCTATTTCTTTTTTTTCTGGCATACTGAGACCCAGTGTTTCTGGGATATGTAATGGCTGCAGCACAGCATCCCAGCAGTATCATCTCTGCCAATTGCTGCTGCAGTATTTGTGTGTGCCTATAAACCAAAGCTTCTCATGGGCTTTTCTGATTTGTGGGGAATGTGTCCATACGTGTTCAAATTCTGGAATATGACATCCAGTTCGTATGCTAGCCACGTTTCGGGTTCTCTTAACTGCTTTGCAAAAGGGAAGCAAAATTGGCTTTGTTTCCACATCCTCTTCACGGCTAAATTTGGCAGAAATGTATGAGGGCAAGAGGAGGAAAGGCAGAGCACCAGCCACCTTAATTTAGAGATACTGGCAAAAAAACCCCGGAGTATTATTAGGAAGTAGCATATGCTCCAACTTGCTTTCCATTGCACCTCCTCCTCTTAATCATCTCTTCGTTCTCTTCCCAGAGAGAGCCCCAGTGCTTTAACTCATGTTTTTCCCTGACTTGTTCTGTCCAAACACAGGCAGCACACCTTGCACAGAAACTGGCACTAAGAAACAACATCTTTATTCTTCCATCTGGGAGGCTTGGCGCTTGGAAGCAAAGGCAGTGGCGTCAAGCAGCAGTCATATTTGGTCTCTGTGCAGCACTGGATTTTGAATTGTTTATATAGAGGTAGAGAAGCACAGTGTGTGGTTTCCAGACCTGGAAGAGGGGAGGCACAGGAAATTAAAGCGCAAAGTGAGTCGTGACAGAGGGAGGATCCAAGTCCTCTGGCTTCTGTTTCCGTGCCATAATTACGATGTCCTTTCTCAAGTAAGGGGCAGTGTGGTGAGTTTTCAGAACATTTTACTTCCAGCGTGACAAAGCTCTGGTATGCCATATCCACCAAAATTTAGCTCAAGAAAAGGTAAATATTCCTGAGACTACATCCAGAAATAGGCATATAATAGTAATTTGAGGGTGGTGTGAAATGATACTTTGATAGAGTGCCAGGCTATGGGAGGAGAAGTCGTGCAGCCAAGACTGACAAATGTAATCAGTATTCAGTGGCTCAGCTGTTATGAGACCAGATTTGGAGGACTTCTGCAGGTTGGTGAGCTCTAGAGATTTGAATGTCTCATAATGAACTGAAGTAGCACAAAGCGGGCAAGCCATGGCTGAGGCTCTCTGGCATGGAATTAAATATTTATTTTTCTTAATGGAACAGTTAATTTGAAAGCTTTCAGCAGGAAATTCTGCTTTTCAAAGCTTAGTAAAAGCCACCTTCTTGCAGACGAAAAGCAGAATTTCATCCTCAGATTTTTTTGAATGGCAGCTCAGCTATTTGGTGGGGAAAGATGTGGCTCTGATGGCAGCATTTGGCCTTTGCCAGCAATGAACCCAAAGCCAGCCACCACAGCAAATTATAAGAAGGATAATGAAGATTTTTTCTTGTTCCATTGTGTTAGTAGAGTCTTTCTGACAGCTCCACAAATATGTCCAAGGAAACCATTTTAGATTCACATCTGCCTTCTGGAGAAATCCTCAGGAATTACACCATCAAAAGGAACAAGTAAGGCAAATACATAGATAAGTACAGTATGATCAAAAGGAGTCAAGGTGGCTTTAGGAAGCAAACATCACACTTTGGTGGCTTCAGGTCCTTGAGATTATGTCTACAAGAGAATTAAAGAAATAATAATAAATGCAGCTGATGCTCTTGCATGAGTACTTTGATTTCTCAGAAAACATTTGAGAAACCGTTCTGCATCACAGGTTATTAATATAAAAGATATGAAGCTGCAGACTAAGTGGAAAGTTGGCACAGTCTACTGGAAATAGGCTAACGGGCAGGAAACAAAGGGTGGCAGTAAAAAGCTAAAAGGAGATTAATTGGTGAGTGCTACAGGGAACAGTGTTGGGACCCACTTTTTATTATTTACATATAAATTACTTGGAGGGTGGTATTGAAAGATCTCATCATTTGCCAGCAAAGCTGCACTGGATAACGCTGCGCATAAAAAGGACGATACGATTAAGAAAGGGCTTAATTTATTGAAGTAGCTGGGTTGATCAATAGTGCAGGCGAGTGAATGCAGGCTGTTGTTTAGCTGGAATTCCCCCGAGGCTGGCTGCTGAGGAGCACCTCAGGTGGCTGCAGGCTCGAATGTCACTCTGTTGTGAGTGATTTTCCAGCTAGAGGGACTCGCGTTGTCTGCCTCTTCAAAACAAACCTGGCGAGCAAGGCACAGTGCCTTCGAGGGGCTGCTGTGGTCCTTCGCAGCAGCCAAAGCCAGGGTTTCTGTGGTGGGTAGATCTGTTTGAAATGTAAATAAAAAACAGCCCACCTGTTTGTTCATTGCTTGCCCAGAGTAGTTTTCTCAGTGCTCTTGACTGCAGGTGGGTGATATGTAATATGAGAAACAAATACCTGGATTGAAGAAAAACGTTAATTGACAAACTGCATAATGCACATTCAGAAAGATGTGTGACTATGGGCTCTAGTGGTGTGTATGCACTGTTACCTGTCAGCAGATCTGTAAGTACTAGTCAGGTTAACTAGTATTATCCTATCTATAGGATGTAAGGGTAACCCAGTGCTTATTGTCGTGGCTTCATGGCTGGCTGTGCTGCTGAGGTTCTGCTGCTTGTTCCTTAAACTAGTTAACAGGTCAGCTGCTTTACATCAATAAGACATCAGCAGATGGAAGTATGGTGACCAAACTGGGCTTCTTTCAGGGCTGCTCTGATACTCCAGAGAGATTCATTTAAAGAGTGAGGAACTTTACCAGGGCAGCACAGAAGGGGCTGGTAGGCTGAAGGGAGTTGCTGAGACGGCTCTCAGGACAGAGTGGGAGGCCGAGGACACAAGTTCTTTGGGGCACTCTCGGGATTGATGTCTGGCTGCAGAAGCAGTGATTCACAAGGGAAAGACTGAAGATCCAAGATGGCACTGTTAGGAAATTTGTCAAGGGTGCTGCACTAGTTAAGGAAACTTCTGCACTGCCAGTCGTCGTCTGGCCAGCTGTCACCTGCAGGAGCAAGAATCTGCAGTGCTGCTCTACAGAGCAGCTTTGCACAAACTAGTGTTATAGACAGAATGTTCCTCAAACCTCACTCTTTACTCTCCTGAAATACAGGTACAGGAAGGAGGCACTCATTGGGAGGGTTTACTCTAGAATTTTAAAAAGTAAAACAAAATGGTCATTTTCATTACAATCATTAAGCTGCTTTTGGTCAGGTAAGATTTACAGGGCTGTGGGGTTCATTGCTGTTGCAGGCACTTAGGTAATTCCCTGCATGTCTCCTCATGTTTCAAAATTGTGGCATATCATACTCTGTCACCTTTTCTGTACAGTGTGGAGTGTCCCATGGGTGCTGCACAGCATGGGATGTGTGTAGAGGGGGTGTTCAGTGAGCCCTGCTGGGCTGAGCTTCTGTTCCAGGTGCCTTGTTCGTGCTGCCCAGCCTGTGTGCTCTGGGAGCTCTGCTGTCACACTGCTCTGTGTCCAGCTGAAGGCACAGGGCACTACTGCAAGAGACCCTTATTGACCCAAGTAAGAACTACAACAAAGCTGCTGGCAAAAGAGTTAGGAGCTGGTTACTTTCTGCACCTGGACAAGGCAGTCTGTGAACAAAACCTCACCCTGCAATAGACTGGACAGCTCTAACTCATTTTTTTCAGCAACATATTAGGGGAACCTACAGCTGTATTCAAGAAATCCAAGGCAACACACAAAGAAAGGACTTCAGGTAGCTGGAAGGCAGACAAAACTGCATTTCAGTGAATGTTTTGTTGCATGTCCCACTGGTCCTTATACGCAACAATCTTACCTCAAATTGCCCCAAGCTTGTCTCCTGTAACCTTGGCATTCTCTTTTGCTTAGCCTAGGGACTGGCGTAACATCTCACCGTCCTCTGCATCTCTTCTGACATATAGTTTCTTCTCAACATATGCCTTTCTGTGGAGGTGCCTAGTTCACAAAGCTTGGCCTTTTAGGAAGTACCCTTCTTCCTAGATTACACAATAAAACAGTGATTGCATTTTTTTCCTGCTCCCCTAAAACAAAACATATTCTTGGTAAAGTGATCTCTTCTTGGTGTTGCTCTTGCATTTTGACCCACGGATTGGCTGCAGGTAGCTTTGAGAAGTTTATCATCCATCCCAGTGCCATTCTTCAGTCAGATGAAATGGTTCCTTTCAGGAGGGTTCCAATCAGTGATGCATGGTTTTGCTTTCCTGCCTTCTCCCCCACCTAAGTTGCAAAAAAGGCTCCTGTGGTGTAATATGTCCTTTGCCTGGGTTGGGATGTGTTTTTCCCAGCACAGATGTTTGAAGCTTGGTTAGCTCTACCATGGGCTTGGTGCTGAGTGCATCCCTGAGCATTAACTCTGATGCTTTCTCAAGTATTTGCTGGTCCCCAAGAGACCTGACCAGAACATGTGCTGCATATTGATGGTTGTGTTGGCCAACGTACCTTCCACACCCCAGTGATGTCTGAGTTGCAGCTGTGGGCTGTTAAGGCTGAAATTCTGGGAGACAGGGACTATGACAGCTACTGATTTCTGTACGAGCTTGAGATGAGAGCTGTCCTGCATATAGGGATCTTTTCTATATTCCCACTCTAGTCTGAATAAGCAGATATGCTCTAATGAAGAGAGTATATTGCCTTGAATTTAATCCTCTCCGAAGTCCTTATTCAGCTGCTACCTTAGATAATGAAGTGAAGGTTACATTTTACAAATGACCTTCGTGTGCTTTTGAGTGAAAGGCAAACTGGTAAGGATTAGCAGTCAGGTCTAGGTGATTTTTTTAATTTTTTTTTTTTCCTGTGGTACTGGTTGAAGTCACATAAAAGCATAATTACATTAAAAGGTCCAGGCATTTTATGTGCATTGCCTGCTCCATGGCTCCCAAGGGGAGAGTGCACCATGAGGGAGAATAACACAGCTCATATTTTCTTGTTATGCCAAGTGCTTGTCCTGACTAACTGCTGTTAGTGGAGTCCAGGACTAGAGCAGGGTGCATGATGAGGTGCACCGTTTCTGAATTTTAGTATACGTGATCCTTTCCTCCTGTCTGCCTTGCCGTGGTCGTTACAGTTCTTTCAAACTGTGGTTGTTGCTGTGGTAATTAAAGTGCTCTGTGGGTGCTTCCTAATGGCTCCCCATCACAACCTGGGAATTGCAGGCATTTCTCAACTGGAGTACAGCGTGTGCTGGAAAGGGGAGTTACACTAAACTAAAGGCTTGTTTTAAAACACTTTCTATGGCCTTTGCTTGTATTCTGGCTCAACTGATGGCCCTGCAGCAACCCCCACCACTGCCTCTGCCACCCCCAGCCTCTCTGGGAAGAGGACAGTGGAAGTTTTAAAGGCAGGGTGTTAAGAGGTGTCAGCAGTGGTCAGGCTGACTGGGGGTGCAGACAGATGAGTTGAAGTCAGTGGGTATTTTAATAGTGCAAATAAGCTTCACTTTTGTGCAGATCTTGAATTGGTCTGTAGCTACTGAAATCCTAACAGATACATGGAACTGAGCAGTTTTTCTGCATTTCATAGAATCACTCACTTGCTCAGGCAAAACTCTTGAGTTCAGCAGCTGCCTCAGGTTTAGAAAAGTGAATGCAATGCCAGCTGTCACACAGGCATTTCCAAACATGCAACCTGGCAGACTTAAATGGAACTGGACCATCAATCTGACCATTCAATCAAATATTGAAAACAATTATTTGTGAATATTTTATTAGAAAATATCAAAAATTCATCAAATAAATTATTCAGCTTCCATACAACTAGTCCTGCCAATGCTAGAGAGGAGCCTCATGCACTGAAGCCAGGCTGCCGGGTGGGGGAGGCTTCAAGTGCTTCTGGCATCAGGCAGCACAGTGCTTTAGAGCCTGGTTTTGGAATGCTTGCATCCATCCCGGTTGGGGTAAGCACCTGAGCCACGCTGAGCTGCAGCAGGAGGAGTTGCTGTGTGGAGGGCTGAACTGGAGACAGACTCCAGCAGGGCCATGAAAGGTATTGCAGTGCCCTGGCTGAACCTGATAAACTCACAGCCAAACTCAGCAGTTTCACAAACAGGTCTGACAATCGCCTCCTTCATGAATGTCACTTGGGTTTTATTCTTTTAGGTGCGAGTCTATGACCTCCTGCAGTATGAGCATGGGCCAGATGATGTTCTGATCCTCGCTACTGATGGACTCTGGGATGTGCTGTTAAATGAAGAAGTGGCAGAAGCTGTCACTAACTTTCTACCAAACTGTGACCCTGATGATCCCCACAGGTTCGTGCTCATCCCTGATTTTCTAGCTTCCCCATAGAAGATCACTTTCTGGTAACATATTTTTGTAGGAAGTATGATATAAATAACATTTTGGAAACATGCAACACTTATGTTTTTATAGGTTGGACAGAGCTTCTACAGCAAACGTGAGCAATTGGAGCAGGGGCTCTATTGTAACTCGGGAATGTCCACCTTCAAAGGAATAGGTTTGGTGTCACCGTATCTTGGCATGGGATCCTGTTTGCTGTATGAGTCCTGTGAAAACTGTAGGAGGCTGGGGTCTTGGAAGACCATGGCAACAAGTCTCTCCTCTGGACAGCCCCTTAACACTAAAGATTGTTTCTCAGTAGGACATCTTCAGCATCTCCCTCTCTCTCCCACTGTGGATGTATATAAATACTGCACACTGTGGTTCCCACTCATTCCTAGTCGTAGTGTGACCTTTAAACCCACCTTCCTTAGAGGATGCTCAGTGCTACCAGCTACAGGACAGGTGTAGTGACAAAATAGGTGGAAAGCCCAACTTGTATTTCATTTCATTAGATTATGATTTTTTTTCACAGTTTTAATCTACCTCATCCTCTTCATTTTTTTATCTTTATCACCTCTTAAATTATCGGTTTCTGTCCTTGAAACATACCATCATGCAAACAAACAAGTTCCCAAACAACCATCTAGAGGCTATCTGCCTTGAGTGAGTCCATAGGTTTGTCTGCTACTGAGTTCAGTGTCACTGTGAATTAAAACATTATGCCAGAGATCAGAAGTCTCGCTCGTAACCAGGACTGTGAAAGTGGAAAGAGCTTTATTTATTCTTAGGGACTGTTCAGGACGGGAAGCGTGTGTTGCTACTGAATTTAAGCCTGTCTACCACTGTGTTCTGCCCGCACCCTGGGCTGAGAGTGGGAAAAAGAGATTTTACACATCCCCAGTTGGTCTGTGGAAAGTGGAGTTTCAGAAATAGCTAAGACGCATCTCAAAATGCTTGCCATTTCTCGTATTTCTAAGTGGTCATCTTCACAGGGTCAGCCCTGTTCTTCATCAGCAAACAAGATAACTGGGTATGGATACCTTAACAGTGACTTGGTTTTTAAAGCGAGAACACCTTCAAAATAACAGCAGTATTTTCTTGCCCTGACGCTTACAAATACAGAATGCAAAAAAGAGATTTTGCCACAATTGTCAGGAGAATGGATGATTGATGATTATCATGAAGCTGCAACTGCAATATTTTGACTTTGCCCATCTCCTTATGCCAAAGATAAGATGTGGTATGAATGACAGCCCTGGGCCATCTTTACTTCAGCAAGACATGCAGCTGTGTCTGCCCTCTCTGTGGGAAGAGATCAGACAGGATCAGTTAAGGGCACTTTCAGGGCATCTGGGAATGTGCTATGCAGACATGTCATTAATTTAAGGCAGGAGATGACCCATCCAATCTACTTTCAGTTATTCCCTGACACCATTCAAAAATGCTATGGTGCTTTTGTTCTCATTCCTGCACCGCTGAGTCTCTTCTTGCAAAGACACCTGGTAACACGCAGTACCTCTGTCCTGGTCTGTCTCCATTCTCATCTAGTATTTGGGAAAGCTTGGCCATGCCTATCATCCTCATCAGTCCCATCTGTTGTGAATACAGTCAGGGTGTGTTGTGTCTATCTTGTTCCTTTTGGTCTTTACTAAGCTGATGGTGATGGCCACCACGATTGCTGCAGTAGGAAGTGGAATTCTTTGAGCTTTTTTGATTCGTTAGGTGAGTAATTTTTCATTCATTATAAATCACTCAGAGCAATGAGAGACACCAAAGAAAACTATATTTTCTTTGTTTTGATTTAGGTTTTCTTGTACTGGTTTAGTAAATGTCGGGAATTAGTCACTGTTTGTGCCAACATGGGTACCACACATTCCAGAACTGAGCCTGCTGTTTTTATAAACAGACACATTTATTGGTGTTTGAACAAACACATTTATTGGTGTTTGACCTACTATGGTCTATGAATGGACATCTGAACTGAAAATAAATTTGCTCTTTTAAGCAACTTTGTACTAGATCATTTAGAGGCTTACAAATAGTTGTGGCAAGACATTTCTCATGCCGGCATGCAAAAGGTAATTAGAGCAGTCCCTCATATAGTTTACAGTTATATTTATGAAAATTACCTTTGTGGAATTGCTCTTGCTGCTTGGTTGTAAAGAATAAAGGTTTTAAAGTACTGTGTGAGAGGTTTTACGTAATTATTTCACAGTGGTCTAAATGAGATATAACTAATGAATTTACAGTAGCATTCCAGCTCAAGCTGTGGAGCTGCATTCATTCCTCTCACTAGTCAGTGACAGAAAAATCTCCTTTGCTGGGTTATAAGTGTTATGTTTAAAGGAAATGTTATCCCAGAAAATGTCAGGTTCTGTGATGGCTGTAGTGACATAATCTGTGGTGAGGGGATCAGCTGAAAATGTCATCTCTCTAGGGATGTAGAAAACTTGTCAGAATGTAAGAGCCTTGCACCCTGGGTTTGGTAATGCTGTGGTCTTCAGGAGAACCAACCTGTGGAGCAGCCCCTGGATCCACCTGACCCAATAGCCTACTTATTCCCTCACAGCAGCATATTAAAACAGAAAAGGAAAAAAAAAAACTAGAGAGGATTTTAGAGCTGCAGAGTACTTATCTGTTACATAATTTGCTCCTTGTGGGAACAATATCCCTCCCATTTGAATTAGAAGTCACTTTACAGCCTGATGGGTAAGAGCTTAGAGCCTTCAGCAATGCTCTTGGGACTCTCCTGCTGATATTTACTATGAGTATTTGTTGCCCACATAAAAAACATCTCTGAGTTCTGTCAAACATAGCATGTGCCTGGACGTCTCCAAGCAGGGAGAGTGAAGTCCCCAGGTCTCTCTTCATCCAACCATGCAGACACAGCCTCAGGAGATTTGGGCACAGACTTGTTTAGAGAACAGTTCCTGTGTGAGGGCTGTGATGGAGGCTGGGATGGAGCTGGATTTCTTAGCCAGCTCATTTCTTACAGGTATTGTGGCAGACAAGCATCACAGGGGCTCTGAGCGAAGAACAGGTGGCAGCGCCACTGCTGCTGTCCATGCATCAGCTCTCTGAAGAGGTGTGAAGGTGGAGAACTGTGACTCTTGGCCAACTTCCTTCAGCTGCATTTATGCACGTTTACCCCGACCTTGGAAATCTTTTATCTCTCACCCTTCCCTTCGTCATTTCTTTTCCCCTCACTTTCCGTCTCACGCTCACTAGAGATTTATGAGGATGCTGAGGAGCTCCTCCACTTCTGCTGGGTGTGAGGAGATAAGAAGCTGCTCAGACAGCAGCACGATTCCCCCACTGTCACCACTTCTGCAGTACTTTCACTGATCAATACAGAAAGCTTTGGCATAAGAAAAAAAACCTCCATATATTTATTCTTAAAACACAGAAGTTGTATTCCAGCAAGGCTATTCATTAGGAGGAAGTGAATACTTTAAAACTACTTCAGCAGTTCTCTAATGCTGTTTCAACAGCTGAATCCCAATTTCACAGCACTGGAGAATAAAACATTCAGTAATGGACTGCTGCTGCTATTCATCTCCAGGTACAAGAGACTCACCCTGTCTCTTCCAGTGCCAAGTTGAACAGCATTGCTTCAATTCAGTTCTGCACAGGAGAGGAATATGTTACTTCACTACTGCCTTCACCTGCTCCTTTTCCTTTTCTTCATTGTGCTGGTTTTCTTGAGTATTTCCCAGTTTGTCTACAAGAGAATTTCTTGTTTATTATAACTCTTTTTTTTATATTCCTCTCTCCCAACATTCAGCAGCAGAAGCCAAATACAATCAAAAGCAATACTCATTCCTTTGTACTCCTTAGATGTGGGGAGTCCTCGTTAATTAGAAAAAGCAGGAAGGCAAAGTTTTCTTGCAGAATGATGGGTGTTTCTTTCTTAAATTCTGACAATAGCTGAGAATCCTTGGGAAATATGTTCTTGCCAAAATTCACTCAGCATCAGACATGCTGTGAATAAATATTTCAGTTTCTTGCTTGCCACGTAGAGTCCTTTTGTTCCCTAGCCCTGCATCTGATTTGGGAACTGAGAAGTGCAAGTATGTATGTTTGGCTTTTTTCCCCTTAGAAAACACGATTTCATATTGCATTAGGACAGTAAGGGCAGTGCTTATTGTTACATCCTGATGATCTAGCTTGAGGTTGTGGCACAGACTGATCTCAGAACATGTGAACAGTGTATGTGTGTATGCAAGCATGTGTGTTAGATTTCATGTCTTTGGGCCCTTCTCTTACTGTTAAAAGTAAATCATTTGTCAAGACTAGTGAGGCCTGGAAATTTTATCGCTCAGTACCATTAGGAACAGTGGGTGCATTGCAGCTGTACAACATTACTTGAATTTGGCATCAAACCTTTTAACTAGTCAAGTGTTGGTTCATTTGCATTGAAGAAATCTTCCTAGTAGAGCAAATATACCTGCTCTTGGTTCAAAGGAGTTCTCTGAGTTCAAGGCATCAAAATTCTAGACATAGAACATAATTGGGTTTTTTATTCTTCTTTCATCTCCAGAGACTGAATAAAGTCTCAATGATAGAAATTAAAACTTAATAATGAATTCTGTGGTGAAAAGTTCTAAGGTTAGAACAGTCCTGGGTAATTGACAAACTTACACACACAGTGCTTCTGATCAACAGAGATACTGTTCTTTGCTGTTCTACAGATGAGATCTGGCAGATAATTTCTGGTCAAGGATTGTCCCTAGAGAAGGGGGAATTGAAATGCAAAACCCTTCTTGTCCTTTCTGGTTTTGGAAACTACAGAGGCGTGCTTTAATTCTGAAGGCCTGTGTGTCTGGCTTCATAGACCCCTGCATCATCCTGGAGGTTGATACTTACACTTTTAATAAAACACATGCAGACTGGTGGGTTTTTTTCTTGTCAGCCTTTTAACTATTCTGTTTATTTTAATTACCAAATCATAGAAAAGCTTGCCTCCAACCAATCAAATACAAAAATATCTTGGCCATGTGTTGGGCTGATGAAGTAAAACACGTGACAGTAGCTGTTAACCCATAATGAGATTTCTATACAAGGAAACTTCTAAGTGAGTACACAGATGTGTTGATGTAGTGACAGCAGGTAAAGCAGTAAGGGAGAACATGACAGAGCACTGTCTATGCACCTTTTGGACTCTGACTGCCTTCTGCCCCCAAGCAGCATGTGGTATTTTTTCAGGACAGAAAAATAACTCCCATAAATCCAATGCCACTCAGCCCAGCAAAGGCTAGGAGTTCTGAAATAACATGAAACTTGGTATTTCACTAAATTAAGCACTTGACCACTCACATTCATGCAGTTTTTACTGAACTCATAAATGTGAAAGAACTGTGGGACTCTGATAACCTGACCATGTTAACTCTAAGTTTCCTTTTCCAGTTTCAGAATAAAAGAGATTTAAAAATCATTTCCATGGTCAAGAAAAACAGACAAGTTAGTCTACTTAGCTTAAACTGAAATTTGGATTTTATTTTTTATTCTCTATTACTTGCTTTCAAATTACTTTCTTTGTTCCAGTTCATTTCTGAAACAGTTGAGCCATGTTTACCTTCGGGCGTGTCAGTGAACAAGCGTGTAGTTTTCAACAAGTAGTGTTATTTGGGGTCCTCAGTTTTTCAGACTACTACTAGAAAGTCAATTTATTAAGGCAAGTGTGTTTAATATTTTTCTGAAGACTGGTGAAGCCAGGCACTCAGAATGGCCAGTGACTTCTGATCAAGTGGTGCCTTTCAAATACCTTTACATTCTTAATGAGGAACTGTCACTGAACTGGAAGGAGTTACTTTGTGCATATGCCATGGCTTGTGTTTCTCCTGACTGCTTCTAAAACACTGGGAAGCCTGTCTTGGTAGGTCACAGCATTAAATCTGGCAGGCAGCAGGCTGTCAAAACCCACTTTCCTCATGGAGACAACCCTCCCTGGCTGTATTGTGCCTTTTCCACAGGTACACGCTGGCGGCGCAGGACCTGGTGATGCGAGCCAGGGGAGTGCTGAAGGACCGGGGCTGGCGGATATCCAACGACAGGCTGGGCTCTGGAGACGACATCTCCGTCTACGTCATCCCTTTGATACACGGGAACAAACAGTCATGAAAGGAGCATCAAGAGTGGTTATGGGATGGGGATTTTTTTGGGAAGGGCCTGTAAGAGACAATATGCTTTTGGTGATCTGACCAGGACACTTCGAATTGATGTAATCTAGTCAAAACTAATGCTGGAGGGGTATTTTTCTGCCCAAAAGGTAGGGCTTTGCACATATACTGTATATGATTAAAGATAACCCTTAAGATTCCAGTTTCCCTACAGAAATGGTTTTGGTGCTTAACAGGAATGGGATTTAAATGCTGCTAGCATATTATGGATTCTGTCATCCCTCTAGGTGGGGTGGGGAATTAATTTTTTTTTCAGTTTACCATGTAGCTTGGAAGAGCCATTTCAGTTGTGAAAGTAGAAGTGGGTATCAAAAGCCAAGGAGGCTCCTGAAATCCACCCCCAAATATTCAGAAGGGGGCTTGGGTCACATTTAAGAATATATATACATATATGAGACTCAAGAGTTTTCTTCTTTCAAAAAGTTGTATTCATGACTTACCTATGGACAACTTCAAACTTGTGTAATCCTTTGAGCCCCCATTTTCCTCTCCTGTCTCTTCTTCAGTAGACTATACCTCCTGTATTTTAGTAGGAAAACTGAAATTGGTTTCAGTGTGACTATGCCTGTTTACTGCAGCTAAAACAGTCACCCGCAAAATTGTCCAGGAGAAATAGGTCACAGTCCTGTATGGCAGAATTTGTTCTGGTGTGAGGAGTTACTTGTCAAAATTTCTTGTTGTGCGTATACCATGGTTATACAGAGCATGCAAACTCAGCTTTCTGTGGTGTTTACCTGGAGGCCGTGGTTTCTTTGGGATCAGAGATTTACATTCATTGAATGGTTCTGCCTGCTTTATCCTGTTGAAAGGATCGCTGACCATAAAATTTTTACATCAGTTGAGATTTACTAAATTTGTTTGCGCTCCTGAGTGTACTTTTAGTTGGACTCCTACTTGAAGAAGTGGTATGGTTCTCATTAGCAATTTGGATACCCAGATTGTGATCTATTTCAAAGGTGTTCCACTTCTTCCTGCCTCACTTATTATTCAGCATACCTTTGCCTGCTTGACTTCAGTGATCAGAAAGGGACAGCTTAAAACTTTGTGTCCTCTTGGCACTGAGAACTGTAGTCAAGCATCACAAGATGACTGTGATAGATACAAGCCCTTGGCTTGCTTCAGCAGCTCTTTTCTTTGCAGCGATAAATCAATTTAAATAAAGAAAATTTGCGTAAAACATTATTGACGTGAAAGCAGTAGTCCAGGAGAGAAACAAGTGAGCAAGTCTGCAGTGTAACCTGGCTGCCTAGTCCACGCAGGCAACTCTCTTACTTCGCTGGCAGGAATTTAAGAGAAAACAAAATCAGAAAGTTCTAGCATACAGGCAGGTATTGGCTGGGAAGCCAACTTCCACGTCATTTGCACCCAGACCACATTGGTGTGGAGCTGTTCATCTGGTTTGTACTTCTTCGACAAGAAAAAAGACAGGGAGCTGACATCATTGTAGGACACTGACTAGGGAGCTCACTAACACTGTGTCCTTCCCAAAAGAGAAAGAGGTGCTGTGCCCTTTGCAGACTTTTCTCCTGAGCAGGTGTGGCCCAGAGCTTGCCAGTTCTGTAATTTATGATGTGCTGTGTAAACACGACGCAGCCCGATTGCGGTGCAGCTGCCCAGACGCTGTATTTGACTGCATCTGGAAGCACAGTTTGGTGGATTTAAACTACTCTTGCTACAAGTCTCTAGACCCAGAAGAGTTTCAGGACGAAAACAGACCATGTGGAGAGTGGAACAGCTCAAACATTGCAGCAAGCTGCATGATTTTAGCCTGAAAACTGTTCCATGAGTTCCCCAGTGCCTCATGTGATAAAGCTGTACAGAACATGGATGTTTTATATTCTAGAGCCTCAGTATAAATCAATGGCATATCTGATAATGTGTTTTCATGCTTACTTTCCTTACTTTTTTTTTCTCTTTATCTCTTTTTCTGTGTGCATCTGGGTGAAAAGAGGGGCTTGGCGTCTAGAATATTTTTGACATGGCCCCTCATATGTTTTGAAGTTTAAGCAAGAGATCTTCTCTTGCTCTTTTTTTTTTGGGCCTAATAAACTTGTAAACATGCTTTCCATGCTCTGTGTAACTCCTGTTGTCTCTTCACAAATGCAGTTGTGTAGTCCTCTAGCAATTCAGATCCTCTTTCACAAGAAATTAGTGCTGGCAGATCTGGTGAAATCATATGAACAGCAAAGATGCTGGTGCTTGCTGGTACCAACTACAAGCCCAAGTCAAATATTTCAGTGCTCATGCACTGTTGGTCTTCCGTTGGTAACACGGTGTCAACACCCATAGCAGTCGCTATAAAACCGCTGAGTGCAATGTGGTGGAAATAGATTTCCAGTGTAGCATTTGCCAAAATTTGAAAGTGAAACTTCAAGGCAATGGAAAAGGCACCTTCTCATTCAGGGGTGTTTTTAAACATACCCCCGAAGAGGTGGGTTAGCAGAGTGCATGACTTGGTGGGAGCAGACTGGCAGGTGGCTTCTCAGAGCATGATCTGGTGGGCTGGTGAATCGGCCTGCACAGTGCTTGATGTTCATCTGAGGCATTGCCATCAGTCAGAGCTTCTCTGCAGCAACTGGGCCCAGGTCAAGTTACATTCAGTGTCATCTCTTCTCCCAGAAAGGGCAGAAATACAGTATCAACAATTAATATCAATTAGCATCAATTAATGAATTCTGAGAACTTTAATAAAAGATTTTCTACTCAGATGTATGTGACTGAAACTATGCTGTGACGCTTTTTGTTTTGCTTTTTTGCGAAGTATCTGTTACACATTTAGGTGCTTGCCTCCCTGGAGTGTCTGGCACATCTCTGATCCATGTATTAATACTTGGGCTTTCACTTTTACCTGCTTTCAGTAGGAGCTTCTTGCATCCCTGAGCTGGAGTCGTGCTCTGCTTCAAGGCATGGTATCAATACATGTACACACCTAAGGCTCACAGAAATAGCAGGCAGGAGTCACTTATTGAGGAGGTATTACGTGAGAAGGAAGAATAATTAAAAGCACTTCTAATTCCCTTTAAAGGCTGCATTACTTTGCATTACACAGCATTAGAAAACACTGATGGCAGGGAGGATCCCTGGTGCACAATGCCGTTTTTCGGATGGGTGCAGGATGGGTATTGCTGTGTTCAGACTTGCAGCTGTTCTAGGGCTCCATGAAGCTCCCGAGTTAGGAGCAGATAGCTTGAGTCATCAAACTGGGACAAGTTAGGCACCAAATCCAAATTTTAGATCCCTGGCATGTCATCTTAGTTACTGCCTGATGCTGGCAGTGCTCTGGGTTTTGCCAGTTCCCTTAGTATCCGAAATTGTTCCAGTCTCAGCAGCAAGGAACCTCAGTCCTGAGTTACATCTGCATTCATATTGCTATTGCACACAATGCTCTGCCTTGCCTGTGCATAGGCACTGCTTAGAAAGTTGGGCAAATTCTTGTCCTTCCTTGGATAATGGCAAGGAAAGGCGCCAGTAATGGAGTTCCAGTTACCTGCAGTGTAACACTGTCTTCTGCTGCCAAGTCCAGTCCCATTTCTAGGAACTCGAAACCAAGAAGCTTTTACCATTGTCCTAGAAATACTGTTGCAGAAAGTAGAACAGCCATTCCAGATATCTTTCTCTTGCACTACAGCCTAAAATTTTTTTTATTTAATTTGATGAAGGTGGTTAGAAATTTAATTTACACCTGATTATGTAAGGCACACAACCATCTTTTGGTGCGTTAAGACAATAATGCTTCCTTCATGAACACAGAAGTGTATTGTCTGAGAGGGCTGCTCAGTGGCCTCACAATGGAGAGAGAATTTTTTTAATAAATTCTAAAAAACAACAGGGCTAACAGGGTAAAGGAGAAGTGGGCAGAATCTGCTGTTAATAGTAAATTTCCATTGACAGTTACTTCCATGTTGAAATATGATGAGAGGTTTGTGGGATATTGTCAGCTTTGTCCCTCCAGGATGTTTCTGAAGAACTGCTCTTGATGTTTGGGCAGATTTTGGCTCTAAACTTCTGCTAGGTTTTTAAAGAACACTACATGCTTCGAGAAAATCTGCTGTGTTTCTTCCAGCCGTGGTGTTTTCCTTTTATTTTACACTTTATGTACTAATACTTTCAGCATTTTTCTATCAAACATGACTGGCAAACTGTGTGGAATTGTTGTTCCTCCTGGACATTTTAGGTATGTAAATAGTTCTCCTCCATGTGTCTTAGATGAAGACTCAGTGATGTGGCTATCATAGAGAGAGTGACCAAATGATGCTGTAACTGTGCTGCTGTATTTCTACCTGTGATGTACTTGAAGGAGGATGCCCTTCTCCACCTCCGTGCTCATTCTGTTTTCTTTTTTTTTTTTCTTCTTAATCCATTGTTGTTGGTGTTCTTTCATAGGTGTCTTATTTTGATTTTTGTTAATACTTGCCACATTTTTCTTTCCTTCAATGGGCATTTGATCTTAATATCTTAATTTGAGATCTGTACAACTGTCTGGGGTTTGTATGTCCTGAAGAAAGGAGGACCTGCTGGAGGAAGATGTTTTGGACCAATGTACTTCTGCTTTGTGACTGTGAAATGTTAATCTTTTTGTAATCTAAGAACAAAAAATGTTTAGTAAAGGGATATATTTTGTGTTTTTTGAAACTTTTCAGTGCATTGAACAAAAGAGGAGGATACTGAAGAAGTGTATGTGCAAAGTTTTAAAATAAAATTTTAAATTATATATTATATATATCCATCTAGATGTATAATCGTTATTATTCTGCCTTTGTCATGAACATTCCCTGAGTCTCTTTACGTGTATTACTAATTGTGCAATGTGGACAAGTAGCACACACTGCTTTACCAGGGAACTGATGATTCACCGATAAAAGGTGTCACTCTTGAGTTAGCGAAGTAAATTCCTGTGAGGTACATTAGTATATGGGTTGATCCGGAAGAGTTCAGCTGTAGGATAGCTGTGAGAGCTTTGTGCTGCCATCAGATCACGATTCATTGCTCAGACTGCCAGTTGCCATGTTCTGACTCAGTGAAGAGCAATGCAAAGTGATCCAGTACCAGCTCTCTGAGGCATTGGGTGTAATTTTGGAAATGACAACACAGTTGGAGTAAGTTCTCCCTCATTCTCAGTTCCTTAGGAACCACTGTCTTAAATTCTGCTCTGAGTTTATATTCGAGTAAGGGTGAATTCATAGATTCCACTGAAGCAGGCTCTCGCGGTTTTTTAGTAAGCCAAGGTGCTTTTGCAGGTGCTGAAGATGCAGGAACAAACACCAGCCTTGCCCTGTGGCAGCACAGCTGCGGACAATGCCCACCTGGGTTGCCAGCAAGAGAATGAGAGCTGGGCACGTATCTACTCATTATATTTTGAAATATTGCATTGTTGCACAGGTGGTTCTCCTGCTTCCTATTTCACCTCAAGCTTGGTAAAAGAGCAGTGAAAACATTTGTTCTAGTGCTCCTCCTGTTCTTAAAGTGCTGCACATGCCCGTTGTATCCACTGAGCACAACAGAGGGCGCACAGAGAGGCAGTGTTACTTTCACTCTTGCTTCACGACGCTCCCCCTAAGTCCTACAGTTTATTACTGCAGTCCGACCTCAGTGTCAAGTTTAAAATTGCTGTGCAAATAAAACTTCAGCACAGCTTTGCCTGGCTTGCTGGTGTCAGCTGAATAATAAGTGTTGGTAGCATGCAGTGACAGGGAACTGTTGCACACCAACTGAACCTAGGGACCCTGTTCCACATCATCCTCTTGCTTTTGCATTCCCTATGCCCTAAATTCTACAGGCTTGTAGATCAAGTAAGGCTTGTTATTTTAGATTTTTTTAGGTGATCCATACAACTCTTAAAATTTGGACATTAGTTTCTGTAATTCATGTAGGAAATAAGTCAGTGCTTTGCCAAATAATCCATTCATGCATCCTACTGAATGTACTCAGTTAACTAAAGTGACATAAGGGAACAATCCCAGTAATTTATTGTATTTTGTACAGTTTCTGTAAAACCAAGGCCTGAAATTTTATCTTCTTAATATATCCTGGTAGAGCAATTTACTTCACAGAAAGTTGACTTCTTTATGCTTTTACACAGCAGCTTTTACTGATTCCAGAGTTTCTCTCATGCTTTCCAGGAAAGCTTATATAAATCAAAGTTTTTGCACATCCTGTTCTTGTTAGGAGGAAGGATGAAGGTGGTTTTTTTTTTTAATCCTCCACTTTGCAAAACAAAGGATGCTATAACTTTTTGGGGATGTTAAAATGATTTCAGGGGAAATGGTGCTTTGAGGGTGAGATTGTTGAAAAGGAGTAGATGAAGGTAGACAGAATGTGTCTACAGGTAGATAAAGACACATTATTTGGAGACTCTTAATAATTTAAGAACAATTAATAATAAACTTGAAGCTGTAGCAATAGTCCTCAGCACTCTGCCACAAAATATTAAGGGGAGAGGGAGGTAGCTGCAGCAGAAGGAATGATTAGATCTTTACTGTAGCTAACTTAAGACTGATTATTTAGATGCATAGACAGATAAGATCTCTGAACCCTCGTGAATTTGAGACCACCTAATACTAGAATTACATTATTGTTCTTACGTGTTTTAGTCCATAATTTCTCAGCCTCTAAAGAGTCAAAGTGTCCCTCATCTTGACCACAAGCATTTATTCCCTTAAGCAACAGAAATCAATCCCTCAGTGTTCCTCTGTCAAGATGGCACTACAACCAGCTGTAATGGTTTGGTGGTTTCCATGAGCTTCTCAGTCATCCCTGGATTTACAAGTCTGTTGGTTGGGTATTCTGCTTGTCTGTGGTTAAGTCAAGGACTTTCCCAACAGAGTGTACTTCAACAGAGCATCTTCCTGGTTTATTTATGCTATGGGGTGGTATTTTTCCTTCCTTTCCTCTCCTTACTGTGCCCCTCTCTGATTTAAAACATTTGGGAGTAGTTAACTGCTGTTTGAGATGTGCTACTGAGTCCTTGGCCATCCACCTCCTCCCACCACTTGCTTCCTGCAGGTGCTGACAGCGAGAGCACCACCAGCAATGCAGGAATGCTGGTAGCTAAAAGGAAGACTCACAGAAGGGGAAATGGTTTCTTCATTTTCCTAACATTGCTCATTACCTCAAAATTGAAGTTTACATGCCTGTAATATTTTAATTCTCCTATTTGAAAGGGGAAACTTCAATGGTTTTTAAGTTGGTTTTAGAAGGCTCAATTTTTGGAGCCATTGTTACCCCAGTTCTTTGGCTCAGTTATTCTCCAGGAAAACTACTCCTCCTTGGCAAATAAAGAGCTGTCTGGAAGATCCAAAGGTTGTCACACAAGCTCAGATACAGCATTTAGCTTCTCATATGACAGTCATTTTGTATTTCTGTAATTGTTACAACTTCTGGGGGACTAAGCAAAGAAACCTGAAATTTTGCTATTTTTGCTTTAGAAAGGTAAAACTTACAGATATGGAAATACTGCAAGATATCCATGAGTAAAATTACAGGGAAAGATTCTGTTTTCCCATGAGAGTTACTGTGGAAGACAAATGACTAGGCAGTCACCTCATGAAATAGCACAAATTGTTCCTAAATAGAGACCATTTCTCTGCCCAGTAAAATATTCAATAAAATTCAAGGATATAAAAGCAGCTGACAGCCCTGCAGTCATTTCAGTCTGTTCAGAATTTAGACTGACCCTGCCCCTCCAGATCTCTTAAATGTGTATTAGTTTAATTTTTAATCCTGCAGCCCTTTGTGGCAGATGTGGGCTGAGGCAGCTGTTTCAGGGTACAGCACAGTATCACAGCACATACTGGGATGGGCAAGAGCAGACAGGGAGAAGCCAAACCCAGCTGCAGTTATCCAAGATCTAGAAGCAGACAAACCAGATACTTAAAGAGGGACTTGCCAAAGAATGCACAAAGAGCAGGGAATTCCTGCAGCCATGAGCAGTTTAGGCCTTAATTCTGAAAAATCCTCTTGTCCCCATGTTGTGCCTGTTTACTTTCATTCCCGGGTTAGTACCACAGCTAATTGCACCAAATGTCTTATTTCTTACCATCCGCCTGCTTTCCCTAGGGCTTTGTCTGCCAAATGTCAACTGCATCTCATCTAGCTGAGATCAAGGTACTCCATAATACACTAATACAAAGTTTTTATGCTGCATTTTCTGAGGATTCTGTTCACTGTGCTCCCAATTAAAAAAATAAATTTACTTCGCTGGTCTTTGCACCCCCTCTTAGTGCTTGTTTTTCACCAGCACTCATGCAATTGAATTTTACATCTCGGAATTTGGAATATGTTAAAAGGGCTGGAACATCATTCTTACTTTCTCTGCTTGAGCACCAACATAGAAGCAGTTTAAATGAACCAGACAAGAATCAAAACACAAATTTCAAACTCAGTTTCATGTCCAGACATATAAGTATCCTGTGAATGGGAAAAATATAAAACACAATGCTGAGACGGTAAATCTTGCTGCGGTTACATTTTTTTAAGAAGGGTGTTTTAGGGAATGTCTGTTTAGTGCCAAAAAAAAAAGGAAAGAGGGGGGAAAAAAGAAAAATATTTACTGTTACATAAAATTTCCTAGTCATTCTTTTCTGCTACTGCTCCTGCAAGGTTTCCCTGGTGCTGGCTTCATTAGGAAACCCGGTAGCCAGGGACTTGGGTACTCAGTCAATTAGAAAATGGGAATAAACACCCAACAAACCTGGAGTCCTGAGGTTAGCTACATGGCACAGTAGTTCTAATAAATAAGCTGAGTTCTACTGAACTGAACTACTGAGTTCTAATAAATAAGCTTTTGTAGAATATAAAAACTGAATATACATAATTATATATATATGTAGTTATACACACACACACATATATATGTACGTATAGGAAAATTTAAGAACTAACTTTGAACAGCAACTAACAAGACACCTGTTTCTTCAGGCACCTCATACTCAATGGAGACAAAATGGAGTTTTAAACACTGAACTGGGAACAGCTCGGTTTTGTTTGTTCTTTGGAGGATTCAACAGCTACCTTTGTGCTGAAAAGCTGCATCTCTCCATAACTACCGGGAATGCACCAGACTATGGCTGTCAGACAACCTGGGCCAGTGAAGCCACCGGCCCCTGACAACCAGCAGCCTCCTGGTGATGAGTTGAGCCTACACCTCGTGAGGACCTGCAAGATTAAGCAATGGCTAAACAAGAGGTGACATGAACATCTAAGTAAAGGGATAAATCCCTCGGGATATAGGTTCCTTTCTTTTTTTGTTTTCCTTTCCTTTCTTGTTGGGCTAGGGGATGAATGCTATTTGCACACCACCCAAAACAAGGCTCAAGAGCATGAACACCAACCCTTGTAAACCTGTCAGTAGAGTCACTGCTCCTCCATTCAGGAAAATGGAAAATAAAATGACTCATCTCTCTTTCTGCTCTGGAAACAAGCAAAGAGAGAAAAGCATTGTTTTTCCTCCAGTCAAGAACCAGCACAGCTGCTGCCCTTCAGGTCATGCGCTGCCTCACAAATAGAGCTTGGTAGAGAGACTTGAGGTTTTTGGGGGTCTCCTCCATGTTGTACTGGGCTATAGTTGGCACTCAACAATCTTGGTTGTTGTCTTGCAACAGCTGAGGCAGATTTTGTTGCTTTTCATCCATCCGGTATTGCTCTTAAATACAAATGCACTGAGGTTTCTAGAGAAATAGTTATTGTTATTTTTTAAATGCATCTAGGGCCATAGTGTGATGATTGCATGCCAGCCTCCCCCAGACACTGGTTACACTCTCCCCTTGCCCTCCCCAGTAACATAACGCTGTGTGCAATGAGCTGCTTGCTCCCAAGGAGGTGATTCATTTCCAAGAGGCTATTTGTAGGAGAAAAATGCTTTGAGGGTGTTGCTGTGGCTCTGTGTGACCTGCATTGGGGATGAAGTAGAAACCTCAACATTGCAGACATACCCAGGGTCATGTTCACAAGGGTAGCAGTGGGGGAAGGATGTGAACAGAGCACAAGCAGCTCTGTTGCATCATGTGAAAATAAACTCTAATAGCAATTAAGGGAAAGGAGTAGGAAATTAATAAGGCAGTAAAGATTTTTCAAAATTGGTCACAAACCATTGGTTTATCCCTTGAAAAGCTTAGTTGCAAGGATTCTCTCATCCCTTTGTCCCCCTATCTCTTTCAATAATCATCCTTCTTCATGCAAATATAGATGGAAACGGGGGAACAGTGAAAGGTTAAAATGGAAGCAGGCTATCTTTCATCAACATGGTAATTTTGCTGCTTGGCTCAATGCCAAGCGCTTACTGCAGCCACTAGCTGCCATTCCAACATGAGTGAAAGGATCTTTAATAAGAGTGTAAATAAAAGCCAGGCTGAGAAATGAGTTTTCCATCCCAGCAATCACTGGCCTAACCTCGGCTGTAAATAGTCTCTCAGAGCAGCACAGATGGAGTACCAGCACCTGGGGATCAAGGCAATCTCTGCACAGTGCAATTTAAACAGCTGGGTACAATTGAAACACGAATTAGCAGGGATAGACGGAGGGATTCCATTTTGTGTGCTAGGTAAAAACAAATAATTCAGTCCTTTTTCCCCTTTTTAAAAAAAGGTGGTGTATAGGGGGAGAACTTTTGACATGATCTTGTGGGAGGTGCTCATTGCTGCAGCTGTTAGATTAATTTAACCATGAGAATTTCCCACAAGGTGCTGTAAAAACAGAGCCCTAATTTATGATCATTGATTTAATAGCTCGAAAGTGATTTATCTGACCTCAGTAAAGATAGGGAGGACATCAGAAGAATGATCGGTCATTCTGGGCTTTGTGTGGCTGTGATTGGCCTTATTAATTTAGAGCAGAAGGTCTGTTTCAATGTCTTATTGAGACAGTCAAAGGCAGTTGGCAACTGAACCATTTGAAATACTTTTTTTTTTTAAGCATTACTAATGCTGCTAAGAACTAAGAATTTATTCCACATGGAAGAGATTCTCATTAGTTAAGAAACGGTAAGGCTTCATTTAGAACTATACAGAAACAGACACCTGGTCTTGGATTTGCAAGTTGTTTTTTCTTAAGTAATTTTTTTTCTGTTGTTGGGAATCTAAAGCACACTGTGAAATGGAATTGTTAAGCATTACAGCAAATGAGAAATAGCTTTGCAGGAGATAAAAGAGGTTGGCACAAGGGATTGCTGGCTCTTGCTCTTTTTAAAGGTAGATTTCAGAAACACCTAATGCTTCACGTATTTTACTATTTTTATCATTCAGTCCTCTTTATGGAAGTTATAGAGCTTATCTGTTGACAAGTAAATACATCTAAGTTTTATTTCAGAAGAATATGCTTTTGGTTAAAATGGGTGTAGCATTCACTACTGAGATGTCACAACTGAGTACTAGAATTTCTTCACACAAGTAAGAGGAGAAAGGATGAAAGGCAAAGGGAAAGGTGACTGCTCTCTCCAGAAAGAACAGCTGTTTTTAAGAGGAGTGTGAAATGAATTTCAAGTGCTTTAAAAGTTTACCTGAACTAGAAAATCTGAATACAGAATAAAGTGTGTTTGCACAAGTGTGTGCACCTGCACGAAAACCACCCAGGAGGTGATTAGGAGCGCTAACCAGGAAAATGGGCTGGAAACAGTTCTTACCAATTTCTCTTACCACTTGGACTGACGTGTGGTGGGATTAAATGTGACTGATTTGTATGGCTCTGCATTTCATTCACCACTGGATCATGCCCAGCTTTAAAGCCCATTTACAAAGATCTCAGTAATTGCCTTTTCAAGGTGGGAGACAGAAATGCTGCAGGATGGGATTTCATCCATGGGGGATGAATGTTTGCAGTCATTTTGCTGTCCTGGTCACATGCTATCTGACCTGAAACTAAGATAGTCCACTTAATCTCCATACAACAGGGGAAAAGACAGAAAACAATATTTCAGCTAATATGAAATAATACCAGCAACTATGATGTATGTAAAGCTTCCAAAAAAATCTCATACACATTGTCAAGAGATTGAAGAATAAATGCACAAACAGCTATAAATCTCACTGAAAGGTCTGAGGGACCAATGGTACCTATAAAATCAACCCTCAAATCCCATACAAATAAAACAAAGCCGAATCCCATGTTAGTGGCCTGAAGAATACAGGAAGTTTTATGTCAGCCTGAGCATCTTCTTCCCATCTTCTTTTGTTGCCATCAATCTTGTGTTTTTCCCTATAGCTATAGCTATATACTGTAGAGACTTTAGTAGAATTTTATAAATTATGTGCAGTATTACTTTGCCTAAATTCAAATTTACAGAGAAAAAATTAATCAATGAGTAGCACACTAAAATGTTTCCACACACTGTTCTTACCTGTGACAAAAGTCTCCTAAAAAATACAATAAACCTTCAGAGTACTGACCTGCATCTTTGTTCATCCCAAAATAATGCTAGGTATTTCTTCCCTCTTAAATCCCATTCTGGATGGGTTCAAATCTGCTTCTGGAAAATTACAAATTAGCATCTTCAACAGCACAGCCATCACAAACACGTTGGAAGAAATGACTGCTTCTTAGCAAATGGTTTGCATTTTTTTTCCTATCCCTTACTTTACCACAGATTTATTCTAACCCTTGACACTATGGCACACGTAGATGTAAATTAATCTTACAGGTTAGTTTAAAAGCACAATTATTTTTCATCACAAAAACAACAACCTAAACACATTCTCTTTTAGGGGCTATAGTCCACATGACATCCTGGAGTACTGTTTATCTCAGACTTCTCTTGTTTAATATTCTTAAGGAAGGCTTAATTGCCATCTCAGGATCTAAGCTATGATGTGACTTCTTTACTGCTGAAGCACTACCACTACAGGACTAAAATCTAGACTATACAGATTCACTTGGTTGGTTTTGGGCTTTTTTGTTTGGTTAGGAAAAAAATCTCAGTTACCACATTCACAAAAATACCCCTGCTTAACAAGAAACAGACAATATGAGAGGACTGAACCTTTGAAAAAAAGGTTAATAACTGATGAGCCTTATGAGGTGCTCTTTTACACATCGTCCTCCTTCATTTCTTTGAACTTCTAAGAACTATTTTCATGAAAAGGTGTCTTTAATTACTGCAAGAGCGATCTGCAGACAAATATGCTCAAGTGCCAATGTGTTTACCATTAAGACACAGAAGGAGATATTCCCTTCCTTTGATGCTACTTGACCTCCCCAGCTCTGGATCAACCCACTGCCACTCCTGCTTATGGTCCCAACAACAAAGACCAGAAGCAGACTTCTCTTGGAAGACACTACAAGGAAATCACTGACTGCCCAAGGCTGCGATTAAAGCCACTCTTACATAGCTGCATAAAAAACACAACAAAACCTGGTGTTGCAAGTCTCTTAAAAGTACCCACAGGTTAGGAAAGGACATTGCTTGGGGGTTTGCTGGGCTCAGATTATGTAGCATGACCAGGAAAAGCCTGGTTCTGCCTAAGGAGTGCACAGCTCAAACAACAGGCTTCAGGAGCACCTCTCTGCAATCCTCCAGTCAAAACACCACACATCTTACGGCTAAGTATTCTGCCCACAGAAATGTATGACCTACACGTGAGAATTAAAATCACAAGCTAAAAGCGCTGCAGGGAACAGGCACAAGGAAGCGGTGTGTGCTTGGTGACACCCTCTGCTGTGGGCACACGAGCCCCGGCGTGAGCCCGCCCAACACCACAGGGGCACAGGCAGAGGTGCAGGCAAATGCCACTGTGGGAGACCGGCCACCACCATGGGGGCAGAGCACTGGCAGCAGAGGAGCCACAGAAACTCAAAACAAATCTGCCTGGGACAGCAGGTTGGGGGTGCACTGCTCTGCGTACGAGGGTCTACAGCTGACTCTGCCAGCTGAAGTGAACATTGTGCTCACACCGCTTCAGTGCTAAGAAAACTGCTGGAAAGCAGCTCAGGGAACTGAATTAGGATTCCGGTGGGCTGGGGGGTTGTTTGTTTACCTTTGCAGAAGTTTTAACATTACTTGAGATCTCCTGGAGAAAGGATCAGGCCCAGTGACTTCCATCCTGATTTGATCTTCAAAAAAAAGCTGCTAATGATCAGTCAGGTGTACAGCATCTTGCTTATAAATGCAGAGGTAAGAGAAAGCCTCCAAGTAGATTTTTAAAGCTGTAGGACCATAAGGAAAATCCTTTGCAAAGCTCCATTTTGCTCCCACACTGGCAAATTTGTTGGCATCCATAGATCTGTGAGAGGAGGGGTCAGCAGAAGTTTTGCTAGAGACGGTATAAATCATCAGCTGCTTGTGTGCAAATGCATGATGCTGCAGTACACAGCTGGCTGGGGATTAGCAAAGTGAGGGTCTGTGATGTCAAAGATGTATGATCGGCTTTGCTTATCTTTTGGTTAAAGGTGCTGACTCCACCTCTCATGCAAAGAACTGTATGCTGGATTATAGCTATTACTGACAGGTGTAAAAGTGGAACAGAATATATGTGTGAAGTATGCATAAAAACAGTCTTGTAGATGAGAAGAAGGAAATGGAATGTATTTGTGTAACAGAAAAATGCTGAATACTGTATTTTCTGCTTTCAGCCTCCTTCCTATGGAAAGGAACTAATTGCTCATTATCATCAGTGGTAAATACAGTCAGAGTTATTTAACTTAAATTTCAGCCTTTAGTGGAAACACGTTTCATCCATATTGTTACTGTTGCTACCATCATTGCATTCATAGTAATTTCTTGTGGCTGGTGTTGGGTCACCTTCTGTCATCTGCACTGATGGGCACAGGTAGACAAGCAGGCTTTCTAGAAATTACTCAGAAGAATAAAATTTGCAAAGTCCTAACTTCAAAATAATTACCCTTTTTTCTTAAAAATTGCATTTCATAAAAGAACCACCATGAAACAGTCTTGTTCTCAACACATTCTCTTTCCTCCTAACAGCGGAATTTTCATTTTTAAAATAGACTCTTTGTATATATGCTGATCATGCACCACTGCTGAGAAACTCTATGCTAGTTTTTAGCACACTTTCTGTAGATACTTAGTTAGCTGGGGATGAGCAGTAGTCCTTTAAAACTGGAACCAAGAATGATTCATATGTGTATGCCATTAGTTTAGCAAAGTTCTAGAGTTGCCTGTGTTTTTCTTACACTGCCATTTCCTCTGGAGTTGTGCCTATAGGATGATTTCTTGTGTGGATTTTAATGTAACTGATGAGATTGAGCTCTAACAGCCTTTCCACTAGCAGGCTCTCTTCTTTACAGAGCTGTTTAGATAAAGGCATAATTTTTTCAGAAACTTAACATTTCTGATTTTTCTTCCTGTTGGTTAAATATGGATGAAATATGCCAATGAATTCAAGGAAAGATTAGCAGATATTGGCACAATCACATAAACCTTGTTTTCTTAAAAAGTCAGGTTAAAAGTGTTCAGCCATAGCAAAGGAATTGGTTAAAAAATCAAGTAAAATTACGTTATAAAGCAGAACAAGCTTTTGAGTAAGAAAGAACAACAAAGAAACATGTGGCTATGGATTTATTTTACCTTTGTGTTTCAAGAGACATGGGGAAGGCTGAAATGCTTAAAAACTACCCAGCTGCAATGTTAAGTGTGTAACAGTGACATGACACTACAAAATGGCAGTAAACAAAAAGAAGTTGTCATAAGACAGAATTAAGAGAAATATTTAAGACCATACAATAAGAAGGGGGTCTTGGAAACCCCTATTTTATTCCCCAGTGGTTTTACAATAGTCTCACATAAGCCTTCTCATGTCTGGGGTTTTTTTGTTCCAGCAGTCTACCTAGGGTGACTGTTGCTCTAAGAGCACTCTCTGTGTCTTTCTCCATGCCATACTCTGTGATGAGCCTTCAGATCCTATGCCCTTCCATGTGTTCGTGTAGTCATGGTTTGTACATAAATGTAGCTCTATCTCAACTTTATTGCCCACTGCATGGGTCTAAACTGAAACTCAGAAAGTATCCATAATACTAGCATATCCATTATGCAAGATTATTTTTCTGTACTGTTCTCAATAATCCATTAATCTCAGCACCAACTCTTAAGTCATCTGTTAATCATCACACTTTTACCCCTCCTTCTTCAGGAAATGGGAAAACTCCTCTGGAAGTTTCTAGGAAATCTGTACACTTCTGTTCACTGGATCATTGTAAGTTTCAGATCCAAATCTTTAATTTTCATCTTAGAAAACATGCTTCCAGATCCATTATCATAACAGCCTACCCATTTTTTTTCAGAAAGGAGTACCAGTTACATCATGTCTTGGGAACGGACACAACTAAGCCAGCTGACCCAAACTGACCAAAATGATATTTCATACCCTATGTACGCTCGGTTGTAAAAACTGAGAAAACGAGCAGGAAGGGGGGCATTCATTATTCACAATGTTTACCTTTCAGGGCAACTGCTACGTGTGGTGAAGCCCTGGTTCCTGGGAATGGCCAGACATTGCTTGCTGATGGGAAATAGAGAATAAAAATAAATTTATTTTCTCTTTGCTTGTGTATACGTAACCTTTTGCTTTTGCTTTATTAGACTGTCAACCTACAATTTGTTTTCCATCTTATTCTCTCCCTTGTCCAGATGAGAAGGGAGAGTGATAGAGTGACTTTGTGGGTACCTGGCATCCAGCCAAGTTTTACCCACCACAGAGAAGTAAAGAAAATAGCAATATTTAACTGCAATTACCCACCATCTTTTCTACATAATCAGATTAAGTAAGGTCAGAGAGCTCTGAGAAAGGGCAAGTACATCAACTACTTCAAAATGCATGTGTAAGTGTTTACAGTTCAGCATTCCTTATGAGATACTAAGCCTACTGATAGAGTTTCCAGCACCACTAGGACAATAATTAAGTAATAATCAACTTGGTCATCAGAACTTAAGTGCGACTAACTAAACTTTCTGTGAAGGGGAAAAATTTAAGAGAGAAAAAAATACTGCTATTAGTATACACTGGAAGAAGACTTAGAAATGTGTTCTACTAGAATCCATTCCTACAACACACTTATCTATGTCGTCATTAACAATTAGGCGTTGGTGTAGGGTAGATGAGATTTTTACCAGCTTTATTTGAAATATACAAGAGTAAAAGTCTAGTCACTGTAAACTCAATACCATATTGATAAACAATCACAGAACTATCTAGGTTGGAAGAGACTTACAACATCATCAAGTCGAACCTTTGACAGATCACCACCCTGTCAATTAAACCGTAGCACTAAGTGCCCCATCCAGTCACTTCTAGAACACTTGCAGGTATGGTGACTCAATCACTTCCCTGGGAAGTCTGTTCCAAAGCTTAATGACCCCTTCCATCAAGAAATTCTTCCCAGTGTACCTACCCTGGCACAGCTTGAGGCATGTCCTCTCTTCCCATCACTTGCTGCCTGGGAGAAAAGGCCGAGCCCCACCTGGCTCCAGTCTGGCAGTTTCTGAGTGATAAGGTCACCCCTGAGCCTCCTTTTCTCCAGGCTGAACACCAGCTCCCTCAGCTGCTCCTCATGGGACTTGTGCTCCAGCCCCTTCACCAGCTCCATTGCCCTTCTCTGGACTCACTCCAGCCCCTCGATGTCCTTCTTGTAGTGAGGGGCCAGAACTGGACACAGCACTTGAGGTGTGGCCTCACCAGTGCTGAGTACAGACGGACAGTCACTGCCCTGGTCCTGCTGGCCACACTATTGCTGATCGGAGCCACGATGCCATTGGCCTTTTTGGCCACCTGGCCAAACGCTGGCTCATGTTCAGCTGCCTGTTGACCAGCACTCCGAGGTTCTTTTCCACTGAGCAGCTTTCCAGCCAGTCTTCCCCCAGCCTGAAGCACTGCATGCGGTCATCTTAACAAAAGAAGTCAACCCAAATAAACAAAACATCATGAGGATGTGAAGTCTTCTTCTGACAGGAAGAAGTAACCAAATTCAGAAAAGGAGCAAGGGGTTACATTATAAGAACAATGAATAAGGAGATATATTTTATGTTCATTACATGGTAAGGTTATACTGTTCCAACAAAAATAAACCCCATATATTTTATGCAAGACAAATGAGGTCATTAGTTTATGTTTAAAACTGGTTTGATTTCAGTCACAAGCCTAGGATTCTCTCTAGTACAGTGTATTTTTGGGAAAAGCTAATGAAAATGGTCACATGGGAATGGTCAAAATAATTAAAAAAAAATAAAAGGAAAAAAATGTCTGTCAGGCAAAGGTGTGAAAAGTGCCTGAATAGATGCATTCATTTTAAGAAAATTATTTTCCACATGTATGTAAAGATCTGTCCTTTTTTCAAAGTGCTAAATCACTTGAGGGAGAATGGAAGTTTCTTTTTAAATGCAAAAAGAAAAAACCAGCCAAAATGGAAACTTAATAAAGAAGTGGAATTATTGCTGGAGAAAATGATCATACTTTCATCTTAAATTTGCGCAGCTCTTAAGGACCTGCTTATTTACATATTTCTTGATACAAAATAGCATGTTCTTACATGAAGCAGTGGGCACTATCAAGTCGAAGAGTGTGAGAACTCCAATTTCTTTCCATCATTTGCAAGTATCGATATAAATAAAATAATTCACCCATCCTGGAGTTTGCCAAATTCAGGTTAGAGTAGATAAAAAGAAAAGGAGGTGAAAGTGGGAGAAAATAAAAATGTAGGTGTTGCTTTTCAAACAGTTCCTTCTTTTCTTTTGTAGATACCAAGAACAGGCATTTCTGATAACCTCGGCATGACAGTGAGATAGAGAAGATTGTTTGCTCCTTCACCTTTTTCCTGTAGCTTTTAAGACAAGCTGAGCTTTGCAGGTTCTTACTTGAAATACAAAGGCAGCTGAACAAATTGTATTACACAGCAACACACCTGAACTACAAACGGGAAACTATGTTCTGGGTCAGGTTCAATATCAGGTTTCAGAATACTGCCATACAATGCAGAGAATGTGCCAGTCTGTGGTTTAGGTGACAATACCACGGCAGGTGGCTGCAGACTCCTCATATGAGTACATCCAGGTTTCACAGAAAAGGTTAGTCATTTTTGGCATAGCTTCAGACTGCTTCCAAACCACCAGACCCACCTGTGTACCACTGTGTTTGAGTCCCTGGTCTCTCACTGCTTCCCCAAGTTCACTTTGGACAGCTGAAAAAATCTCAATCTATGTTTCCTGAAAAATTCTGTAAACAGCTCCTTTCAAGTGTTGAAAAACACTGAGGTTTAGCTGGTTATCCTGTAGCAAAACACATAGGAGTGTCCTTGGAGAGGAAGAGCAATTTCTCAGCACTAGCTTAATAGAAAAATCTGTTGGCACAGACACAGACACTTAAAATTAAATGCATCATTCCTGTATAAAAGAAGGAGGAATCTAAGGAAATTAGCCTTTATCACAGCTTTTCTGATTTTTTTAATTGAAAAAAAGACCATTATGTAGACTGATCTAATGGCCCAGGTTAAATCATAGTTTTTTGCTGCAACGAATGCTCAGATGCTTCCATAAATAGAGCATATGACCTGTATTACTTCAAAGGAATACTGACCATACTGGCAATGGATCCATCAATTCCCCAGTTGCCTTCTATAGCCAAAAAAGACATACATGGAAGATCCACTTCTGAATGAAGATCCATATTTAATAATATGGAAAACAAAACCTGCTGGAATTAAGGTGAGAACAGGGAAAAGAGAAGTGTTGGAGAAGACTAACCTTCCTGAAGCAGAGGATTCAAGTCTGAGGGGTTTTTTTTTGCAGCTGTACTTGAATAAGCACCCCAAGAGAGGCAATGTGCTATTCACAACTAGAGCCAATGATGACAGCAAAGGAAGCGAAGCTTCAGCGAAAGCAAAGGAAGTATTCTGTTACAGCCATGCCAAGACACTAAAATGATTGTAACCTACTTGCCAACGCAGTCCCACTGACAAGCTTTATCTCGTAGCATAGAAATTCTCCATTTATAAGCAGCATTTTTAAATTGCAGCAAGTCTTTACTAGGTATTTGCCTCTGATTGCTAAATGCCCCCCCAACAACAAACAACCAAAAAACCCCAAACAACAACAACAAAACCAACCAACCAAACGAACAAAATCAACAACAAAAAGTTCCACCTACAGTCCAATCAGCAGTGCAGATTGTGACTTGTGGAGGTTTTCTGATTAGCCCTTTTCCTTTAAGGTGACAGCATAACACCTCCAGAGTTTGTTCACACTCCAGCACATAAAACCAGGCAAAAAGGAGTGGCAGGGCTGTGAAAAAAAGCACAAGAGAAGTGCCTTTCAGCATCAGCCACTGCTCCTAACCCTTCCCAGGTCACTACAGCAGTAGCTATGTATTCTGTTGGCTAAGTTTGTAGCAGCTGACCAAGCATGGCAGGGAGTGGGCCTCTGTCACTACCACCCTACCGGCAAAGCCTGGCTTTTCGTGACAGGAAGAGGAAAATGAATCCAGTAGCGGGTCAAAGAAGGAATAGAATATCTCTCTTTGTACAGGATGGGCAGACACTGCTATGAGGAAAAGAGACCCAAGGACCCTGGGCTTCTGCTGACAAAGCTATGGGCTGGGTGCTGTTCCCAGTGGGAGGGCAGAAGGATGTCCAGATGCAGGGAAGGAAGACAGGATTCAGATGTGGGTTTGGTGGTAGGACAGCTCTGAGCACATTCCATGACCAACATACCTGCCAGATGCATTTAGACAATCATGAGAGAGCTATGTCCAGCAGAAGGACAACACTAAAGATGACTCAAAGTCATTACAGAAAGAAGCAACTCATTCTAAAGGCCAAAAGAATGTCTCTAAGCTAGAAGTGCCTTGTGAACCATCAGGAACGTAAGTTTAGGATTTCTAGGAATAGAGAAGGCAGCAGGATGTGAAGCCAAGGAAACACTAGTGACAGGCATGGAATAGCTGTATTTCATAGAGGAAACAGTGGTATATAATACTGCAAGAGCACACTGTTAATGATTTTTCATCCCCCCAGGAGGAAAAGAGAAAGGAAATCACTGACTTTGAATATTCAATTAATAGCCATAGGCATTCTGCAGATTTTTATACTACAGGAAGAAGAGAAGAACCATTTCCATAGTCATTGTCTCTTTTGGACTCAATGGAGCTGAGGACTTCAAATACAGTAAGGATGATAGGACTACCACCTCCTAAAAAAGAGAACTCCAGGGCACAGACTCCCAGGTAGAAGGAGCTGACTGTTTGAAGACCAGGCTTTGGAATCATGGCAGAGGCTTATACATTAGGTAGCCATGGAGTCTGATGCTGAAGACAGTCCCAGCTAATGTTCTGGCCTAGTGGTACTGCTGTTGTCACTTGCTCTATACAACAGCCTTATAACTCTTTCAAATGTCAAACATCAAACATGGGTCAGTGTGCATTGCTGAAAGACAGTTGTTAAGAGCTACAGCATGCTTCAATTCTATCACTTTTCCCAGTCAATTGTTCAAAGGTCTAATCACTCCTACAACTCAAACTGTAGAAATTAATGGCAAAAGATACAGCTGCATTTTCTGTGACTCTATATATTATTAAAAGCTGCCCACAATCTTTGATATATGTAAGTGCTCTATCACCTTCCATCCTGTTCTTTGATCTGCTGACTACATATATGGCTCGTATCTTGACAGTTTTTTCCCCAAACACTTCATTCTTTGGATTCTCTCCAATAGACCCATTTTCTTTCTGAATTAAGATGATCAGTTTATCCATATACAATAATCAAGTGTTGCATACTGGGAAGATCACTTTGTTTAGTTTAATAGCTTTCTTTCTGTACAGTGAAGCTGTCTTACATAAGCCCACTTTAAGAGGACTGTGCCAGCCCCTTTTCTAAATCTTTGCTTAATGAGATATAGTCCCTGTGGTGACTGCCTTGGTCCTTGCCAAAATCCGTGCAAAGAAGTTAACACAGTGCCGCCTTGCACTGTATGAAATGTCAAAGTTATGCACCCAGCAATTTCATCCTGCTTACTTCCACTGCAGACTACCATACAAGAAATATGCAAGTACTTTATAAAGAATGTGGGGGAGGCAGTACTAGTCCTACCCAGTTAAAGTATTTGAAGGGTAACCTAAATCTTCAGTTGTATCCCTTTCCCACTATGTTAGATATAAAAAATACAGAACAGAAATAACACTCTTGTTTTCACAGCCTTGACAAACCAAAATGTTGGTAATAGTGTTAATGGTATTTTTAGGGATGGGAAACCAAATTGAAATAGCTTAGAGATACACAGTGTGAAGTCAAAAGGGATGTATAAACACAACAAGAGAGAGAGGGAGGAAAAAAACCCGAATACCAAACAAGTAAGAAAGTGCCATTTGGTCTTACTAAGTTCTCCCATACCAGCCACTATTAATGAAAAGGTGTCATCTTTCAGTCACTTCAAGCTCTACCAAAACTATTGTAACATCAAAGACACTGCTTTGTACCTCGTCACAAGATTGCAGAAGGCAAGCTTTTTGCTAATTAAATGGAATTTGATTACCATAAAGGAAAAAATCAGAAGACTAGCAAAGAAAGAGAGAGAAACAAAAGCACAAAGGGGCAAAAGGAGTGAAGTCTTTGGTATTTTGAATAATGGCTGGGACTAGCTCAGTCAGTAAAGATGGTAAAATCACCTCAGTCCTTGCAACCTTGGCTTAGTCTGAGAACTCTGGGATTTCAAAGCATCATGATTGAAACTTGAAGTGTGTTCAAGGTGTTGACTTTGAAGGTAAAAGCTGCAAATCTTTTTATTTGATCAACAAATTCCAAAGGAGATGAAGAGAGGGGAAGCCCTCCTCTTCTACCATTTAGGCTTCATTTCAAAACACTGGGTCCACTGCAGCAATTTTCCTGTCAAATACTCCTATTATCCATCAGATATAATCTCAATATGTTCTTTAAACCTGCAGGAATTTTTGACTGAATTACTTCTATTTTTATCTTTTTCCTGACGTTTACAAATAATTTTATATAACAGACCGAGAGTTGCCATCTGTTACCTTAAACTACTTTTAGGTCTCCATACAACACATCCTGCAGATGTAGCCTACTTTTTTTGCTAGTATATATGGTACTTCATGGTTGACAGTGTTAAATTTGTTGGACTGTGACTAAGGAAACAATTTGCTTGTAAACTTGCTTGTACTGTTAC
The DNA here is from genome assembly GCA_013397175.1 of Platysteira castanea. Lineage (NCBI taxonomy): Eukaryota > Metazoa > Chordata > Aves > Passeriformes > Platysteira > Platysteira castanea. The sequence continues at coordinate 259,720 of VYXC01012214.1, read as the reverse complement.
AAAGCTTGGATTGCTTTGTAACAGTAAATGCCCCACATGTACTGTCCCATCAATCACTCTGTCATCTGCAGCTGCCATTAGGGATGGTATTTTGCCTTTGTGAGCATTGATAACTGGAATGAACAATACTGGCATCCATATACAGAACTGCAAATTTTAGCCTTGAGTCAGCTCTGCCAGAATAAGAGTGCCAGAGTAGACAAGCCCTGGGAAGCCACCCCGTGCACAGCTCAGTTCCAGTGGTTCAGTCTCTGCTGGTTGTTGACAGAGGGTCCTGCTGCTCCACAGCTGCCTGCAACCCCTCCTGCCACTCCAGTCAATAGGAGGCTGTGGAGGGTACCACAAAGACCTCAGAATTACCATAAAGGATTTTCTGGGAAAATGCCAAGTCCATCCTTGGCATGAGCTGACCAGAGCCATCTGGGCAGCATTACACACGGTCATCATGACCAGCTGAGCCACCTGCATTAGGGCTTCCTGACACCGAAGGTCTAATGGCACCTGAACTGTTCACACACTGCCTCCAGATTCAGCTTCAGCTAGCTGCAGCTCATGTGGTGGCTGCTGGAGGTTGTCAGGAGCAATGATATCCTAAGCACTCCACCATCACACTGCTACAACAGCAGGGCCATAGGTAGTACAAGACTGGGAAAGGGAGGGGAGAACTTCTTACATAAATATTTAAGCACCTCTGCTCCCACGAGACTTGGCACTGATAAATTTTGTGCTTTGATTAGCATCACTACTATTTATCTACTTCCTTTAAGCCTTGCACTTCCTGGCGTTATTAGATCATTTTTACTTTTCAACTATTAAAAAGGATTGGTAAGGTTAAGCACTTGCTTCCTCTGCCATCCTTCCCCATTTTCTTCCTTACCCTAGCCTATGTACTATGTACTCATGTAGCAAAGGCAGCAGCTGGGTAGAGGATGCATGACAGATCATGTATGACATCAGGCACTAACATGACAAGAAAGCAATCTTTCAGGTGCTGGGAAGAAGAAAGACATTCATGAGGCTGGGGAGTAGTGGAAAAGTCAGTCACAAGGGAGGGAAGAAACCTGAGGGATGTGGAAGATAATGGCATCTTAGCTGGTAGACTGGTACACCTATAAACACTTAATGTGTATAGCAGTGCTAGCTCTCGCTTGATACCAGTTCAGACCTACCTTCCTCTAGGCATTCTAGCCAAACCTACATGACGTTGTACAAAAGTAACCTACTGCATCCTTGCTGACAGAAGCATTTCTTAGGTCCATATGCAGGTTTTGCAGCATGAAAGGCCACCAGGATACTGATGGCACCAGCAATGAGCCTACCTCAAATAATTACTATTTCACCACCACAGTGTATCTCTAGGCTGCCAAATTTCAGCACGACTGAAATCACTGTGTAAATCAGATAGGGTTTCATGACACAGAGCAGCACAAGACAGATACAGACTGTGACAATGCATGTGTGCATCCTGATAGCATTTACAATTATCACCTTGGGAAAGAAGACCTCGGAAAGCAAAGCTACCACATATTCAGTACAGCTCACTGTCTATGTAGATACTGGCTCCCAATGAGGTAAGCAGGTAGGTAAGTGGAAGTAAGGAAGCGATTTATTTTCCACTTAGCCTGAGAACTGCAGAGAAAACATCACGCAGTTAGTTTTTGCATCGTCATGATACAATCCTCCCAGTAACAGAGATTCAGACATCAGATTAACTCATTCTATGGTAATTGTCCGCTCTACCAGCTGACCAGAACTGGGTGCAGCAAGGTTCATAGAATCATAGAATATCCTGAGCTGGAAGGAACCTATTAGGATCATTGAGCCCAACTCCTGGCCCTGCAGAGGACACCCTAAGAATCATACCATGCGCCTGAGAGCACTGTCTGAATGCTTCTTGAACTGTCAGGCTTGGTCCTGTGACCAGTTCCCTGGGAAGCCTGTTTTAGTGCCCAACCACCCTCTGGTGAAAAACCCTTTCCTAATAAGCAACCTAAACCTTCCCTGACGACACCACTTCAGGCCATTTCCCTGGGTCCTGTCACTGGTGACCACAGAGATCAGTGCCTGCCCTTCCCCTCACAATGAAGTTGTAGACTGTGACGAGGTCTCACCTCAGTCTCCTCTTCTCCAGGCCACTTCTACAGCTTATTTTCTAGACCCTTCACCATCCTTTCGAGTCTCCACAGAGAGTAGTTGTCCTCTTGAGATGTACTGATGTAGTTGGAAAAGTGACAACTCTTCACCTACCACCCTGAAAACAGGCCTACAAAACAGCAAGGAAGCTGGGGGTATGCAAGAATTTAGGAGGCTGTACAGCCTGGAAAAATGACCCCAAGTGACCTAAGGGATATTCTGTTCCATATGGCACCATGCTCAGTATATAAAGCTGGGGGAAGAATGAGGATGGAGCAATGGTGTTTGTCTTCCCAAGCAAACACTAGGCATGCTGGAGTCCTGCTTCCCTGGGGATGGCTGAACACCTCCCTGCATGCAGGAAGTGGTGAATAAATTCCTTGTTTTGATTTGTTTATACATGGAGCTTTTGCTTTACCTATGAAACTGTCTTTTCTCTCAACCCACAAGTTTTCACACTTTGACTCTCCTGATTGTCTCCCCACCCCACTGGGGAGAGCGAGTGAGCAGTTGCTGGTGCATAGTTGCCAGATGGGGTTAAACCATGACAAGAAGAACCCCAGGGCTTCATGAACAAGAGCCAGACTGCACCATTTAGCCTGTGCATCTATTGCACACAAAGCATTTCACAGAGGACTGTACTTCAGCTCTACATCTCCCTCAGCTTCTAATACATGTGTCCTAACTAGGAATAGAGAGAACAAAAAAGAACACACGCCATTAAACATCTACCTCCTTGGCCTCATCTTCTTCCTGGCATAACTCAGGGTTCATCTACAACTCATCTGAAAATCATCCAAGGAAACACAGTAGTAGAATCTATCCCCTCAGCACTGGGGGAATGGAAAAACTGATCCAGGTGATGGCTTTCTTACATGAATTAGTACCTATTACATAGAACATTGACACAGCAATACATTTTTCAGAAGGTTCTGAAGGCCCCGTGCTCCAATACCAGGAGTGGAAATACCACAGAGGTTCACAGAAATGTTCCAGGTTTTGAGATCACTTTTGGCTCCTCTGTGCTGTTTCTGTTAGGCACCACCACACTTCTCCCTGCATGAAAGATGAACATGTCTGTTGTAGCTGCACACTCTGTTTGCTGCCTGATGAATCCCATGGTACTGTACAAAACCACAATGCATGTCAGGTATCACTTTTCTGGACAAGACTGATACAGCTTTCACGTACACCTACTTAAGGAAAAAAGGCACCACTTCATATTTCAAATACTGAAATGTAATTCACTACCATGAGCAAAGCTTCTAGTAATTAAAACTTAGCATTTTTAGGTTTATTTTAATCTTGCAGAAGCTTTATTCTGGGAGCTCAACTGGACAAACTTCCCCTTTCAGAGCACAGTGCAGAAACTCCGGCAGTGAATAAGACCCTTCCTAGACTGAAAACTAAGCTTCAGCCTGAAACACACCACCTCGGCAAAAACCACACACACAAAACCCACTGATTTTTACCAGATAAACTAGAAACTAGATTTTTTTTAAAGCAGATTTCAAAGCAACTGAAAATCTGTTGCCTTTTTTTTTGTCTTCACCTATTATTCACTTACTATTTTTCTTTGCAGGTGGTGCACAACAGATGCTCTTGCCTTTCTGGTCAAAAGCCTTGGCACCAAACTAATGTTCCTTCTAGGAACATACATCACAGGTAATACGAGGTCACTGGGCTATCACTTGGAGAGTTCCTCCTAAGGTGGTACTTCAAAAGTTAACCAGCAGCAAAACTATCCCCTCTTCTCTTCCAGTACACACAAACCTCCACAGAGAAGACAGGATAAACAGGACCTTGTCTCATTCAATGCCAGCATTTTCATACACATTCCTTCATCTCATTTTTGTGGGACAAGGCTGGGTAATTTGAATACAAAATCCTCACTTCTTGCTAAGGGTGAAATGGATGGCAAAGCACCCTTCAGAAAGGGATGAGGCATACTCTGAGTTCTCACATGAAAGGAGGAATTTGGATATATCACACTAATTTAACAACGAGATATTTAAACTAATTTTCTTTTAAAACATCAATCTTCTTGTTGCTCATAGGTAAAACCTTGTAAAACATAGGCCTTGTTGCCTTCGTAAAATCATGGCTCAGGCCTGTTAACTTCAGCTAAGTAGAAAAGGACTGTGGGAAAGAGACACAGCTGAATTAAGGGTAGAAAAACATGCTGTGTGACCATTGCATGTTCACATCGTGGCGTATGGTGGTTGGTTCAATCATGTTTGTTGTGCCTTAAAACTAGGTAAACAGATAACCGGCTAACTGCCTAAAAAGGCTGGATTTTTGCAATAAAGAGGCTCTCCGTTGCACCTGCCAGAGGACTCTGTGTCGCTCATTATCGCAACACCTTCTTTCAAGTGTCTGAGAAGAGTTGAAGTTACCGTGGAGAGGGTAGAAAAGTGATCTAACTAAGAATAAAGTGATCATGGACCAGGAAAGGATCTGACAACCAGGTGTCATGGATGCTATTTTCTTAGCTGGCCTAGAATAAGAGACTGCCAGCACTTATGAAAGAATGTGCAAGACTGGATTTCTTTTCCATGTCTGAACTGATGCACTGGGATCACTAAGTTCTGGATGTAGTTAATCTCATGCACCAACACAGTTCTCTGTTGCAGCTGCTGCAAACCTTCACCAGAAGCCTATAAGAGGCAGGCAAACTTCAGATGCTGTCACCCAAGATAATACCGGCAGTTTTGCTTGGGTTACAGGGGCAAGCAAGCTACACAAACTAGTAAGGCGAGAACTTTAGGTACAAAGGAAACAGAGTAACAGCAGAAATAACCAAACTGGGGAAGAGAAACTGTAATACCTGGTAAGAGAGCCTTTTCTGCTGGTAAAATCTAGGACAGGGAAAAGAAACAGAAGTTCACTTCCAGTCTTCAGACTTGCTTCCCAGAGCAAACATGGCAGCTTTCACTGTGAGGTAGCACTTTCCACGTCCAAGGAAATACTCCTGCCCCTTTCCTTTAAATGCAAGCCTTTCACTACAGGGATTCCAGTAATTTATTTAATGCATTTTAAGTAAGTGCTTATATATTTAGAGATGTAATTGTCTAGAAACTGGCATTTCCTCTTACTGTTTCAAGCTGCTTCCCAGTGTAAAGCAGGAGGTCTCGGTCATTATTATGTGCATGGTCCAGGACCTAATAAAGTAAAAGGCCCAAGCCAGCCCCCAGTGAAGACAAGTTCTCACATATCAATTTTGCTAGCATGGGAATACAGCACTCTCCTTGGTGACAGAGAGGGCAACTGCACCCTGCAGGGAAGCAACTATCTTGGATCTAAGATTTTAGGTTGATGCATGCCAGTATCTTTAGAAGCAGCATTGATAGACAGTAGCTGGAGGGGTGAGCAGCTGGTGACTGCTCTTCACAAAATAGGTAAGACAATAGCACAAAAAGACATCAAACCAGGGAATAAGAGCATCTAAAGCCTAATCGACTATGCCATGAATCTCAATGCATTTTTATTATTCCATGAGTCAAAAGAACTGCTCAGAAAAGCTACAGACAAACATTTCTTGCAGTACTTTCTCACCCAGCACAGCAAACAATACACAATAGGGACACTATAAACTAACTTTGCAGAGAAATTCCATCAACTCCGCCATGGGCCTATTTTAATGTTTCTATAAAAAATTCACACAAAAAGTTTGAGTGAAGCCTCTGAGGAATAAAGCAGAAAAAAATTTCAGAGAGCAACGATGCCACAGACAATAACGTGCCAGCAGTACTGCTTTTTAATTGGCATGAAGCAATTTTTCTTTCCAAACTAATTCATCAAATCACAATAAAGAATGACTAAATTTACAAGATATGAACTACTCTTTGCCATTTTAGGTTTTCACAGTATTTTCAGAGCCTTGACTTTTACAACATCTCTAAGGTAAGGCTCTCCATTCCACTGAAGCATTAATCTTTTTGCCTCAAAGACTGATGTCGCAGCCTTCATCATACAAGTACACTAGGGAAGGTGGACAGTTAAACAGTAAGGGCTGAGAACAGGACAAAACTAAGGATGGAATTTGACTGGATTAACTTCTGTATTTTGAATGCTAGATTGAGTAGTGTTCTGAACCAAGAAGTGTATGGATAGCCCTACAGCAAAGCTAAGCATCTTATATGCAACTCCTCAAAGAAACAGTTCACAGGTACTTACCTAAAACCTACTGAGCAATACACAACCAACACCCGTGTGGACATGAGGACAAACCACCTCATGCATTATACAGCATCTCAGCAGTCCACTACATGCATTATTTCAGTACCACTGTCTCATTTTAGTACAGGTTCTTAACATTCTCCTTAAGTCATCCACAGTACAAATGACGTTTAAGGGAGATACTTCACACTTTACAACTTAGTGCTTAATGGCAGCATGGTCAAGCATATTTTCTCTCATTGATTCTTGCCCTCAAACCCAAAAAGCTACAACGGGAGCCAAGATCAGTCCTACCCAAGTTGCCTGAGCATAAGGCAAAGCAACAGGGAGGACAATTTCACACAACCCACCTACCAGGCACTTAGCTTAGCTGAAGCACCTTCACCTCCTTTACAGCTAATTCAGATCAAATAATGCTAGGGCACGTGCCAGCATGGTTTGTATCAGGGATGTATCTCTCTCATCTCCGCTGAAGAGAAAGGGACTGGTGGATTAGCCAGTTAAAATAAGACGCCTAAAGGTAGACGGTAAAAACACCATCATAACCTCCAGATCAAACAAGCTCTGCTTGATATGTGCTGTTTGTTAGGACACGAAAAGCAGGCAGCTATAGCATCCTTTCTGACCCTTAAATTAAGTTAGGAAAAAAACCCAAGGGTGTTCCAAATTTGGAAACAGTCAACAGCTATGACTGCTATTTTAATTCAGAGAAAACCTACTAGTAACAACAATTAATGTGTCAGTTTATTATGAACATGAGAATACCTAGCTTTTGAAAAGTTTAGTTCATGACTAAGGCTGAATTACCAGAATAATGCAGTGCACAGGGTAAAAGCGAAGTATCATCAAAATAAAACTTTTTCTCTATGTTCTGCAAGACACTTTACAATTAGAAGAGGTGCAAGGGCAACATTTGCACGTCTTCTAAACACATAATGAGTTTAAACAATTAAAAAAGAGAGGTAGGGATAAATATCTGTTTCTTCCCAATATTATAAATACATTAGAACTGTGAATTAGAAGCACTACTAAGGCAGACTTAATTTCAAATGTTAAGCTACAGCTTTAATTTTCACTATAAACTTAACAGGCTCATAGTCAGGTGTTATAAAAATTCTGACTGAAAAATTAACTCTTGTTTTTAACAACATGAGACAGTTATGCACATTTATTGTAAAGGTTTTAATATATTCCAAGTTTAAGCCATTGTAATAAGCGATCAACACACTAAAATTTGTATCCAAAAGATACCCTTAGCCATCACTATAAATACCAGCAATTTTAATTCATTCACAATAGCAAATTCATGACTTTGCTTTTCACAGTACATCAAAATACACAGGAAAGACATCTCAGAAGTTCATCTCAAATTGTGAGCACCAAGCAGTACAATTAGTCAACTATACTGTAAAAACACTCTCTTATCAATATAAAGTGGTAATTACGTATTTTTGCTTTTGTTAAAGAAATACTCAAGATTTTTTACCATTCAGACAAAAGCACTTAATATCACACATACAAGTTTTGCATATTCAGAACACAGAAAATACAAGTCTGTCACTGATCTCCATCTTCACAAAACAGAAAATCCATCTCTTTCAAGGACGCCAGGTGAATAATAAGGTCTAAGCATGAGAAGAAATGCAGGCACTTGCTCTTCAGCCCAAATTCAGGTACCCTCCAAAGCATGAAACTAGTGATTTTTCATCCAGCTCTGCAAAAGAAGGAGCATCCTACTGATGGGGTCGAACCCCACTACTCATCTCGGTGGCCAAGGCTAGATTCCTCCTGCAGAACTAGGAGGAGAAAGAATTGTTGCCACCTCAGCAGCATGCAATCCCGAGAAAACAAAGGGGATTCCCACTGTCATTGTCTTCATCTGCAGCTGATCATCACCAGCACTAGCAAGGCAGTAGCTTGCGCAGTTATCTCCACAGCGGGCAATGTCACAACCCGACCAACAGCACAAACTACTACCTCAGCCAGGGCCCTGGTGCTCCCGACCCCTTCTGAAGGGGGAAACAAGCAGGCAGACAACACAGCAGCGACAAATTAAATTAAAGGGAAAAACAGAAGAAAGATAAAAGGGCTCTGGGGTCTTTTGATGATCCTCGTCTCCTTTATCTGCTGCAGACATCAACCAGACTCCTCTCGCCTGACTGTGAAAAGCAAAGGGAAACCCCGCCCAGCTCCCTCCCCAGTTTTGCCCTTTTCCTTGCATGACCTGAAACCGACGGGAAGAGCTTCATTTATCAGATACATTACAGACCCCAGCTGGTACAGTAAAGATCACGTTTAATTTCA
>VYXC01012214.1:101632-250592 GCA_013397175.1 Platysteira castanea | reverse complement strand
CGGCCGGGCCGGGCAGGGCCGCGGCTCCCGCTCCCGCTCCGCCACTCCCTGGCGACCGCGCGAAACGCCGCACGGAGCGGGGCCCACGGCACGCAGCGGGCTCGGGCCGGCCCCGGGAGCGGCGCAGCACTGGCCGGCGGGGCAGGAGACTTGCCACCGCGCTGCCAACCGCACGGGCCGCTTTGGGGTGGGAATTCTTACCTCCTCAGCCCGAGAGGCACAGCGGGCACGGGCTTTCAGGGTACATACAGTACCTGCCTTGGCTCTGGACTTTTAATTTGGAAGCTCTTTTCTTTCTAAATGTGAACAGACTCCATGACGATTATTCCACAGAAACTGACCTCAGAGAAACGGACTGTGAACCTCATTACAGATTCACGAAAGTTATGAATACTAACATTCTTATTGTTCTGTCCTTCACCACCAACGCATCTATGAACAAATCTATTGAAAAAACAGCTACCGGCACACCAGAGGGATTAGACTGCAAGAGTTTTAAAAAAATTAAAATGTGTTACTGTGCTTAGAAAGACTATATTAACATCAGTAGTGCAGAATATGGAAATGGAAATACAGACAGTATTCTTGAATTTTTTAATGCAAAAGTATCTACAACATGGGTTAAGAAGGAAATGCAATGCCTTTTATGACAACTTACAAAAAAATTGCAGTTGAGAAAGTCGCACTGGAAAGGAGCCAAAACTGCCACCTTAGAGACAAAGATAACATTCTTCACAATTACGTAGTTCCCTTTCTAAAGTTGCTACCTACATGAAGCACCAGGCACAATCAGATCACTGATCACTTGTTTAAAAGACATTTAAATCAGTGACATTCTGTTGGAGAAAACATGCCAGTGTATGATCCTGAAGTTCGTGTGGTTTTGATAGTGCCTGGCACATTAAAGAACATTCTACAGCTGAGAAAATGGAAGCATCCAAGAACTCAAGAGTCCTTTACTTCTGGTTCTGGAAGGGACCATTTGATCTCCTCCAGACCACTTTTTCTCAGTTCCTGTTTGCCTCTGTAAATCTGTATTTCTCATAGGGACAGTGAGACTTAATTGTTGTAGTTTTTGAGATCAACTAAGGAGAGGCAAAGTATTACAAATACGAATGCACCAAGGAAATGTATGCTCTGTTCCTACTCAGTTAAGTTGGTGTACGCATAAAACCCCAGTTTTGAAAAAGAAACACCATTTAAAATTGGTAAGTTTAAGTGTTTATTTAAAAGAAAAATCAAAAGCCAGATATTTTAATACTTTTTTTCCTATTAAATAATCAGATTTAAGTATATTACAAAATATATTAGCAGTGGGAAGAAGATCCTCCAAACTTAGAATATTAAAGTTTTTATTTAATTCTGGGTTAATTTTTATCTTTTTTTTTTAATGTGCTCCCTTCTGTTCTAAGGCCACCTCAACTATAATGTAAAGCAACTTTTACACAAGACTATCAGTATTTCACATCTCAATGATTTTTTTTCCTGAATTAAGATCTCTTTTATATTTGTTAATTAACAGACTGAAATCCCTCGTAACATTATGAGAACATTTAGAAAGTTTCTTAGGCAGGAAGTTATCAATTTGTATTTTTAAAAAAATCAGCACTTCTGGGTGAAAGTAAAATGTAAATTCAAACCACATCATTAGGATAAATTTATTATAAGAAGGGGAGATAAACAACTGTAGAATACTGTTTCTTTTTGGAGTTTGGTAAGTTAAATAATTGAAGTATTTGTCATTTATCATGCCTAAGCAGAAGCTGTTTTTAAAATTGTAATCAGATATCAGTACAAACTACTGGCAGATACTCAGCATACATCACAGTTTCTTATATGGCAAATCAGAAGACCTACACATCTTTTTTGATTTGCATTTATCTAAAAAGTAAAAGTCCAAGATCTATTACAGTAGATCCTGGAAAGCAATGAAAAATTAACTAAAAGGTTAGGAAATATGCAAGGCTGCAGATGGATCTGCAAGCTTTTAGTCCCTAATGTTTCCTGAAGCCACCCACCTTGCTGATTCATACTGTAATTGCAAAGCTCTGAAAGATTTTGAGGATGGGAGCTCTTAGTTACTTTCAGTAATTCAACTTTTGTTTACCAAGAGTGTAAATGTGCAGGGACTTTTAAAGAACTAATGTTTAATAGCAAATATTTTCTCATTTTCCTAAGAGATGAGAAATTCAAATGCCAAAAATAAGCATTCAGGCACTGAAGTTGTAGGTTTAAGAAGAAACTGTAACCTTGTTGACCTGAAACACTTGTGAAAAAAGCAGCAGTTAAATGTAATATATAAACCAATCAGAAATTCTCTGACGAGTGTATGAAAGTGTAGCAGTACTGGAAATGTTTAGTTTGGTTTACTGAGTTTATGAAGACAATAACGTCATGTTCTCATCCAAATTGGGAAACCAATGGAAAACCAAGACTGATCACTAGCAAGGAGAATTTAAGGTTCAAAATAAGCTCAGCTTTGTATGCTGACAGTAACTGCAGATCTCTTAACTCTTCATGTAATTATTTAGACCAATGCCATGACTACAAGAAAGTCACAGCACGTTGTCCCTTGCAGATACAGGGTACAACAGATAAATATTTGAACATGATCTCCACCCAGGAAAAAACCAGACAAGCCTTAAAGGAGGCCCTTACAAAGGATATGTAAAAACCCAAAAAGCAAGCAAACAAACAAAAGCCACAAAGAAGATGCTCTTAGGAGAACTCAGGAAAAACGGTAGCACAATCAACACACTGCAATAGCAAAGTCAACTGCATTTACTGTGGCTCTCTCATTTTTTCCATTTTGAGATGTCTGAAGAACACTAGAAAAACACCATGAGACACCAGATGCCTAAGCCTAAGAAGTTGTCCTATGCTCTGGTGGCAAGAACTGTCACTTCCACAGAGCAACTTACATCACCTTTTAAGATGGAATAGCTCGCCTGCCTATTTTGTCTTCCCTGACTGCAAATGAAAGCCAGGCTAGTTAATCTTGTGGCAGACCTCAAAATTTTATTTACCTAAATCTCTGAAGAGAAATCCAACTTGTGCATCTCAAAGCAGACACTCCATACTGCCTCTCCTAAGTTTAATTACAGGAGGAATGATTTCTGTCAAAAGTGACTTCTATTTAATAATGACTTAACTAAACAAGAAACTACATTTTAAGCTTCATTTTGTATCAGTATTCATCTCGTCTAAAAGATTATTATTATTTCATTAGCAATTATTTAAATGTTTGTTTGCAATTAAATATAGTCCCACTAAATCTGGTAACCTTTTAAAACTAGGGAATACATTTTACATACCTAAGATTATGTTGCTTGTTAGATGCTAAATGGTTATATTTTATCTGAAAACATCTAAATACATTTTTTTATTATTTAACACTTCACTAGTTTGACAAGAGCTCTGTTTGGATTCAAAGTACAATAATATGAACAATGGCATTCAAAATAATTCTTAGATTGATCTTCTTTAAATGTATTGTATACATCCATGAAATACATTTTGTTAACAAAGAATACAGAACTGATTGTTTCTGGCTGCCGCTGCCTTCAGCTTTTAGAGAGAGCAGATTTTACCTTCACAGATCTATCCTGTGTATGGAAGAGGAAAAAAAAAAAGCAGAACTTGTTCAATTCCTAACCCACTTCCAAGTTTGACCGAGTTGTTTGAATTGAGTTGGTTAAAGTGATATTAAACTGTAAGAAAGAGCTACTACTGTCAGACCATAGCACTTCAAAAACTTGCTTCCCACTCTTACTCTGTAAAGAGGAACGGGCTTGTGCTACTCCATTCATCAGTTCAGAGCATTCTCTTTGAGACTCTGGCAACAAAACTGCTTAAAGTTTTAAAACAGTATAGTGCATACAGCTGTAACAGACGTTATTAATTTTGTATTTTGAGAGAAAATATTTAATTTAAATAACTCTGTTCTACAATAAATGTTTACCTTTCCTCATTTGTTCTAGGGCAGTACTTTGTGTAGACTCTGGAGCTCATTTTCCTGGTAAGGCAGTAGCTTATAATGCTTTGCCAAGCCCAGAGGCATGAACAGATGCTCAGTAAGTAGATCTGCAAGTAATAGTTGTGATGTACTCCAGAAACCAGCTCTTTGTACATGTACATCCCAGCAGTACTATGCACTTAATATTCCTGTCCCCTTCCATGTTTTCTCATGACAGAGGCCAATCAAAACCAGACTGCTCTCTGTGCTCTCTCTGAATTGGTAGCAATCCAGTTTTGGCTGCCACTTTTCTATGGAGCCTTTCAGCCCCTCCCCTCATGATCAGGCATTGGTTTGTGATGTGATGCGGGACACAAGTGTGAGTCTTCTGGCAAGGAAGCCAGAAACATAAGCAATTCCTTGGCAACTTTTAATTGTTCCAAGTAGGAAATAGTTAACATTAAAAAACATCAGACCGAGTGATATCAGGCTTCAAGGTTCCAAGCGTCACACCCTCACGAGCCTCTGCAGGCTTGAAGCAGCTTCAGCTTCAGAGATACCACTGGAGACTCGTGACAAGTCTAAGGCAGATATTCTGTGCACAGAGAGCAGCAGGTATGACTCCAGTTTGAAGATCAGGGTCTTCAGTAACAAAACTGTGAAGATGCCAGATACCTGACTTCCAAGGGCTTTTCTTTCTTATTTAATTATTGGTAATCTCTTCTGGAAACAAAACAGACTAAGGGGCTGATGCCTTCGAGTATGTTTCAACATCACAATATTTTTCATTGAAGAAAAATATGGTAGCTCTACTTAACTCATTCTTTCCATAATGAACACACTTTAGGTGAAAAGAGGACTACAGTGCTGATAAATGAGATTACTGATGAAGTTCTTAAGGCAGGCATCTGGACCACCAGTGGGAATAAATGTGTTGACATAGAGAGAGAAAGAAGCTCATCAAACTGATTATAAAAATAAGCTTATTTGAGAATTCCTCTAAACATAGATAATAAAGTAAATTCAAGCAATGAATGATCTCATCTCTTGCTAGTGAAATCCTGTAGTTAGCACAGTAAACACACAGGTAGATATTATCCTTTTTATCAGTTGTTTCATAATCAAGACATAAATTCTTAAATAAGGAGCTTAGAAAGAGAAGGATCAGGTTTTAGCATGTTACTCTCTAACTGATAGGACACAAGGATATCACAAAGATGATCTCAAAAATGCTGAAGTTACTCAGATTAGTTCTTTAAATACCCGGAAGAAATTCTCGAGGCCCAGCAAATTTGACAACATGTAACCACTTTCTCTCCTGTTTCCCTTTTTTCTAGGCAAGCTTCTTCAATCTTCGTCATATCAATTGCACAAGCAATACAATGGCAGTAGATTTCTGATTTTTTGGATTAGCCGTCACCATAACAAACCAAAAAATTCAACACACAAATTGCAGCTCTGAACCAAACACCATCACCTTTGTAAACAGCCATACTCTTTTAGGTAGTCAGCACCTTTCTTAGTACAAACCTTTTACTACTTAGATATTTATTCTCTGTCAGCTGTATCTACTTTCATCCCTATCTGTTAACACTCATCTTTGGTGGTATCTGAATTTCCATCTTTCATAGGCCTCGCCTCACTGTGTTTAAAGTCAATGAAATTCCTTGTTTAACTGAGCTGGTCTCTTATTACAGCTTGTCTGGCACATACTTTCAGTCGTGACCTTCATATCTCCAAGAAACTGTCATATGTCCTCAGTCCCTCTCTTACTTCAGACTTGTCTTCTGTGAGATCTTATTAATTTTCTGTGGTCTGCTTTCTTCAAGTCCAGTCGTTTTTATTTTGAGGTTCTCCCTCTCCCTTAAGAATTGTGAATATTTAATTTCACTTTCTTTCTTACACAAGTTGTCTTAAACCACCTATCCAATACTTCGCTCACTTGCTGCTGCTGTAGTCATTCTTGATCCCAGCATTTGGTTCCTAGTGGGTGTAATCTTGTCTGTCCTAAATTAGACAGCAGTCAGATACTTTGAATATGACATAAATTCAGCTATGAACTCTAAAGAGCATCTACTCTGCAAATGAAATCTGTGTTCTACACTGATGATTTTTATTGGACTTGTACTTGCCCTGATACACAAAATGCTGTCTAGACAAAGAGGCCCTGCCTCCAAAAGTTACAACTGAAGCACACAGAGAGAAGCATACACAGAGAAGCACATATAAAAGGTATTGTCAGAAGGTAGGAGTGAAAAAGCCAGGGACAAAATAAGCTTTTCTTGGGGAATAAAAATATAATATCAATATTTTGCTGATAGCTAAATGGTTTTCACCTACAGATACAGACAATGTCTGTGCACTGTTTTGGATTCCAATTCGAACAAAACCTACACGCTAGAGCTGCGTTATTTGGAACTTTCTGACACACCCCACTCTAAATAGTCTTACTGGGCCTGTAGCAGTAGCACAGTCAGAATGTGCACTGCTCACAAGGCAGCTGTGCACAGCAATTTCATCTCATGCTTGCAGAGCCTCCCCTCATTCAGGAGGACTCAAGCTGAAGGTTGCCTGCCCATACAGAAAATGAGTAGCTAGCTACAAATGTGAGGTGAACAACTAGTGAAGAGACACGGAACTGAGCTGTACAGAAACAGATGAGTAGAAAATGTGCTTTCCTCCTCCTTCCCCCCAAGAACACTCGTATCCTGAGCTTCTAAATGAATTTCTGTAAAATATACTGATAACTAGTACTTGTGTTTGCCATGTGCTGAGGAAAAGAAAGGCATTAGCCTCACTAAAAATATCTTGCCTGAAGAGTTCAAGGCCAGCTATGAGAATATTTGTTCTCTGGCAAGAAGACATAACTCAACCTGTGTAAAAAAAAGAACCCCATCTGCAGAATACAATGAAAACTACTCGAATTTCACAGACGTACTCTTACTTACTCTTGTAAATAACTAACAGTGACCATGTGTTTCATGTGGTTTAATGTCCAGTAACATTCCACAGTTCACCAATAAAGCAGGTGAGGAAGCAGGCTCATGTACAAGGGAACAAAATAGATGTCCAGTTAGATAACCATCTCTGATATGCAAATAACTACTGTAGGTTACTTCTAGGAATAAGACTTTCCATAACAAGTTCCCAGCTTGAGACATCTGTTTTTTTAATAATCTACACTGATGAATCTTAAATCATGTACATTAAGGCATGTACATTAAGGCAATGGTCATGGCACTGAGACATCCAAATTTTCCCAAGTAATGTGAAATCTTGATATGAACATGAGAATAATCTAATAATTTTCTCTTTGGATTCCCATCCATGTCTGTTTTAAAGTTGTGGACAAGAAGGGAAAAGTTGAAGATTGTGGTGACATTTAATAAGCAATTAATGCTTATCTTCTAACTGCCAGCTGATGCATTTCTATACAGTCAGCTGTCCCACTTTTCTAGCTGACTTCAGCGACGCACTGCTGGATCCATCCTGAAAATGTCGACAGGTTTTAATTCTCATGACTAAGCAACCCTAAAGGTCTGAAAAGAACTTGGACATAGGTCTACTCAACAGGTAATGTTAAATTAATTCAGTTTCTTCTGGAACAAGATTTACCTTGCTAGGAACATGTGAAAATGTGAAATTTAAATATTCAAAAATGCTGTGCATCAAAGATGCCCTAAGAATGCTTAGCAAAAAGTACAAATAGAAAAAAGAAACTGGTATTTGAAATTGGAAGAAATATTTGAGTGTTGGACAAGAAGGCACAGTAAAGGGAATAATTCTTGTTCACAGACAAAATTAGTCAATGAAAACATTTTCTAAGCTAAGTAGCTTTGTTTTTAGTTTTCAAACTATTTACACAAAATACAAAAAAGCAGTTTTAACGTGGTCAACCTCAGACTGCATGGCCAAAACATGCCTCAAATAGCACAGATATTGTTCATTTTGTAATTAAAAGGAAAGGATGGTAAGTTAGTTCACTGGTAGTTCATTTCAAAACCTTTCGAAGATTAATATTCATAGGTGTAAAGTAGTCTAAACTCTAGAGTCAGGAAAGACTCATGCATCCCTTTTTTGAATTACAGAGAAAAGATGAAGATTTGCCTCAGTGGACAAATGCATCTGTATTATCACTGGAAAATAACATTAGAAACTAATTAAAAACGAATTCACCCATAGCTTGGTCTGCACACCTATATATTCTAAAACAAATTAATTCCCTTCTTTCCTGTCCTACAGTTTGTTTCTTTAATGACCTCGACTTATCTTCCACTAATTAGGAGAACAGTTGTCAGGTTTTCACTTTCAGAGTATGGATAATGTTGTTACTTGTATGTAAGACCCAGTTCTGCAGTATACTGGAAATGCTCCTCCAGAGAAGGTATTTTGACATAAATTCTATTAACAAGAAACATTTGTTTCCTTAATGTAAACTGTGTATTCTAAAACTATTCAGGTTTGACAATTAAGTTCCACGCAACTTCGGTCACAGAAATGTGCAAGGTCTTGAAGCCTCTTTAATATTTACTGTACTTTGAAACAGAAAGCTTTCAAAAAGGACCATAAACTGGAGACTTGTGGGAGCAAGCTGTCCAAAGAACTGCCTGGAGAACATTATTCACACAGGGTAACCCTGACCAGTTCATCACACCATCAGCTTGAAGCTTCTACAACTTTTACACCTATTCATATGTATCAATCAGTGTCCCTTCACCAAGGAAAGCACAAAGCAAACAGATGTAATACCATTTCTTATGCATGACAATCTTTTAATATCTACAAAAGACTTGAAGAAATAAAACCCTAAGGGTAAGCTCTGAAATTCTGAAATCCATAGAAAGGCACCTGTCTTTTTTTTTTTTTTTTTTTACATTTGGCCTTTGTGCTTTCACATCACAGATTAAAAATGTGAATACAGGTGAAACATTATTGAAATCAAAATTAATTAAATAAGAGTTTAAATGCTAGATCACAAACTTTAAAAACAATACTATTAAAAGTGGTTTGCTTCAATTGTGTATTATGTGAAACAAATTCACATTTACTTAATGACAAATTTTACTGCATTTCTAAATGAGTAACTATCTTCAAAAATACACTTCTCATGGTTTTTATCAGACACCGTTTATAATTAAAAGATTAGAACAATTTGTTTGGGTTGAAAAGACATTACAAAACAAAACACTTAAAATTATTGAACAAAACATTACAGCCAAGTATTTTAGATATTTGAACTTGCCTTTCTTGGGTCATGATTCAAAGACTGTGATACTTGCCAAGAAGGTCAAAAAAGGCTAACAACCCTCAAATATGTTTGTTTTCTTTTTAAAGCAAGGCTGCAACTGCAAAAATGGATAGAGTTAGGTAGAACAAACATCTTAAAACAAATTTATAATGAAGTGAGGTATGGTAGTGTTGAAGTGCTACAGTGGATTTCTGCATATTCAAACTTATTTCAGGTCAACTGCTCTGAAGTTTGAGATCAGCAGACTGTGACTGCTTGCTTCAATACTTTGTTGTATGACCCTTTGCAGATGTCCAATGGCCACAAAGAAGATACATTCAATTAAGCAAAAACTAACATGATCAGATATGAATGAGCATATCTGGCAATTTAGAAGGCAAACTGTAAGTAAAAATGCAAGCATACAACTTATTCATAATAAATACAGTTTCAAGCATTTGACATTATCAATATTTTAAAAGAATTTAAATAATAAATGCAACTATTTTATACATAACTGTACCATTTATTATACACACAAGTATATCAGTTCCCTTTGTTTACAAAGGCTGGTTACAGATATATGGAATGTTACAGTACCATCTTGCATAAAATTTTAGTACAATTCGTACTTCAAAAAAGGGTGCAAAACACCAGCCTAATAAATCTGACTGAATTGAAATATTTTTAATTACATCATTAACACATACACAACAAGCTGTACATAAGCCCACTTTTCAATCACCACTTCAAGATACTGTAGCAAGTACATTAGATTATAAATGATTCCAACTAGTCAGTTAAATTTATTAAAGGTTTGCACTGCTACTCACTCTGGAACCTTTGAGATAAAGCTTGTATTCACAACTTACTGAGCTCTTGTTAGTACAGTTAAGAGGCAGTCAGCACTGGTTGCCAAAGTACTAGTCACAAGAGATTTCCTCAGAGAAGCTTCACCCGGGAGCAAACATTTTTGGATATTCCCTTCAAGAATCAAAAAGAAGTTTTATGGGGTCAAGACTCTCCATTCTGTACCTTGGATGCTGGTGGATGCATGAAGTCCTTAAAGGGAACTAGTGCCTCCTTCAAAGCAGAGCACACTTCTGAGGATGAGCAGGTGATACATTCTACTAAAGTCGGGTACAGGGCAATAACTTGTGCCCATGTGCTAGAATCAACTGCAGGGAAGAAAAAAACAGACTAAATCACTAACTATTGTCCACATACTGACTATAGATTTTTTTCAATACCTCTAAGCAAGGGCACATTCACAGTGTGCCTAAATATAGATACTTAGTGCTATACAGACACTGTGGCATCCACGCACAGCACTCGGATATGGGCCAGGATTTCTGCAGGAGAACCATTTGTTTTTTCAGCTGCAACTGGAGGCCAGATGGGATAATATCCTTAAAGTGGTGCTACACACCTGTGTTTCTACATATGAGTTATTCACTGTGTTTTTGGGATGAAGAACTGACAAATTTAAGATCATACTTCTATTCAATCTGTAATACACATGCGTTTTCTGTCTGCCTTTCTCAGCTATTGACAGAAAACTGAACTGGATGCACATTTTGCTTTTGGAAAATTGTCAGCAATGAGACTTTCTATTGATTTCAGATCATTTCAGATTACAAAAGCTACAGAACGCAAAGGTAGAAACACTGGACAAAGACAAAAAATATCCATGGTAAAGTTTTGTTAGTCCTAAAAGTAAAATTAAACATTGTAGCATGAATCTTATAATGTCGCTTCCTTGTTTATTTCTGTTTTAGCTCTGCTTTCAAAAAAGAAAAAAAACCTTGGCTTCAGACAACATTAATTATTATCTTAAATAAATAAAATTATTAAAAGGTAGAAGAACTAAGAGTTAAATGATTCTGTAATTTGTCCAGTGGTTCTCTTTCTAAGAAAGTGTGTGGGAGGTTTGGGAAGCACTGCTGCATGTGGACCAGGGGAAGTATGTCTCTCATTGCCGGAAGAGGGATGTGGAGAACAGTCCAGCTGAGTTGGCTACTCTGCCCCTCTAAGAGGAGGACCCACCAAAGTAGCACTTCAGTTATGTTCAGGGTTAGCCAAAAGGCTTTATGCATCCTGGAATAAAGCTTGCACCCTTTTGCCATGAACCTTGGAAACCACATCATCATAACTCTGGCTGCTCAGTGACAATGCAAATGAGGCACTGCCTCTTTCCAGAGACCCATCTGGCTGTGTTTTTCTGGAAAGGGTGGTTTGTTTGTTTGTTTGAGGATTGAAAAGGGTGGTTTTTTCCTGTTCCTCCTAATATCAAAAGTAGGCAGGTAGAGGGAAATGTATACACAATTCTGTCACAATTTCAGAGGCCAATACAGTGGACTTAACCAAGACCCATGATTAAGTTTCCTTCCAAGAACTCTCCATGCATACCGAAGGTGCAGCTTACAGGAGGAACAGGATACGTGATTATAAATGAAGTTGGGGTTTTCATTACATTCAGGCCTTTAAATACATCTGTCAACCATTGACTCCGGCATCAACGAGCTAATCTCAGTTCAGAGGACAGGAAATAATAGAGCAGGAAGAGAGGGAAAGCAAGACCACAAGTGTAAGTATCTACCGGCCTGTCCGTGCATTTAACTTGTACACCCCTTTAACTGCAGACTGGACCTATGTGAACATGATCCATAGCAACCTAAAAAGGTATCATGAGAAGGAAAAAAGGATCTAGCCAGGCTTCAAAAACTTAAGAATTCTATTAATATTTTGTGGAATGGTTTTTTTTTCTTTGTTTTCAGAACACACCAAGCTTTATCTAATAAAGGACACCATAAACTGAAGTTTTCTCTTTTGTTAAACATATCTTAGGTGCTTACTTACACTTTTAGGCATGCTGGAAAAACTTTGTGGAGTTTCTTGCTCCCTGCCATCTACATATACAAAGAATTACAGAATACTGACTCTTACAGATTACACTTTTCTTTCAGATTTCTGGGAAGACTACTAAAGGAAATAATAAGTGCATCTTTGGGGCAGATATAATGTTACCTTGTTTAGAACCATGTTATTTAACAACTATTAACTTACCATTTTCAGGTTGAGTCTTTTTAAGTGAATCTATGAGAGTACTGACAGCTTTTAAAACAAATATGATTTCTGTTACTTGTTGCCTACAAATGAAAAAATGCAAACAGTCAGCTACTCATTTTTCTTTCAAGAATGTAAGTTTTATAGAAAAACTTTCCCATTATCATTGCTGTTATCTCAGCTAGGACAGCTTTAACTGTGATACTGGTAACAGTAACACCATACAAATCTCAATCTGAAAACACTCGTATCAAAGTACGTGATAAGGCTAACATAATCAATTTCCACATTCATTATCAAAACCTGCAAAAGTTAAGCGGATTTCAAGTAAGTTCCCATTTTAAAGAATTTCTTCATATTTCAGTCAATTTTTCCATTTCAAGAACAATTACTTGAGTAATGATTCACCATATTGCTGTTTGGATATTTTATGTTAGTTTTGAGGAGATTCCACCCACCTCCCGATTTAGAAGCTACACATAGATCTACTGGGAATAAAAGGAAATCAGATTTCAGAAATATTATGCTAAAGATATCAGAAACATTGTTTCAGTAACTGAAAATGTTGTAACAGCACAGAATATGACCATTGTTACCTAAAGATTGTTTTTAAAAAATTGGGTACCAGCATTTTCTTTGAAATATCTTCCCCATACATGTTTCCCTGCCTTTTAAATTTCATTCTCTCTCAGCCCCCTCATTTTTTTCATGATTAAGTGATATTTTGAATGCAAACTTCTTCTCATACAGTCCTGGTAATACCATTATTTTCTAAAGACAACGCACATACCGTGGAAGAGGACATTTGCCACTCAATCTCTCATCTTCTATGTAGCGATGTAATACATCCTGTGACCTTTTCAAGAGCACAGAAAGTGCCATTCTAGAGATGTAGCCTTCTTGAGGAGTTGTGACTTTATTACTGAATGAAAACTGGAGCAGCGTTTCAAAACACACCTTAGAAAACTCCTCTCTCATTCGAATATCTATTTCGGCTTCTGTCAAAGTAAAATGATGCATTTAATTGTGCAGTGCGCATGATGCTGCATTTCAATCAGTTTATTGTAAGTTGAGAAAAGGTTATCACTCCTTAGTATTAAAAATGTTAACAGTGATAAGAACAAATATTAAGAATACATTCTAAGAAAAAATGACTGTGCAAAAATCACAGTAGCTCCAAAAATAAGAGATGAATTATGCCACATTCTCAGTAACATGTCATGTACCTGACATTGCTTTAATTATAAAACACATGAAATCATCTAAAAACAGCAAACCCAGTCCTACATCATAAGTACTCATATTTGGTACTGTACAATTCAAGTATTTTTCTATGTAACGGTTTATGTCCATTTCTTTTATCTTTGCAAAAACCCCTATAAATGTTTTTTCTTAAAGTCAGAGAAGGTATCTGGTTAGGTACACCATATAGTTACACTAAGGTCATTTAGTTTTTAAGAACAGGATATTATGTCTGTCTCACAATTGTCTGAAATGATTGCTAGAACTGGCACAAAGGAAAATAAACTATGTAGAAACTAACACAAGCACAATATTATATATGATACTGTCCAAGCAGTAAGGAAGTAGTTTTTTAAAAATTGCAAGGAAAGCTTGGCAACTTCCACAAAATATAGTTTATAAAAAAATGTTGGATATCAAATGGTCTATACTGAACTTGTGCCAGGGAACTTCAAGTCTTTATCATAATAAATACTTTCAACATTTTAATTATTTCCTAGTACATTTAAACACTGTATTCTTTGTCATTCAGGTACCATACCTGTAAAGGAGGATGACTGAGAATGTATTGAGCCTTTATTGAGCATAGTCATTATTTGACCAACAAATTCCTTAGGAATAAAATTAGCATATGGCAGTATCTCTGTGCTGATAAGCTGTACCACCTAAAATAAATTACATATATTTATATTGGTTTTTTAAGTACTAAAATTGTAAATCTAGTCTGAAGAAACATTTAACAAGAGAGAAAGGCCTAATCAGACTTCACAAAATCTTCTACTGCTAGCATTTAAAATTTGCAGATAAGTCCAAAAGTGTGGTCTTGCATGGGACAATTAACTTGAAATAATAAACCTTTTCCCCCACCACTTTTGCCAGAGTTTCTGATCAGATTTCAAATGACATTTGAAGTATATTTTTCAAATCGAATTTATAGTTTTGAAAAGAGAAGATTAGGAATCTCTCTCTCCCTTAACCGCAATTCAATACGCTCAACTATGACATTAACACACATACCACATCCCTAACAATGTGACATCTGCAAAGCAGAACAAGTGTGTTAATTGTCTAAACAAGCTTATGGCAATACACATTAACAGAAATGCTCTCCATCCTTGTCTTGATGCTCCCATTCAGGAACAAAGTGGGTTTACATCTCCACACATTAACCCATTAGACTTGAGAATTCTGCTCACTGCAGGCAGAACTGCTCCCACTTTTCATCCAGCTATCTCTGTGTTCCAGCCACCCCTCTGGAAAGATGACGGGTGATGAAACCACAGATACTGCCATGTCTTCTCTGCAACTCCTTTTGTTTTGTACCCCTAATCTCTGTTCTGCCACATTTCTTTGCCCTGGAGTAAAAGGGGACAAGTCCCTCCTGACTTCAAGTATCGTCTTCTCTTAATTTTCTCCGGCCTTATGAAACCAAACGTTATCTCTTTACACTTACAATGATCTTTGTGCTGCACAAACAACAACTAATTTCTTCATTTATGCCAGAGCTTCTCAGTATTGACAACTCACCTTAAGGGCAACAATGTCTAAGAAAAAATGAATTTTTGCTGATCACCCCCTCAGTGCACCTTAGGTTTAATTGCATCTCAGTGCATTTTAGGTTTAATTGTCAGCTTTCTCTGTGGTCTACAATTACCTGTGTAAATGCTCAGCAATAACATAATCAGTAAGGATCACATAATGAATTAGAGGGAGAAACACATTCTGGTTTAGCCACTCTACACTATATTGAAGCTGAAAGGACAAGAAGTAGTTTTTGGTACCCCGCTTCCTACTTTTTGCATCACCCTGAAGCAGCTGAATTCTGGGAATTCTAAGAATTTCCTGCCTTGTTTTCAAAAATGAAAACAATATCACAGAAAAAGTAATGAAAGGGTAACTTCTCAAAAAATTATTTCAGAACCGAATGCAACTTTTCAATGTCACTAACTCGTTACTTTCAACAGTATATTTGTTAAAAGCTCCTTACCTCAACATCAATACTCTCATTCTTCTGAAATTCTTGAATTGAGAGATTATCAGGAGGTGTACTAAAAATAAACATACTACGTTATACTTTAAATTTACAATATGTGTGAGGAGATATTATTGGGAAAACACATTACTTTTACAGTTACTACATGCATCAAGTTGGTGCTGTTATATGGTAATGATTAATGATCACACGGCTAGGTTGGATGAGGGCTTTAACCAACCTAGTCTTTCATTCACTATGCAACAAAAATACTTCCAAGTTTCAGCAGTTCATCTGTAAAAATTTTTTTTAATTTTACATTTTCCTCTACATTAATGAAACATTTTTTAAATTACTGGGACAATACCATGTCCATTTCCCCTCCTAACTGAAATTGTGTATTTGTTCTCATTCTTAATGAATTTTATTAAAAGAAAACCCCATTTTATAAACAATAGTTTTGAAGAAATTTGGAACTTTCTGGAGTTCTTCCATTATATATCTATAAATTTATTTTCAGATGAAGTGTCCAGAAGCAATTCAACAGACCCTGTGGTGGGTAGTTCAGAGCTAAGCACATGCTAACTGGCAAGGCAGCTGCCCAGTATAGGACTGTGGACCTGTGCCAATCTTGTCCTCATAAGGGTACTCATCTGGGCCTGTCTTCTCCATCCCACTGCCAATTTTAATGAAAGTTTAAGAAACTTGAAGGTTTTGAAATCTCATTCAAATGTGGTTAGTTTGGCTAACAGATGTTTTGTTTTATTTTGTGTGATTTTTAATTCCAGTGCTCCTATATGTTGCTGACCAATACAATTTTTCCAAGATAGGCTTTTTTCCCCCTCATCTTCTGAGTGCTTAGCATAACACACCAGAAGATCAGTCTTCACACCTACAGCTAATTTTCAGTTTTGACAGTTATTAATGTACTATGTATGAACCCATGTTTCTGCTTGAAAAATAAATGTCTCCGCCCCTCAAAGAGACTTTATGTAGATAAAGTCTAGATCACTTTATCTTTGAAATGGACAAGCGTTACAGGTATGACTAGAAAAAACACAAAGAATAAGAGATTAAATATTGTATTTATTATTGGGTTGTGTATTAAGCAGTGAGGACGTTTGGAATTTTATGTTGAAAACAGAATAAAATAAAATATTAAGTAGTTGTTCAGTCAGTACCTTTTCTAACACCCAGAGTTGTTAACTATGCAAAACCTTTAAACAGTAATGTAAGCTATTATGATACATAGAAATGCAGGTCATGTTGAAATACATGGGAAGATTTCAGTCTGACAGTTCCTAGTTTATGACTCACTTGCTGAGCTCAGGTTTACTTAAAGAGGTGTTAAGACCTTTCTGTCCAGTCATCCATATCTAATCTACCTTATATACTACAGATTATGGTACATATTTGTTCATGTAGCAAATTATTCCCAAGTAAATAGATTTTGATATGGTGTCTATATGGATACATCTATCTGGGGGCAAAATGCTTTGCTGTTCTGGCACAACATATCCAAACTGTACTGGAGGGTCAAGAGCCAGGAAAGATAAGAGTGCAACGCAGCAACTTTCCTCAATAGAGAGCTCCCAGCCCCTGCCCACTGAACAGTGAGGGCTTCAGAGCCAAGATCAAAGACCTAACAACCACCCGGAGTCCTGCTGTGCACAGCACTCTGTTCAGAAGCATCTTTTGGGAAAGTATTGATTTAATTCCCTCATGTGAGCATAGACTTCTGCGCTAATAAATTATATATACGTATATATCTACACACACATATTTGTTGCATTTTATTGTATATAATGGCTTGACATGCTTCTATGAAAGCCTCTGGGAAAGAAGAACAATATGAAATAATAAACAGACCAGCTTCTTACTAGAAGACAATTTTGTGTAAATTAAGTTATATGAAATGTATTAATTTTAAATGTCATTTTGATTTATGACAAAAATCAAGATTATTGAGTCTCCTCAGCTGTAGCTTGCTTTTAAAAAATTTTTTTTAAAAGCTGAAACTTCTGTCTTGGAAGCTGTTAATTCTCTATGACAGTAATATTTTCCTTTTTCATTTACCTGGGCTCTCAGGGCTATATTTGAAATTTCCTATAAAAAGCTGCAGAGACCATTTCTGCTGTGCCTTGTACGTTTTAAACAACAGTATCGCCTCTCATTTAGCCCCATAGCTGGCTTGAAATTCTGTTCCTATCTGAAAGATAGAGGTGGGACCATGCAGAAGAGATTCACTATTTTAAATACAGTTATTCACAGAGCTTTAATTTAAGGGTTCAAATTACAGTGACATCTTGTCTAATCAGTGCCAACTCAGTTTCACTGCCAGAAGCAGTATTAGGCTATCTACACATATGATTTGTAGGACCATGGTGACTAGAAGGGTTATGAGTTAGACTAGAAAAATGTTTAAAATATTGATTAAAAATTTAGAACATCAGTAAAATAGTTTCATCTTTCTACCCAAAGCTCTGCCAGGTAGAAACTTGGAGAACACGCATACAAAATTAAGACAATGTGCACAGGCATGTTTTAATGAACGAAGCTAAAGGAGAAAAACTAATCAAATCTGTTATACAGTGTTGCTAGGAGGACTGACTGCATTAAGGCTTTTGTGAGTCTTACAGAGATGCAGATGTTTCATATTTAGAACCATCCCAGCAGTGCTAAGTCAGGCTTGGAGAATAAAGGTTTGAAGAGAGGGTACAAAAGGAAGTAATTTACCTAGCTTTGCATAAAGCCTGGACAGACAATAGCACAGGATATCTGGAACATTTAATAGTGGAAAGTGTGGAGTATGAAAATGTATCAGGAATGAAGGAAGAAAAGTAAGGGGGTTTTGTGAGATAAAATTTCAGTTTACTTGAAACAAAGAGCTTATAAAAAATTACAGAATGCCAGCATAAGAAAGTAAATTTTCAGTTCTAAACATATTCAGGTCTAACTGTATATATCTTACTATTCCTGTCACAAGGGGTGACATGTTAGAGAATGCTAAAAATCCAGACAACAGAGTAATGGGGTTACTCTGTCTCACTGCCAGCCTCTTGGGGAGTCAACTGAACTGCATTTCCCAAATTCTCTGTGCTTCAGAACCTTTTCAATCCATGTTGGCCTTAGTCAGATTTGTACACTCCTGCATGTAACTTAATAACCTCCCGGTCCCGCGTGACACATTTGCAAGACAGAAAACCACCAGAGATGACCTGACTTACAGCTGCAGTAAAGCCACTTGGTCAGGTTCTACAGCAGGACTACTAAAACCAATTCAAGTTTACAAGTCATGAATCTAACTAAGAGCACTCTCCTCAGCTGTGTCTTGGTTAATTGATTTTGGTGATATGGACAAAAGTCCAAGTAGTACCAAAAGTTTTAAAAAACACAACTCATTGTCTATATAAATAAATCAGGAAACACACCAAAAATCAGTTCTATACCACCTAGCTGGCCTTAAATAGAGGATCAACATGGATAGTTGGAAAGTACATTCTCATTGCCTTCCCCTGTAACCTGAAGGTTGACATGCACCTCAGCAATAAATTTTGGCTGTTACTTTCGAAACAGTGAATAGATTCTCTCAAATTATCTTGGAGTAAAGCACTACCGTGACTAACATATGTTTTCTGTTAAAATTACAAAAAAAAAATTGAAAGAACACACTAAATTTGAAAATTCTGAATTCAATTTCCTTACAAGTGGAACAACTACCTATTCAAGAGACTGAGTAAACTGCAATTATAAACCACTAGAAGATGCAATTTAGCAAATTCCAAACCAAAAGGGGCAGGTTGCCCTGCTTGCCAAGGGTAGTTTCATAGCATCTTGCACAGAGTGCAGAAAGATTTAAGCAAAGGAAATCAGATGAGAATTACCTCAATGTGGGGAACTTCCACAGCTATCTCTAGAGCCCTCCTTGCACCACAGCGAGAGAGACACACTTCAGTAGCAATATGGGGAGGAGGAGGAGAACGAAGAGGATGAAGAAAAGCAGAAATGACTGCTATTACTAATTGTCCTGACTACTGGCATGAGGAAGACATACTCCCTTTTCAGCTTTAATTTTTTAGGAGCACAAGGCTCAGGCTGATAGAACAGAAGGGCTACCTATCCTAAAGCTACCAAGGGACAGGGCTCTAACCGTATATAGGAGAACCATACACTTGGAAGGCAAACTGCTATTCAGAAAAAGATGAACATAAGGGAGGAAAAAAAAGCAACCCCAAACCAGACATTCTGTACCTACAAAACATACAATTACGTAAGCAAAATCCATCTACTCACAAGAAGCCTGGAAAATGTAATGATAATGACCATTAATTATAGTAACAGGTCAAATTTCCTTGTTGTAGCCATGTGGTTCTATAAAATAGTAGCCCTATTTTTAGTGTTTTTAATTGTTTTGAACCTTAAAGTTTCTAAGTGAAAGAAGTTTTCTACACTTTTCTAAGGACACCTTTAATTGTGATGAAAAAAATTTCTCTAAAAGACATTTTGTATGTAAAATTCTAGTATACACTCTGGTTGCTAAAGAGGCAAAACCAGACTTAAGACAGACATCATCAGGCATCATAAATATTCACACAAGTGCTATTTCTCTTCTACCTCCAGAGAATACTTGCCCATGTGTGACAAATGGCAGAAGGTATTAGAATTAATATAAAGAGTAATAGTTTCTAGCAAGCAACACATTAAGATTAAATTTCTATGGTTGAAATAATATTCAAGTATAAATCACTCACTGTAAATAAAAAAAACCAGACAACGTATTTGGCCAAAAAGGTCAGGAAGATGATAGTGGATTATCCTGAATTACACCGAAGAGCTGTGATAATTTTACTTCCCTGGATTTATGAACAATTAATACCAAAAAACTGTGGCAGTATCAGTCTTGGTCAGCTAAGAACATGCAAAATGGAAATCTTTCATTTGCTTGGCAAACATTTATGAATAATTAAATTACTGCAAATAGTAATATGTATTCCCAAAGCAACTTTTAAGTTAACATACATGCTTCTACAATAACCTGAAAAAACTGTCATTTTAATTCTGTAATGCCAACAATGATATAGATTATAGGGTGTTAACTGATGTGGACTGCCTGTCTTAGAATGGAAGCAGGAATACTAACTGCAGCTGAAAACAAAACCAAGCAAGATACTGCAAAGATTATTTTACATTAAAGAAACAGTGAAGCATAAAATAAAAAACTTGGATGACTGAAGTGTCTTTTAAGCCACCATGACCTTTTTTATTTTAAGATCCTCCTATTTAATAAAATTTTCTTTCAAGTAAATGCAAAAACAATAGGAAGGTTTTTAACCCGATTGCCAAGTAATCCTATTGATGATATTCCAGTCATTATGACACACATTTTCACTAACGGATGTGTCTCTAAAATAAATTTTCATTGGCATTTATTTTTTTGTTTGTTTTGGGCAAGCTGCTATTTATCCATCATTAGTGAATACAGCTGTGTTTGATTGCTGACTTCTGTGTGTTTCAAAACTAAACACACAGCATATTAGCGTAAGGCACTGAAGAACCTTATTGTTCTCTGTTAAAAAGAAAGATTCATATATTACTGAAATCAGCATATACACTGAAAATCAGGGAATTAAATTTTTCACGTTCCCCTGTGTTGTTTATTCTAAAACACTATTAAATATACTTAAACTACTCCTGAAAGATACTTGCCCACAGATGTTTACAGAAGATGGAAATTCCTAAGCAATTATCTAAGATACATAACCTTCCTTAGAGTAAAAGGTTTCCTTAGTGTCTAACCTAGATAATCTTTGCTGTACTGAAATAGATTTTTACCCATTGCCAAGGGACAAAAAGAATTCTTCTCTGAAGCAAGCTTTTACTATATTCTGAAAACTGACAATGTTTTGCTAATGATATATTCTTTTGGTTTAACAAATTAATAGATCCAAGGCCAGACTGGATGGGGCTCTGAGCAACCTGGTCTAGTGGAGGGTGTCATGCCCATGGCAGGGGGTTTGGAACTAGATGATCTTTAACATCCCTTCCAACTCAAACCATTCTATGATTCTACGATTAAATTGTCTGTCTCTGATCATTACTATTTTTCACTTCGGGACTTTCTCACCCTGCCCATTATAAATTGAGAATGTGTTCCATTCTTGAGAGTAATCTGTCCATCTTTATAGTCATAAAGATGACTATTTAGCGACCTTTTTCATAAAGTAATATAAATAAAGTGTGAGTAATTATTAAGGTGCAGTCAATTTATCTTAGGTAGAAACAAATGCAACATAACTATGGGCTTCTAAGTGAAGAGCAGTGTATAAAATAATTTTCAAAAATTCATAGTAAGTGGAGTACTTCAAGATGGAACTCAGGAGAAATACATATAATTAATGCTGTTCACCTTAATTAGAAAAAATACTGTTGCAATGCTGTTCAAAGTGAAGAAAGGAGCAAATTGAGTGCATATCAGCAACTCTTAATCAAATCTACAGTAAACGTCCTTGGGAGTCCACACAGAACTCCCTGTCCTGTTCAGAAAGACTACGCCTTATACTGAGAGTTCAGCTGAGCTTTCTTGATCTTACACTTCACCTTGTGATTGAAGCTTTTTCTACTACTTTCTAAAAGTATAGCTTTTTGAAGCAGACAGATTGGTTACCTTTTCTCCATCATTCATTAAAATAATTTTCAGATATCAAATAGGTCTACTGACACACACAGTGAACAAATTACTTACAAGAATCGTCATTTAAAAAATAAAAAAAAAGTAAATTGTGTTTACCTTTTTGTGAATAAAAAGTCTTCAAAAGTATTTGCTAGCTCTGGCCACATACTGTCAAATTTTCCAGAAGATGCATGCTGTCTTGCAACAGGTAGTCCAATGGAGAGAACTTTGAGAAGAGAGGACACAGCTAGTTTCCATGTGCTTTCAGAAGGACAGGAGTACTTCAGACTGAGAGGTATTCTTAGTGTCTGCAAAATGAAAGTCAAAACAAAATTTATAGTTGCGCAGACAAATCTAAGATTACAGCAAGTTTCTGCACAAGATCTTGGAAGACACTGTCATAGACAGTAGTACACATCCCTGCCTTTTCTGCTAGTATATGAGATGGCCTTCCACAAATGTAATTCTGAGGATATATCATATATTATCATATACCAGCTGGCTAAAGCACAGGTCTGTAGCCAAGTACAAGGTCAGAAGTCAAAATTGATTCATTATCAATTCCACTATGAAATCACATACTAATTTTCTTCTTCTGTGTTGCCATCCACCATTTTTGCTAAGTCTGACAAATGGGCTTTCCTAACATCTAAGAGACTGTAGGCAGTCTATCATCAGTGTATTCTGGAGAATTCAGTCCCATTCCTATAAAGTCATCCCAAGTCCTTCCACAGTAAAGAAAAAAAGGCTCATTGAATTTAGATTTTTCCTAGTAGAGTTGAACTATATACATAAACACTGGAAGAAATCCGGTCATTACTGACTGTTAAACCACATGAAATTTGAAAGTAAGAAGAGTTAGTGAAATTCTAAGATACAGGCTGCAACACAAATCAAACATAAAGCAGATGAAAACACAGCAATTTATAAGTCTTTTAGATAGAAAGTCATCTTCAATATCTATAAAATAAAGTCATTAATAAATTTGAAAACATTAGGCATATGAACTATTTACACTTATATGCATTCCTTTTAGTATTGTTAGTCAAACTGACTTAGAACCTGATAGTAAGTTATCTTGGAAAACCAGTTATTTATTTGACATTTCAAATACACAGTGACTAAATTCAGGTGCTATACATATGCCCCCCATGCTTTTAGTGCAGTCTCTGATTTGAGGAAAGCAAAGGGAGGAAAGACTCATTCTGACTCTCATGAGGGAGTCAGTTATAATTAATTCTATGGCAAAAAATTATGACAGCTAGAATCTAACCCTAGAGGTAAACAGAATATTTTTTTCTGCTGCTATTGGTCATATGTGTAAAATCTAATTCCAAAATCAACATGGGCTTTAGAGACATGAAAAATAAAAAGCATTTTCATATATTGCAATAGATCATATTGTTATCAACTGCAGATGTTAGAGAAAAGGGGTATTTCTATCAGTTTCACCAATGCCATTAAAACAGAAGTTGAAAACAACTGCATTAACTTTGAAATACAAACGTTTAATTCATAACAGATTTCAAATAATATAACCTGCTTTAAACACATTCAGGTTTCTAAATTTCTATACAGGAAAATCCTGATGTCAGCCAAGTCATTGCAAACAAGCTAGGTCAGACACATTTTTATTTTCTGGACATTTACTATTACTTCTATTATTTATTAAAATGTTTTGCTGAAATGAAATGGTCAAAAAAAGTGAAGTATTTGAAAATTTCACCCTGAAGGTGTATTTGCTCACCTTTAACATTTCATAGCTACATTGACACATGAAGTCATTAAAAGCAAATCAAAAGTAGTAAAGCACACACCCCTGAAGTATACATGCCAGTGTACAGAAACTGGTCTTTGGCCTTCAATGCCATATTTAGTAAGAGGCCTACTTACCACACTCAGGTGCTAACACTTTCAAAGATGAAAATTTTGTGGCCTAACACATTTGTTGAATTTTATCTTAACACTGAAATACTGATGCTGACATTTCCCAGCT
The DNA here is from genome assembly GCA_013397175.1 of Platysteira castanea. NCBI lineage: Eukaryota > Metazoa > Chordata > Aves > Passeriformes > Platysteira > Platysteira castanea. Next base: position 226,464 of record VYXC01012214.1, on the reverse strand, counting down.
AAGAACAATACATATAGTCTGATCAACAGCCTTCCAGCTTCAAAAGAAATTATTCCCTGCTGTTCATCTTTATAAAATACCAATCTGTTTACTACAGCTTTAAGGTTCCCAGAAAGCATTTGTCAACACCAGCTGATAATAAAACTCATGATTTTCAACGTAAGCTAATTAAATTCAGAGCACATGCAGGTCAAACTTTTACCTTAATAATGTTCTGAAGAACCTTCTCTGTTACCACAGCTTTATGGCAAGCTGTCTTTTGGTATAAGTCCACCACAACTTCCAACGATCTCTCTGCAAATGGTACGTAATTCAATGCCACCCATTCCGCCTAGGAAAAGAAATTAGTAAATTACTAAATTATACATGAAAACATACTAATTAAGGAACAGAAAGTGTATGTTTTGCATTGAACTCTCAGTTTAATGCATGCAAGGTTTGCTAAGAATATGGTCCAAGCAACAAAACTGCAAATACAATGTATTTGTATCTGGCTATAAAAATGTACTCTACATTGAAGTAAAGTACATTTAAGTAGGAGAAATGTTGCAGTCTAAGCAAAACAACTACTAGGACAATCTTTAAGGAAATTTAACTCACCGGTGCAAATAGTTGTATCTAGTGTGATTCCATTGTGTTGCAGGACAAACAGAATAAGAAGAATTAATACATACATAATAGTTACCTCTTTGATTACACTGAATCAGATGCTCATGCTTAGTGAACAGCAGTGTACATAGATAAAAAGAATTACTGAACACGTTCCATTTCTTTACAGCACGTGCAATTCAAAAATCTGTAGCTTGAGGTAATTTTCTCCATTCGAAATTATCATGTCTTTATGTTAAATTTAGTATCTCCTCTAGAACAAATTATTTTACATTAATTCATGTACAAATTCAGATGCATTTGTCTGGTGTCCAAGCCAGACTTTTCCTACATGAAGGAATACAAAGTATAAAAGCAAAGAATGCAAAGGGAGTAAAAGAAGATAACAAAAGCACGCAAAAAAACCTTACTACACAACATGCACAGTTAAGTTTTTACAGATTGAACAAATATATCTTGCTGAACAACCTATATCTGAAGCTGAATTGAATTAACCAGCCAAGTGAAACAAGTGAGATTTCTAATTAATTACCTGATTATACTTTGCATTTGCAATGTGCTTTGTTTCCAGCTGTCCATACTGTGGAGGCTTGCAGGAAAATTCTACAAAGGCCAGCAGTTGGTCAAAGATTGCAGGATACATTATCTGCATACCTTCTGAGCCCACACATATAGCCTTTATCAAAAGAAAATACAAAAGTTTAATATATATTTCTTGAGCTTTTGCTTTCAACACCTGCATCAGTACAAGGAACTCCTACAGAAAAATCCCCATATAAGACTATGTGAGAGTTGTGCTGTATGAAAGACAGTGTATAGTTCCAATATTTTAAGGAAATTAAATTTTGTTACTTTATTGAAGTAAATAGAGTGGCAAGATACCTAGTTCAGTAAATACAGCTATCTCATCCAATAAAAGATATCTTTTCTTCACAAACTCTGCTTTGACATGTCAGTAAAATAGAAGTATTATAAAAGTCTTGTATATAGATCTCACCCACATCTTATTTAAGTTCTACTTCAATAAACATTTAAATCTCAGAAGTAAATCATAAAAGGCTTCAAAAAGTAGTTAAAAGAGTGTCTTATAGAAAGAAATGTAAATAAAATGATAGTTATACTATTTGGTATAGCTGAGACTCAATCTTGCTTTAAAATGGAAAACATTTCAGGAACAGTGTACTTATACTACCAAAAAACCCCAAACTCCCTTATACTACAGCAGTAAAAGGCTAGAAGATGAGTTCTAATGAAAAATAAAAAGACAACAAAGAACAAAACAAAGGGTGTAAAATGGGCTCATCATATGGAAGCCTGAAAGGAGATCCAAAGCTCCCTTCCATTCCCATGTTCTTGAGTTGCAATGTCCTTTGTTAGTGGAATCACATTATTAAATATCTTTATTAAACTCATCAGGGCTCAGTCTGAAACATGTTATGTTTTTTTTCTGCTATTCCAACTGCAAAGTTGTTCCACAACTTCTGAGAAAATCAGAACTGACCCAAGTCTTCCTGTATCAGCAAAGAACCTGATCCTACGTGCAAACACAGAGACGTGTTTTGTTTCAAAGACTGCAAATATTTACATACTCTTCTTTAATGCTTCCACTAGCTTCTGTGTGTACTCTGAGAGTATCGGTTGATTTCAAGAGAGGAAGAAGGTACTCTGGCCTAAAGCAAAACCATCTGATGGATGGCCTTTGCTTCACATCAGCACTGGCTGGCTGCATTGCCATGTGAACTGTGTTTATACAGAAAAGAGGAGCAGTCATGCAACTTCACAGATCTTACTCGTGTCCAAAAGTACTTTAGCTAATGTTTTTAGGAACTTCAGTGCTGTTGTGTTAGTAACGTAAGTACAGGTGGGATGGGAGGTTTGAGGTACCATCTTATGGAAGTCTGTATTCGCAAAGGCTTGTAACTGCCATGGTAACCCATTGACACTGGGAGTGGGGAAGGGGACATGTCTCACTTTCTCATGTGGAGTTATTGCTTTTGTTATTATTTAGAAACCTTCAGCTGAAACAGTTTAACATCTTGACAAGAACAAAAGTATAATAATGCATAATTTTTCCTCATGTTAAAAACTCTGGTATCCCCATCTTTAAAAAGCCCTAATGCCTGCAGCCTTTGGAAACTAAGATCATCTGGATAAGGAGACTAACAAACAGAAAAATCTGAGATGAATAAATGGACTGATCAAATGGGGAAAAAAGGATTTGGGCAGGACTGAGTTTCTGGAAAAAAGAGGATTAAAAAGGGTCAAGCCTGACTGGAAAAGGATGAAAATGTAGTAGAAACAACTGGTTTTAAAACTTCATTATTTATATACCCACATAAAAAACTGAGATTTATTACCAACTTCTATCCAAGCAAACCAAATTGAAGTTCAAACAAAATAATTCCCTCCGTAGCATTTCTATGGCAGTGATGGTTGGAACTAGACGATCTTTAAGGTTCCTTCCAACACAAGCCTTTTTATGACGCTATTCTTATATGTCTGTTTTCAAAATACATGAATGATATTTGTTAAATCCATTAACTAAACAAATGGCTGCAAGATAATGACCCTGTCTTGCTTGTTTATGTTTGAGATAAATCAGTCCACACTAAGCAAAAAGAAAACAAGACACTGAATTGCTGCTCATTTGGTAGCCACCAAATGTTCTATGAGCTAAACGGGGCAGGATACTGACAGCAGCAGGGGGGAAGTATGACCACAGAGTTAAGTGAAGCAGTCATAACATGACAGCCCAAAGGGAATGAAGTCAGGTCACGTGGATATTTTAATTCTGGCATTTCCCAAGTAACTTTTTTGGGGGGGTTGTTTTTTTAAAAGTAGTGCTTATTATAAATACATGATCCATTCATTATCAATACTGCTTCTTTTGAATAAATAAGTTTTGTGAATGAGCACAGAATTTTGCAAGGAGATATTTCACAACTGCAAAAAGAAAGAAGCAAGCAGTACTCTTTTCTGTTTTTCAGCTTTCTAGAAAAAGAGCACCCTCATTCGTTGCTCACAGATTTACTTGCATGCAGGGTGCTCTTTGAGGATGAATTCTATAGTAAGAATTTCTTAAGCAGAGATACAGCATTTCCCTTAAATTACTGATTAATAAGAGGCAAGAATGTAGGTAATCTGCCAGAGTCTTCTGTATTTTATGCTTTGTGTAAACTGTCAGTTCTCAGGATTACTGTTCTTCTAGACTTTGTTCATGGCAGCACCTGGACATCATATGGAATACTGTTTGTGGGACTGTTCCCCCCATTTCCATGTACACACCTTCAATATCAACATCAACAGTACTTCAATATTAGATGGACAAGTAAATGGCTACAAACAAAGCACAACACTTAAAGTACTTCTGCAATCAAGCAAAAGTGCACTTCATAAAGATGACACCATTCCTTTCAATGCAGAACATCTATTCTGCAGCAGGAATGGAGATGTGATTGTTATAATACAATACACTGTGCAATTATAAATAATTTTAAAAACCATGTTTAAATCACCACACTGTAGTTCTACAGAGAAGATGTAGGACACACTGTAGTTTACCTTTCACACACTAGAAGTTGCATTATTACCTTTTGTAAAACATCTAAAGCTGTAAGCACCGATTCCTGTAAACTTGTCAAAACTGCTTCAGTGTAAGATGGAAGGATGAAAGGGGAAGCATCTGAACTGATTGGAACTGAAACAGCACCGTGCAAAATGACACCCAGCTTTTGGAGATCATCCATGCTGAAACCAGTTTTGATGTGTTGGTAAAGAGCTGGGAATATTTGAATTAAAGCTGTAAGAAAAGGCTGGCTGGGAATGAAAGTCAATTTATCACAAGTAATTGGAGGCCTTGTACTTTCTGAACCAATCCTATACCAGCTGTTCCAGGCTGCCCACCAAAGATTCAAATCTTCAATCTCATCAGTTATTACAGGAGGTTCAGATCCATTGTATCTTCCTAGTCTTTCTCCTATGGAGTCAGTTCTCATGAATGATCTGCCAAGACTAGTGGCAGTTGTTGTCCCTACCACCAAAGGTACAGAAACATTGATGGCAGGTGGTGTCTCAGGCTTCTCAGAGTCTCGAACAGGGGAAACAATTTGTAGGATCTCCTGGAAGCTTTTCAGAGCAGCCAAGGAAACTTCATTATTTTTGCTAAGTGCTGCTGATTGGATGTGATCGAGAAGAACATCCCAGGCTTGGGAAAAGTCTCCTATTTAAAAAAAAGAGATAGGGGGGAAAAAAAATCAATTTGGAACTTGCTTCCTATTCCCATTCCCACCCACCCTGCCTCTCTAAAAGGCTGCTCATGCACTTGTTACTCTAAGACACAGAAATTTCAAGAGATTAGGTGCCAACTTGAATGACTTTTATATCAGTTCAACCATAACCTGAAAGAGTAAGTGACAGAGAAACACATAAATATGAAGAATGAAAGAATATACCTACGTTCATGCTAAATTTGCTAGAAAAAACCCCACATACCACATCCCATACCAGTAAAATACGTTTTCTTCATTCAGTATAGTGAAACAGATTTGTTCTTATACATACCAGATGCCTGTTGATTTCAAGGAGGGTTAAACACACACAAGGAATTAAGGGTCAAATCCATACTCATGCAATGCATTTATAAAGAATTTATTTTAAAATACTCTGGTAATTGTACAGTGGAAAGATTTCATTTGAGGCATTTGAGTTTTTCATTAAATTTAGCCTTAACCTTCAATTTTCTATATTACTAATTACAGGGTTTGAATAATTAAAGTAGTTCTATTTTTTTTATTCAGTTTTAACTCAAGTTTAATATAGCTTAAATTCTACCACATTTCTGCAAATGACTAATACACTTACTAGTTGTTAATATGTTGATACCTGTATCACAAATGACCAAAATGAAATAAAACAGAACTTGTATCCAGTTAATATACACTAATTGTATACTATGGGATGGTCAAGGTACATTAATCTAATGAGGACTTTTCTTTGTAAGCATTCTCTATTCTTTTTATACTTTTTCCTTGCAGAAATTACCAAGCTATTGTAAAATATTACTACATATAGCTGAAAAATGTAAATGTTCAATACTCCACTGACTTTACAGGTAAGTTCTCTTTACATTCTAAGAGTACTGTTAAATTTGACACACTGTTGCCACAGAAGAGTTCCAGGCAAGTGTTGCATTCCCTTAGAAAAACAAAAGGAAAAGCATGTTCTGACAAGAGCAAAGAAAAGACAAATTATTATTGTTATCAGTCTCCTATAATGTAAAGCTATTTAGCACCCAGAATTGGGACTGAATTGTGACTACTGAGATTTAATCTCAAGTACTGTGATACACAAGAGGAAATCTGTAGTTACAATTTTTGGCTCTAAGGAGCATGAATTAATAACTCCATAATTTTCATAACATTTGAGGTGAGATGACAACATTTTTGAGCTAAGATTAAGATTCCTGTCCAGTACTTTAACTGAAAAAAACATACAAAAGCAGAAAGTTTATCAGTCTGTCTTTTAATAACTATAAATTTTACCTAGAGGCTGCAGTAAGTATCTCCTGGTGTTAAATATTCTTGCAACTCCAGCCAGTGTTAATACCCATGTCTCAGCCCACTGTTTCTCAGCTGTATCCCTTGAATGATGAATGAGAATGTTGCCTCCTCCTGATTCAATCTTCTCCTTGTCAGCTGTCGTAGAAGACTCTCGAACCCTATCCAACAGGTGAAATAAAACCTGTAACAGCCAGAAAAAAAGAGGAGAAATGCAACTTTTCAAATAACATAGTAAACCAACAAAAAATAGTAAGTCTTTCATTATCCTTTCAGTCACTGTGTCACCCTGAAAATTCCCTTGTTCTAAAACAGTCTCCATAGCAGCCAAGATTAACAGTTTATCCATGATCATTTGAGAAGGGCTGGGAATGGCACCATCAAACCCACTGAGAACAGTGTCAGCACCAACAGAACTCTAATGCCAGTGGCTCTCAGAGACTTCACAGGTACAACAGGCAGGCTCAAATATAGCCCAAAGTTTCCATAAAGCACAACAAACATGACTGTGCCTTAGAACACAGCATTTGATAGACCCTCTAGAAAGATTCGAAACAGAATGCAAAGCAAGGCTCCATCTAACACCAGATCAGGCCTATCACATGCCTCTCAAACATCTCCCTTTTCTCACAAAAAACAGAAGTCATTCATTCTTGTAGGAAGAAAACCACCTTTTTATCAAATTTCTGAGTAAAAAATAAATAATTTGGATATAAAAATTGTATTTTAAGAGCAGCTTTAAAGGCCAGAGAAAAGAAAGTGTAAAAGACATTCCCAAAACCCAAGAAATCAGATTTCTGCCACCTTATGTTATCTTTAAAAAGTCTTAATAAATTAGCTAAGTGATAATGGTCATTAAATGGTGAATGGTCAATGGTTAAATGTGAATGCTCTTTACAAAACCTTCCGTGGAAGCTTACACATCATACCTTCCATATTACTGTGTGCCATGTTGAATGCTGCAGTAAAGTTCCATGAGCGCCAATAGTGGAAAACAATGTCTGCCCAGCGCTCTTCCTAACTGCAGGTCGGGGATCCACACACAGTTCTCCAAGTTTGGCATACAGGCATAACCAAAGACAGTCAAATGGTGATGCAGGATGAAAGGGTCTGTTCAGCATCACTCCCTTTTCTTCTGCCTGTTTCTGCAACACTGCTTCTTCTTTGTTCAGCTCCTTTTCAATTATTTCACCTCTTTGGAAAAAATAATCTGAAATATTCCACTACAATATAAATAAGACATATGGTGTTGTACAATAAAAGTAGGGTAATGCTCTTAATAATCATGAAATAAACTGCCTCATTTTCAGAAAGTATTTTGCAAAGTACATCAAGATATTAATTTCCCTGTATTGGTGAAGTAAGATCAGCACATAAACATTGCAAGGTCCAAATACTACTCTTCTTTCTCAGCTTTTAGGCCCCAGTTAGAGGGGGCACAAAAATCATGTATTAAAAATAAGATACTGATGAACATGGTTACAATGCAATACTATTTCTTTCACTAAGCCTGGAATCATGCAGATTAAAGGTAAATCGTGCTCACTCAATTTACCTCTGATTCCAAGTGACAGCATGGGAGTTCAGTAAGAACCCAAAAGGCTAGGTTGTGGCTTTCATTTGTATAACTGACTACAGATAACTTTTCACTTAAAAAAGAAAAGAAAAAAATGAAAGCCAGAAGCAGCATCACTGTAGGTAAATAAAAAACTCACCAGCAAACCAATTGAAGTTAAGCTAATATTTAGCTCTTGATTGTGAAGTCCAAAGCTTCCTGCAACTTCAACAACTATCTGCAGACAAGTACATGGCATGGTAGGAAGGAAGTCGGTCACAACCAGCTGAAGACACTGGAATGCAGTCCGTATTAAGGACTCTCTTAAAAAAACAAAATAAAAACAAAGCACACACACACACTCATTTCACATTTCTTCAAGAGCACAGAAATGTTTTGAATATAATACCTCAGGAGATAGCATTATTATATATAAAAAGAAAAAAATCAATTTAATGTTTTTGAGAAGAATTTACAGCATTTTAAATGAGTTTTTTGAGCTATAACTTTAAGCTGAAGCTTGAAATTCTGAAGAAGTAGTTTACTCCATGTTAACTACCTAGTGGACTTGAAGTTTACACTTTCCACTGGTCTTTATCTGATTTTATATAGTGAAATCCACTTCTCTGTTTTAGAACTCTAAGGCTTGTTAGTTCAAATGTGTTAGCCAGAACACTATAAAAAAGCCACAATGGACAAAATAAAGCTTAATTTAAGCATGATAATCTTCCAAAGAGTAAGCTGTTCTGAATAATTTCTTCTACCAGCAGTTACAAATTACTTCAAGCATGCCAAAGAGGTGGACAAAATGTGTTTTTATTTGTTAGGAAAGAAGCATGCTAACATAATGGTAGTCTTACTTGCTTCAATACTACATTATATCAGACAAAAACTTTTCAAAATATCTGCCATTAAATAGATCCTTAATAATTACTTTGCCTTCAGAATTAGATTCTGAATACAAACATATAAATATAGTACAGAAAATGTTTGCAAGAAGGAGTTCTCAGAAGCAGCAAGGCCATTTACAACTAAAATCTTGTTTAGTGAGAGACAAAATAAATGAATCAAAAGGAGTGGTGGAGTGTAGGTAACACAAAATAGGGAAGCTGCATTTAAATTTCACTGCAGGGTTTTTTCAATGCTTAATGTACAACAGAAAGAATTTGAAATCTTTGTAATACAGAAACTTGGTGTCCTTCAGGATATATATCCCAGAAAAGAATTTCAGACTATAGATATGTCAATTACTTATTTCAGAATTACAAATGCAGGGGTTTTTTTCTGATTAATTCAAAATCAAAATCAGAGATGGGTCATTACCACTGTATTGTAACACCCAATATAATATAGAAACCAGAGGAAGACACAAGAAACTTCAGATGGACAGTAATGGTATAACTAATAATTCTCTATTATGATGCATACTGCAGAGAAACCTCCACCCTACCACATAAGATCAATTTATCATTACTATACCAATGAAGGGTATGCTCACACAATACTTTCCCCCTTACTCATTACAGGAGTCTACAAAGTAAAGCAGACTCAAAACTGCTGCAGTTCTCCCTCCACTATAAAGTTTCAGACGTATGTGACCTTCAAGGACTCTAAGAGAAAAGGGAAAGAGGCAGGAAATCAAAGTATAGTTCCACTACTCACTTTGAGTTAATGGGAAAGTAACCTCTCTTCCTAAACTTCAAATGCAAGGCTACAAGAACAAATTCAAAACAATTTTTCCCAATTAATGTCCCACACTACTAAGTGTTTGAAGAAAGGCTTTGAAGCCCCTCATGCAAGTAGCAACAGCAATAAAACTCTTCAAATTGTAGAGCTGTTCTTGGTGTTACAGGTGACCACAAAAAGGTAACTATAAATGGAAGAAACTTAAACTTAGCGAGAAATCTTAAGATTGTATAGGGTTTTTTCTATGCTTAAAATAAACAGAGGCTTTCCACTGAAAAAGCCTTGAAAGACAGGCTTCCTTTTGTTTGGCAGGCTAGTATTGTACAATCCAGAAGCGACCAAAGTATCAACAGCTTCCAAAACAGCATTCTCTGTATTTGTAACAGCTTGGAAAGAAGTTCTCCAGGAAGGTAAATGGATTTCTGTCCTGGAATCCAGGATGTTCACTGAGCAGAAGGAAGACACTTGTGAAGAAAGTCTTGTGGTCAGTAAGTTAATATTTCAAGTATGATAATAGTATCTGAATCTTGTGCTCACAGCTGTAACTTAGGTAAGAAATTAAGTTCTTTCTCAAGGAAAAGGAGGCATGTCTCATTTTTTCCTACTGTAGTTAATACGATGTGGACAAACAGTGCTATGTAGTTGAAGTAAATTATTCCATATGCTTTGTAGGAGGAGACTAAGATATAACACAAGATGTTAGTAACATCTTGAGGTATTGGCCAGTGAGATATGGGTTTGAGATTTAATGGGATCTGAAGACTGTCTTAGGAAGCAATTTGTGTTGGTTCTCATCCATTACTAACAACAATGAAAATCAAAAGGCATGAAGGAACACATTACACCAAGTGTGGAAACAACAAATTAAGGAAGCTTAGTTACCAAAAAGAGGATGCTCACAATCAAGAATGCCAAAATCCTTGGGAATTTTGATATGTACTACTGCCAGAGCAAACAATACTAGTCCAAGAGCAAAATCCTTCAAGCATTTGAAGGGGCTTTAGGAGGTTTTTATACGGCCAGAAGACCAAAGCTAAGGTGGGACAAAAGGAGAGAGATGCCAAGCAGAATTCTACTGACACTAGAGTTATATGATGACCTATCCTGCTGCTAGTCTTGACTAGCACCTAAAAATCAATAAATATGGTTTGATTGTGTGGGTATAATTCTTGGTGCTTACAGTTGCAAAGTCAGATGTTCAATTCACTGCTCATTTCAAAAAAACTCCTTGCAAGTTCATCTCTCACTTTCCCTTGTGGGCAGAGAACAAGTCCACCTCTGCTGGCAACAGAGTCAATTTTGTTAGTCAAGGGATTCACCCACAGCCAGTAAATAATCTTCCATCCTTCTGCTACCAGCAACCACTTAGATAGGAAGGCTTCAAAAAAGAGAGAGTAATCAGAAGATACACGCTAGAGACTACTGGAAGATTTAAGAAGAAAAAGAAACAGTAGATAAACTGAGCAACAGCTGATTCACAGAGAATTACCAGCAAGCACCAGAGGTGTATCCACCAGATGGTCAAGATCAAATGAAATGGCACACTGAGTACTCCTCAGTGTATACTGCACACTGACCACAGGAGAACATAGAGTGTAATAATATTCTGGTCTTTTGGAAGATTAATTCAGTAAAATAAAGCATGCTTCAGGAAGAATTAAAAAGTGTATTTTTGTTGAGTAAAATTTTTCACAAGCCAAAAATGACAATGAAACTATTTTTGAAGTGGCTATTAAAGTACAAAAATATAAGCAGAATTGTTTCTACTGTTCTTATCTGACAAGAGTTTAAAATTTTATTTCCACCACTTACCCCTGATCACTTTGGATTGCCCCCATGACTCCAAGCACCAATGGCCAACCAGGTCCTAAGCTGTCACCCTGACTCTGTAAAATCTGTAGCACACACTCCAACTGCTTGATCCTGATATCAGGATGACTAATGTTTGACAGCTCCTTTAGTGGGTTCAATAAAAGCAACTGCAGTCTCTAAAAGTAAACAGTAAAGCATATTAAGGATGCTAACATTTAACTGATTCTTAAGTATTTTTATGTGAAGTGAAAACATACAGTACAAATTAAAGATTCATTGAACTAATTCAGTAGCTCACTCACTAATGCTCAAATTCAGAGCATAGAAGATCTTTGCGGAAAATCTACTTTCCTCTACTTTTCTCCAGGTTCCTCAGGAAGTAGCTACAGATGCTGTTACAGTTGCATAAAAAGTGTCATGCAACTTTATGCTCACTCAGAAGGGCTACACTCAGCTTCCTACTCAAGAAACCTTGGAAAAAACTACCTAAAGAGCCTCAGTAAAAACACTAAAATGTTTTCTTTATCATGGATTGAACAGCTGTAATTTAGAAGTTTAGGCAACACATTTTTTACCTGCCACAGCACCACATATATACTTCTAAACATTTTGTTTTGCACTCATAAGGGCAACCCATAATTTGTTCTAAGAAATGGACATAATACGCAAGCACCACTCACTGTCAGGTATTTGAAAAATGAAGGAGGATACTTTATTAGAACGCAGGTGGTGGTTGTCAATAGTTACATCTGAACGCTACAGCTATAGACTTTATAAACTCAATAGTAAAGTTGTTTTATCAATGAAGGAGAAAAGTATCTGCTCTTAAACTTACTTTACCTGATTTTGAGATAATGGAGGATCATGTCTGAATGTCAGTCCCGCTTTAATGAGAGAAGTTAAAGCTTCTGCTCCCCATTCTCTCATTCTGGCGTTGGGATGCTGACAGACCTGAAAACACAGCAATGTTTTGTTTAAAGTCACTTTTACTTAACCAAGATTTCAACATATACAATATATTAAAAATGGGTATTGTAGTTATATTATAGTCTAAGAATAATACAATAAATCTCTAATGATAAAATCTGGTTTCATAGTAAAAAAAGAAATTTATCGTTTGGATAGACATACCTTCTGAATAAGGAAGCAATAGGAAGCAGTGAAAGACACAGAAGGAAACATAATGAAAGTTACATATATAATTCAAGTCAATGAATCTTCCAAAATGAATAAACTAACTGCTAATTCTGATAATGACTGATTAAAAAGCACCGAACAACCTTTCAATAAATGCCTGAGTCTCTCAGGTTTAACTTAACCTAAACCTACTACAAAATTGGAAGTTTCACGTACCACTTAACATAATCAAGTGAGGAACATGACAGTAGCCAACACAGAAAGTGTCTTCTATACTCTCCAATACAAAAAGTAACTACATATTGAAAGTAAAATAAGCCTTACACTCCATTATTTTAAAAACTTGACAAAGCAATAGTGAGCATCTTTAAATTTGAGTTTCAAATGCATACCTTCACTTCTTTGTCTCTAAATTCTCTAAATCTAACAATTTTGCTAATTGCCTTTTTTTAGAATATAAAAATTAAAAACATTGTGCATATTCCTTTTATAGATAGCTAGTATGAACTGTGCTGTATCTAATACACTACCCTCAAACTAATATGGGAAGTGTACAGTTTCATTGACCTCTACCTAATTATTCCCACCCACCCCTCCAGTCCTAGCTCTGATGGTGTGAGAATCCAGAGTCAAGTGCAATGCAGGATCATAAAGAAGGCTGATGGCTTTTATAGGTGGAGCGTTCTCTTATCAACCACTAGCCAAACTGAAAAGGAGGACAATGTAGAGGAGCTAGCTTAATTTTTAAAAATGCAGAAAAGAAACAGCAACTCTCCTGATTTAATTACATTTTTAAAACTTCATATAAAATAAAAAGAAAGAATTTGAAGTACTTCGTGCTCTGATTCTGTCCAGATAACCAGTTCCAGAACCAGGGAACAAGCTATTCCCACAGGTTGTGTTTAATTGAATTATAGCCGATGTTTCCTCCTTCCTTATTGTACCCTCAACAACCTAGGTTTAAAAGGAAATAAGGCAGTACTTTGAAAGGAAATTAAAGACTCTGTATGTATATACCCTTTGTATATACAAAACAGTGGCATAGTATCCACAATGCACAGGTAACAGACTGGAACAGACTGCTCCCTAGATGAAAACAGTCTCAAGATGTGACCCTTATTGTCTTGTAGGGCAAAAAAATGACAAGAGGAAGAGATGCCTGTGCTTTAAGTCTTTAAACCCAGAAATATCCAAATATTTTCTCCTAGATAAAGCAGTATGTGGCTTCCATTAATTGAGATGGCAAATCCTTGATACTGGTTGAAATAATGCACTGGTGCTAAGGAAGTGTCTGACACATTCTGAAATATGAGGAAGAAAAGCCTTTTCCTTTACCCACTCTTAAGCAAACCCTGTTCTTACATTTTACTCTCCTATATACTTGTGTGGAGAATTTAAACTACAATTACATTCAATCATCTGTTTTTAGTTTTCAATTCAAAATGTATGACTTCTTCCTTGATGAAGGATATTTTTTGTGTTGAATTTAAAATACCAAAGAAATTGAAATAAGATTATGACATTTTTATATTTGAACAGTATTCTCTTAAAGAAGGCATTCAAATGTTAGCTTAACTATTAAAAAAAGAAAACAACCAAAAAAACCAAAAACAAAAACAAAAAACCCCAACCCTTTTTAAAATCTCCTGGCTTCAATCTATCTCAGAATCTTCCTAGATATTTCTACTGGGTGAAACAGTAAAACATGTTTGTGCTACCTTAACTACAACAACTATACGAAGTTTAATTACTTGATCTTTTTAAACTTTGCTGTGTCAAAAACATATAAAGACTGATGGCACCATAAATACGAAGTTAGCAAGAGATATTAAAATATTGTAATTTAAAAATATAAATTCACTTTTAAATTCAAATCATAATGCATTCGAGTTGCAAAAATAAAGTGCCTAAACCAAAATATATAATTACAATTTAGAAATTTTTTTTTAATTACACATTGAAAACATATTTCCTCAAAATCTTCATTAATACAAACCAAATTCTAGTGATAAAAGTGATAAAAGCCATTAATTACCTCCAGAAGATGACCGGTCAGAGGTCTCCAAAGAATCTCAATCCTGCGCATGTTAACTAGTCCTGTTTCCAGTAATTTAGCAACAGCAAAAAGTGATGGTTCCTTAATAAAGTAGAATTTGAAGGCATGACTTTGAGGTAACTGAGATAAGGCAAGAGCATTTTGCTAGGGGATTATTTCCAAATTAAGGTGCAGCTCGTCCCACAGGCCGCAAAGGCTGGGACACTCCTGCAGCAAGCGCAGTGCCGCAGGAGACGCCACACAGGGGCAGCAGTCTGAGAAACCAGAGCACTGATGGTCCTGTAAAAACTCGAGCTTGCACAGTCCTCCCTCCAACCAGCCTTATAACATGTTTAGCTAGCAAAACAGCCCTTTCCCCCACTGCAACTTTTCAAGTTAAAATTATATGTGAACAAACGATCTGGAATGCTTCATTTCATAATACCCCAATTCTTTATCTTCCATTTGCTTCATAAATGCTCTGCAGCAATACGATAAATTTCTCATTCATCTAATACATATTCAAATATTTGTGGTAAGCTTCTTCAATTTCAACTGATTTTAAACTGCTTGTTTTAGTTCATTATCTGTTGCTGTAATAGTAAAATATTACAAAACATGTTTTCTGCCTTCATTATCTGCAGTGTAACAGATAAGGACAAACTTTCAGAAACTGTCCTCTGGAATTTGATTATGACTAGGAGAATATATATTCAATCTTACCCAATCACAGGGTTTTTAACCTTTTTGGGTTAAAGGTTGTTTACCGAAGCTGACATGAATATTATGGTTTTCCCAAATAAATATGATTTATCAGGTTTTTTAATATCTAATTGTCAGGCTTTCTCTGAAGTACATTGTATGAGAAAATTGAAGTGAAAATGAGCATCTCACAGAACATACTGTGCTACTCAGCATCCCTAATCTCTGAAATTATAAGGGTTTTTAAAAGTTTCAGCCACCCACAATCTTATTAATGGAAACACATGACATTCCTTAATTAACAAAAAGCACAGGAACACAATGAGGATGTTCAGAGAATTTAGTAACTGCATGAACCATTAAAAACAAGACATTTTCTGGTTCATAATTTTTTTTTTAATCTAGAGCATCAAAGTAGTATCAGAAATAGTTGGTTTAAAGGATAAATGTACAAGTCTTCTGCCTGTTTCACAAAAACATCTAAAAAGAAAATAAACAACTCTTTTGATACCTTATTGTTTCCATAGGCCATATCCATGGCTTCCAGAGACAAGGAGCAAAGGGCATTTATTAAGTGATGTAAAGACACATCATCAAGGTACCTGAAAAATAACTGCTATCAAAACACTGCTGAGTTTGATATACACGCATTATTTTACTTATGAGTTTTCTTACTGTGAGTTTTCAAAAAGCTTTGAAATCATGCTGGATATAGATGGCAGATCAGTCATAACTGCTGTAGTCAGAACCTTGAAAAAAAGACAGAAATACATCTTACAAATTGCAATAGAAAATACTGCATTATCATTAAGTGAAAAACAAATAATCATGCTTACTGTGCTAGGCCCTTCCACAGCTCTTCCAGGTTTTAATGCACCCCCAACACTAGGCTTCAGTCCCAGAATCCACACAAGATGCTGAAAAATACAAAAGGATCATTGTCAGCAGAAAAACTTTTTCAGGCAGAGAAGAAATTAGCATTATACTCAAACTAGCCACCAACCTTCCAGCCAAACAGAACTCAAGACAAATGCTACAGTACTTTTTCAAGACAATTCACAACACACCATAAGAAGAATCAAACCTGCCTCTATTGAAAGCAGCTCCTATCACTGAGCAACTGAAAACCCAGTTATAACAAAATATCAAGGCACAACAGCAAGGCATAAATATCTCCTGTGATACCTGAAGAGTAGCCAGGACAAGCTGCCACGATGTACCAAGAACAGCTCCATGGAAGTGAGCTAAGTTGAGTAATGTCCTCATACACTGGATATTTTTTGATGTCAACTATGAAAAAAAAAACAACAACCAAATAGCCATATAATTTTTATCATTCCACAATGATAGTGTTTCTAGCAAACTTTCAATTTTTACTGAAGTGCTTAAAGATCACATGTGAAATATATTTTTTTAGAGAAGTAGTTCAGTATCTCTCCTTCTCTCAGTCTTATCCTGGTGGGGCTGAGTATGAGTACTTGAGTGCTGCATCCAGCTCTGAAGTCCCCAGCACAGGAAGGAGATCGATCTGCTGGAGAGCCACCAAGATGTTTAGAGGGGTGAAACACCCCTCCTATAAGGAAAGGCTGAGAGAATCAGGATTGTTCAGCCTGGAAAAGAGAAGGCTTAGGGATGACTGAATCACAGCCTTCCAGAACCTGAAGGGAACTTTCAGGAAAAATAGGGCAACACCATTTACAAGAGCATGTAGTGACAGAACAAGAGGTAATGGGTTCAAATGGAAAGAAAATGGTTTTCGTATTAGGAAAGAATTCTTTGCTGTGAGGCTGGTGAGGCACTGGAACAGGTTGCCCAGGGAAGCTGTGGATGCCCCATCCCTGGCAATGTTCAAGGCCAGGCTGGATGGGGCTCTGAGCAAGTCTAGTGGAAGGTGCCCCTGCACATGGGCAGGGGGTTGGAACTAGATGATCTTTAAGGTCCCTTCCAACCCCAACCATTCTATGATTCTATGATTTGATCACTGCCATCTCCTCCCAGTTTCACATTATTATCAAAGACATAAGTTCAAGTACTCCAGTTTAATTGCACCATCTCCACAAAATCAGTCTGTCTTAAGTGAACCTTCACACACAGGCACATAACACAGCTGAAATTTAGAGTTTTCCAAACGGAATGGATAGGAACTTCTAAGCGAAAAGTCAGAAAAAAACAAGACTAAGACTTCTTTGCAATTAGAGAACTTTACTGTCCAGGGCTGTTTCAAATTAAAACCTTAGGACAATAGTTCAGATGGCCATTATTTGTAAGAATGCTGTTTATCTGTAGCCTGTTTTTGCAACATACTGAGATGCAGGAAGAAGTATCCTTGCTTACTTAAGCAAAGCAAGATCACTTACAAGTGGTACTTACCATAACTGTTCCCTGTGGCTGAAGAGCTAAAGGTTGCCCTACTGCTACAACTTGCTGGTGAGACTCACTTGAGGGACTAATCATTTGAACATTCTGTCCCTGAATGGAATATGCTGGAGGAAAATTGAGAAGAAAAAAAAAAATCTAAATTTAAAATCCAGTATTTACATGTAGTGAGAACCATCTTCTGGCAAATACACTCCAGAGAATTTTTTTTACAGTATTAGCTTTAACATATCCCGCTTCGAGATGTTTAGTAATATTTAGATTAACTATGTCATTGCCCTAGAGAGTTAAAGATCCAGCAATTACTCCCTGTTTCTAACTATTAGATATTGTTTGCAATATATTCACATATTTTATGTCGAGATTGAAATATTAATGCTTAAGATCTGAGCATTAGACTGTCTCAACTCAGTTTTTGGTAGTAATTGTAACTGTAAGTGTAAATGGCATCACCATGTGCTACCATTGTATTAATGCACTCAGAAAATGAAGGTGTCATCAATGCTGTTATCATGGTATTTTTCCAATACGGGACTTCAGGACACCCACTTTATAACTCACTTGTAAAAAGAAGAGCAACTTATATAAAATAACTGAGGTTCCCAGTTTTGAGTAGCTCAGTTGTGCATACTTCTTCACAGACTTATAATCTAATAATGCACTTAGCTGGCACACTGTACTGAAGTAAGGGTGCTGGTCCTTGTTCCCAGAGTAAGATATTTTTGTTTTATATTAAGAGGTCTAATGTTAGATTCATCTGTATATTGTTCAGGTAGTTGCCTTTCTTAGTAAGTAGTAATTCACTTTCAAAGTTAGAAACAGAGTACATCCTCAACTGGCAAACTGTATGAATTACAACATTCTCTCAAGATGCGGGATGCATCAACTCAGCTTTCTGTAGGCTGAATAGAGCCCAGAACTTAGATCTTCCACTTAGGCAGCAAGTATTACCATCACTAGACAATTGCAGAAAAGACTGTAGTACATCACAAATGCAGGATGTTCTAGCCAAAGCTTTAGAATCCAAGTTGTCCAGAGACCTTTTCAGATTTTGAATGCCTTAATTACATATCCTAGCAGATCTTTAGAATGGTAGACAGATCTCCTTAGAATTTGAACTTCTGACTTATGCTAAGCATTCAGGAAGTTTTCGGTTGATCAGAACGATACTTAGCAAATGCTGCAAGACTAACCAGTTCTGGAAAGCAGGTGATGTAGGTCCCCTCTGAGGATTCTAACTTATTTTAATATAGCTAAATACTACAGCTGCATGTCTTTGGAATCACATCCTGAAAAAAATTGTGTTTAGAGGATGATACGAAGAAACACAATTAAGAAAAATTTATATATTTACATTTGCTGGACAGAGCTGCAGTTGTGCTGTTTAATACAGTAAGGGCATAGTGAGGAGGCAAGGATCCTTTGCAAATGGCAGTGATAAAGGCATCTCTTGATGTTACAAGACCCAGTCTTCCACAAAGTGCAGCCATGGTCAATTCTGCTTTTAGAATATTTTCAGTGGCAGCTTCATCAGTGCTGAAAGAGTAGACATTGTTCAGCAAGAATTAATACAGAGCACAGAAGCAAGCAACTAACCAAAACTGAAAGGCATGAGAACGTATACTTTAAACACATTAACACTATAAATATTGAAGAACAAGCATAACCAATCAACAAAATTCTTCAGAACTACTTCCTACAAAATTGGACTTTACTTCTCAGTGACTTGGTAAATGAGACTATGAGAAGATATTTAAAACTAATTTCAGAAAATGGTGTTTGATAACAAAAGGCTCTTTGAAGGAGACAATAATTTACCACAGTCATTACACAGTAAAAAGCTTTTCCACTTTAAGGATTAGATAGTACTAACAAGTACCAAGATATTACTTAGTCTCTTATCTGCAGTAATCAGGACATGGAATCACTTCAATATGTTGAAACATGCAGGCAAAGTAAAAATAAATAAAGATAATTTAAATACTTTCAAGGAAAGACTTTGAAAATGGAATTAATTGTTCTATATTGAAATACATTAAAGGTTGATGTTGGACTTCTGGAGACTTCTGTGTCATTTACTCACTCAGTCTAAGCCACAAAACTGACTGCTCAGATGCCATGAACAGCACTTATGCTGACAATTGTCAATTCAACTGGTATCAAGTCAGTTCAAAATATAGGTTGGAATATCAACTTAGGAAAATCAAGATACCTTGCATCAAGTAGAAGGGACAGAGCAGCCAGAAGACCACACCAACAAGCGTTCACCATTTCTTCCCAGACAGCTCTGCTAACTTAAAAGAAATATATAAACTTTTATATAGCAGAAACACAGTAGTTCCCTTAATAACTTTCAATTGTATCACAAACAAAATGCTTGTTACTGTATCTTGTAAAGTGTGTTTTTGCATGTATGTTTACACAGCCAGATATATGTGCATACAGAAACACACTCATACCAGTATTATTTAAAAAGCTTGCATTTAAAGTAACATTTCTGAGGTAAAAAAAAATGTCACCAGGGCAACGCTTTTTTTAAAGAGCACCAAAAAGCCACCAAAATCCAACTTACCATGGTATATATAACCATTTTTCATCTTAAGTCTATAAAAATAAACATTCAGAAGTGCAAAAACATGAAAATTGAAACTTTGCAGTGAAGTAAAAATACTCTCCCGTGGTATCTACAATTCTCTATAAGTTTTTTTTTCCCTGTAATTTAATAGTTACAGAATTAATTACAATTCTGTAATTAATTCTCGCAAACGGGTAGCTGCCCATTTGCACACCTCCCTCCCTCCACCGGGCCATGCCAAGCCTCTGGGCGGAGCCAGTGCTCCGCAGCACCACGGAGAGCTCCCCGCTCCCGAGGCAGCGCCCGGGACAAAGCCCTCTGCTTCCGCCTGCTCTCCTTTCGCAGTCCCGGTGCCTCGGCTCAAACTTCAGCTGTACAGCCTTGGCTTCCTGGGGCGCGAGCCAAACTCACTGTCCAAACACAAGTCTTTCTGTACATACAAACCCCTATACAGATTCGTCATATGTTCCACAAAAAGAATCCTCAGTTCACATCAGTTCTGCTTTTAGAAAAGTCCTCTATATATTGCAATCTTACTTAAAATCTCTCCATTAAAACATTCTTTTAATCTTGTTACTAGAAATATATTTTTCTTTAATGTGGTCATAACTCCATTTCTGTCAATGAGGTTGTCTCTTGTGATCTTAGATCTCAGTGTTAAGCCAAAAGCAGATCATCAAGTCAAGTATTTTTTTTTTATGGAATTGCTATTCCATTAAAAAAACCCCACTTCATTAAAAGTTTTTATATATAAATAAGAAAAAATAAATTTAAGCAAAAAAGCACAAACTCTTAAAATCTGCTTTCTGTAAAACTGTTATATTTCATATAGTGTTTGCATTTTCAGATACCTAGTTCTTTCTCTGATTGGTCAGAAAAAGACTGCAGATCTTGCTCTGAAGACTGTGCTGGTAACAAAGTTGCCTCTGTTCTGGTTTGAATGACGGTTTCTGCCTCTCCCAGCTCTCCTTCAATCATGGTAGTGATACCACGGACAAGATCCAGCAAACAGTGAAATGCCACTGACATTGCATAGCCTTCAGGGATTGTAGGCGGCTCTACTTTGTCCAGCATTTCCAAACTAAAAAATTGAATACATGACAAGTGTGTAGCAATACCACTGTTTTTAAAAACAATAATAAAAAACAAGATTCCAAATGAATGTTAAGTACAAACAGACCCCAAATACAATCCTTCAAGATTTATTGCAACTCAAGAAACAAACCT
Organism: Platysteira castanea; assembly: GCA_013397175.1. Lineage (NCBI taxonomy): Eukaryota > Metazoa > Chordata > Aves > Passeriformes > Platysteira > Platysteira castanea. The sequence continues at coordinate 205,195 of VYXC01012214.1, read as the reverse complement.
TTAAGTCATTAAGTAAAAGAGTAAATGAATCACTAAATAAGACAGTAACCAAAAGAGTACAAACCCTGAGCACAGACCTGCAAAAAATATTTTTAAAAATTAACACATATAAGCAAGCATCATGAATAATTCTACTTGTATTATTTTACTTAGAGGCACTGCACCAGAACTTACTCAGAAGAATGCAAGTACCAAGGAACAAGAGAGAAAATACATCAGAAAGTTGTGGCAGTGTGAACATAGTTACAACAAATTGAGACCAAGTCAGATGTTCTATTATCATTATCTTTGAGTCCACATGACTAGGAAAGCCTGTACATAGCTAGATATTACATGGCCAAATATTCATCACCTACATGCACAGGTAAACAGTAGAAGTTATTTGTACAAAGAGGATACGTCTACATGATTCATTGCTGAGAAGCATGCGATTAAAACATCACTATGCTGGAACAGCAGCCTCACTGCCACTTCTCTCCATCTTTTACCTTAAAAGCTCATTAAGAACTGCTGAGTTACAAATCCAACCAAAATTGTAGCTGACACAGCAGCAGCATCTATACAAGTAGAGACAATCTGTTACAAAAACTACCTGCTACCACAAAAATCATTATTTTTATCATTTTTTACTCTACAAACTACTCTTTAAAAAGTGACATATTCCAGCTAAAACATACCAAAGACACTTTTGTAGTGTAGTGTCACCACTCTTGTCTGCACAAATTTTTCCTTCTCCCAAACATGTCACACTTCAGTTACTACCTCTAATTTCCTGAAGATAGCTGCCTCAGATATCTGGGGGCACAGGAACTACAGCTAAATCAAATGGTCAGCATTTCACCCTCTATATACAAGTTAAGTGTGAATATATACAGGTTTAATTAAAATTATTAATGGGTTTTATAATTACGATGTATTTGTGAGGTAGAGGTCATGTCCTCTCATTTTCGAAGACAGGAAATGCTAACTGCTGAATAAATCACATGGGTTGTTACTGTTACATGGCAATGGCCATGAAAACTCTCGAAGAGTTGGTCTATTCCTCTTAAAAACACTTAGTTCCTTATGTAAAGGGAAAGATAAGGCACAGTAGTCTGTGGAGAAGCTTGTATAAAAGTATGAGATGTGGCCATTGTATGAGAATCTAATGGTAGCAGAAGAGAATTGGTGCTAGGATACGACCCATTACAGCAAGTCATCTCCTTACATACAGGGACTACAGACAAAAAATACAAGATAGGAGAAAAAAACTGCTGTGAAATGCTTGTGACAACTCTGGTATATTATACAAAAGAAATAATGCAAAAATTATACAGAGAAAATCATAGAGTCACTTGAGGTATGCAAAGGTAAAATGTAAGCAAGTTTAGAGCAGGAGACAAGACTATAATGGTAGCCGCAAGGTTCTTGAGCCAGTTAAGAATAGAAAGTAAGAAAAAAGAAAAGGAAGAAAATAGAGGTTGTAGTAGCTGACCAAATTAAAAATTTGCACTCCCTGAGAACAGGCAGGTAAACTAAAATAACATTCATGTGCACTGCTGGAACAAAAAGTCAACACATACACATTAACTATTGAAATTTGAGGATGATTTTTTTTCCTGCATCTCAAAGGCATATAAAAGAGTTCCTATGCTAAAAATATGGAGGTCCAGGCTACCTGCAGATTTCACTGAATTTTAGTGAAAAAAAAATCTAGCCAAAATTTTATGGTGGTACAAATAACTTCGGGTTTGGAAGAGCTTGTCCCTCAATGGTCATGACTGACATGAAAAAAATTGCACTATTTAAAAAGTAACGTAGTATTCACAGCTTTAAAATGAGAACACCATCTCTATTGTATAAAGCCTACCCATTCTAAGGAGCATTCAGAATCTAGCCTTGGTATATATGTCAATACTTTGTTCGAAATGACAACCAGACCAGTATCTACCACAATATCCTGCTCAATAAAAACTGTAAATACAGTAAACCTGGTGTGAGAAAGCTATTTTTCATTCCCACTGATACCCTATTTGCTTAATGCCCTTCATGTTTGCTATTACAAAATGCAGTAACAGGTATTCCAAAATTGTTATATGCTACAGGGAGGCCTAAAAGTGAAGAGTTAATACAGATAGTATGGTAGGAAAACAAAATCCAACTGATGCTAAAACCATAGGCATTCAGGGCATTCAGAAAAAACAGCAAAATGACCAGAACATCTCATGGCACCAAAAAAAAGAAAATTCTTAGTATACTTCAATGCCAGTTGAAACCAATACCTCAATATTCACTAGTTAAAAAAAAAAAAAAAACCTCAAATCATTGAATTCAAAATAAAAATACTTGTTACAAACATCTTCAAAAAGATAGAGGTACTCACTATGTAGCTTTAGCACTGCCTTGTACTGTTACATTCAGGATGGGTATCCAAGTGCCTCTGTACTCAAAGGCAGGTAATACAGATGCACCTCCACCCATTCCAAGCACTCCTGGGTTAGTTTGTGCTGAGCCAGTATTCCCTGATGCATTGCTTCCTGTTCAGAAAAACAAAGTGGTAAAATCAACCAATCTCATATTTATGACCAGCAAATATCCTTTTTCTACATTTAATTTTTGAGACTCCCAGATTAATCTACAGACACCCAGTTCAATAACAAAAACCAACACCACCACAAAAAACTATTTCTGAGCTCCCTCTGCTGTCTAAAACATAACCTTATGTGCAGTTCATTGATGTCTACTGCCTAATTTCCAGTCAGAATGTAATGTTTCTGTGAAGGGTACAGCAACATTCGTAACATTCTGTGATTGAATCAAACTTACAGAGTCTTGATGAAACAATGTATGTTTTAGTGAAGAGTCAGACAGGTATTTGAAAATGAAGGATTATTTAAATAGTTGCAATTAGGACTCAGTAGCTAGAAAGTTTAACTATACCCATAACAAACTTTCAAGATTTCAGAAATGCCTAAACAGCAAGAAGGGAATCAAGAATGGCAACATTTCAATCTGTTCCATGCTAAGGTAGAATAAAACAAACCTCAACAGGGAAGAGCTGACAGCATGCCAGGGAAGAGCAGACAACGTGCCAACCAACAGCTAGGAAGGGACAAATTTTGGTTCCAACTGAGGAAGCCAAAAAAAGCAGCTAAAAAGAACAAGGAATTCTGTATATATACACTTCCTTCATAGAGAAGGACATCTATACTTATTAAGAATAGGTCCCACAAGTTCAGATTCTTTCTGAAGAGACAATGGGCAGAGAGAGCAGAGTCCCCAGGAAGGCGACTCACAGCGTAACTGCCATTTTGGTGTGCTTGCTTTGAACATGTGGAGAGAAAACTACTAATTTAGGTAATAAACTACTAATTTAGGCAATATGAATACACAGAAGCTTATTTATACACTTTAACACAGTAACACTTAACAGACTGAAACCAAAAAATCATGCTGCTAAACAGAAATGGTACTGCCACTAATACAGTTACACTGTTGTCATTTTCTATGATCTCACTGCGAAGTCAGACATATATGATTATTTTTGTATTCATCTAACTCATTAAAGTGGGTGGTAAACATTACCCAGTACAATAAAAGTGACACAGAACTTCAGTAGATGCAGCTTTCAACTTCTATAAAACAGGTAGCTTGTTGCAAGACTGAGGCTGAAAAATCAGGTGTGTAAGGAGTGTAAATGTCCAAAGCCAGGTTGAATAAGGCTTCAAGCAACCTGCTCTATTGGAAGGTGTCCCTGCCCATGGCCAGGGGGCTGCAAATAGATCATCTTGAAGATCTTTTCCAACACAAACCATTCTATGATTCCAAAAGACAGCCTGCTATGAGAGGATTCTGTTATAATCAGAAGACTCAGTTTGAAAATTACATTGCATTGATCTGCTTTTTGCCTGGCAAATATGGCCATAGGAGGAAAAAAGGTAGACAGATACATGCATGAGAAAAGTGACATGAGAAACACTCAGGCAGAAAGAAGAAATGAAAAGGAAAACAGAAAAATGAAGTAATAACCCAGAAAAATAGCAACAGCACTAGAGGTATGACCCTATTGCAGTGCTGCTTCACATGAGGCAGAATTTACATTTCCAGAATGAGTATTATGAAAAGTACTTCTCTGATTTACTTTAAGATAATTAAGCCAACCTAGAAATAATACTAATAGAAGTGTTCTGTCAGTTGCTGTACAGACAGCTACTACGGAACAACAGACACTGACACAAATTTCCTCATGCTATCACTGCTAAGTCCAGCATGGGATTCCAATTTCATGACTGAACACTGCAAGGTGTGAGTCTAAACCTAAACTTTTCAATGTTTCTTAATTTAATAGTAGATATGATAGACAATAATTACACTTATTATTTGGCTTTTATCTCTTGAAAGAAGGCATATCAAAACACACCCTTAAAAATAATTTTTATGTTGTTTGTTGCTGAGGACTCTGCTTCCAGAACTACAGAAAGAAGCAGAGAGCTTTAACTTGGACACAAACACTTGCAAAGGCATTAAAAGGATGATCATTTCTTCTTACTAAAATACAAATATGCCAATGAAATGGTATATACAAATATACTGGTGAAATGCCAAAATCCTGGCTGCAAAAAAAAGACAATCAAGTTAATTTCAGTAAGTGTCTGTTTTCAGCTTACAAAAAAGACAGATCATTTGTAAAATACACATATTTCATTCTACCTCTTGGCTCCCTCAGTCCAGTTTTGGCCTTGAGCATCCAGAGGAATTAGTGATTGCCTCCCACAAACACACACTGTCTTACTACTCAAATTGCACACTGACATAAATGACATCTCCGCACAAGGAAACAGAAATCAGACACATTTTTTATAGTCAGAAATTAGAAATAACTCCATCAGAATTTCCCTCTGAAAAGTTGTGAAACAAGGAGCTTGGTCACTGCAGAAACAGGAATCAAGGCAGGAGCACTGCTCTGCTGACTGGGGTCTACACCTTCCCTGCAATACAGGTAGATAAAATCCCCTGTTGTACCAGAGCTGAGAACACCAGCTTGTCTCAAGCTATCTTTTCACCAAAATAAACACAGAAGTACAGAGCTGTACTAGAGCTGAATCAAAACATAATTCATAATTACAAGAAAACGATGGAAAAATAAAATCATAATAAGGACAAGGCTTTACCAGTTTGGTTTGGTGTTGCTGATGTGTTCCCTGTGCTTGGTACAAGAAATAGAGACTGGATAAAGGATCCCAGTGCATTCACAATATCACGGAAAACTTTAGTGGAATGTTGCTTCATATCATACGACTGACAAAAACACCTGGAAAGTATTTTATAAAACAGAAACTATTTCACAAACTGGGGACTAAAAGCATATTTTAATAGCAATTTCACCCTCCCACACACCCCAAACTGTAGACTAAAAGCACATTTTAACAGCAAATATTTAGGTAAACAATAATATTTATTTTTTGGTAAATGCTCCTTTGACACTAAGACACAGACATACTCTAATAACTATAATTCAGCCCTTCCTGGATAATAAGCATTGCCTAATGCACTATGCAAAATTATCCTGAAGAGCTTTTTGCATTTAAGCTTCTACACATTTACAATGTTTTAGGAAGCATTTTCCATTAGAGAAAAATAATAAAAATATATCTTAAACTTTATGTAAAAGCAAGACTCAATATATTTAATACCTTAATAGCTGAGGCTGCACACAAAGCCTGTGAATAGATTCTACTGCAACAGCTCGTAGCCACTGTGGTTTGTCTGCATCCAGAAACTTAACCAGCAATGACAGAAAGATTTCACATTCTGTTACCTAAAATACATAGTTTACAATAATTAGTAAAAAGAAAAAGCCTTCTACAAAATATTTTCCCAAAAAAACTTTCATCTCAGGAGTTCTATCACAGCAAGTTTTGTACAGAATCTAAAAAAACCCCCTTGAACGAGTATTTACACAGAATTATATAAAAACATAACTAATAATCATAATATTTTTGACAAGCTAAAACCACATATGCAGTTGTACTGAAAGAGTTAAATTCCTCACAGACATTGCAATAACGGTCATACATTTGCTACAGTAAACAAATGAAACAGAAAAGTACCTTTTTCAGCAAATATCCCAAACTCAGGACATAAGAACAGCTGAACATGTGTTTTTTACCCATATTCTGTCAACAAGTTTAGCAACTCAACTCAAAAGCCTCTTAGATAGTATTATAGTATACAACAAGGCACAGTAACCATCATTATCTAAAGTCAGGCAAACAACAGAAGATCAAAAGTTTCCCAAAGCCTGAAAGGCAGCTAAATAGAGAAAAGAAAACAGCTAATCTACTATGAAATTCATACAAGTCCATGTTTAACAAAAGCATACTTTTAGAATACATGTAAACACAAATACACCTAAGAGGAAAAGCATATTTAGCCTTCTCTTCCCTCAGTAGAAATCAACAGCTCCCAAGAACTAATCAATACTACTACTGATCACAGCACTGGCATATATATAGAAAAACAAAACTGCATAAAGAAGATTTGAGCACATTCTTACCAGCAAACTGTAAAACTGCTTAATCAAAACAGAAACTACTCGCAGCAAACGCATACAGATGGGAAAGTATGGTTTTTCCACTGGTGCTGGGGAAGATGAGGTGGTGGAACCTTGCCTGAATTTGATATTTGGGGAGAAGAGCTTTATAACAAGAGGGCATACCCTTTCTTTAAGAAGAAAACTGAATTCCTGATGCTGAAAAAGAAAACAGAAAAAGTTACATGCTGATATTCCTTAATTGCTACCAGTAGCTCCGATAACGCATCTTATTTAATTTGTAATTATGATCAAGCAGTCTGAAATCATGTAAATCTTGGTATAAATTAAAATCAGGAAATTAAAAGGCAGAACTGCAGACATCATTGTAAGGCTACCAAAAAGCATGGAATTATAATGGTCAAGTTCAGGCCATGCACCCTTCTTCTTGTATTTTGCAAGTTGAAATAGGCTGCTAATACATCACTTACATATTTACAAATTTTTTAAATTTACCTACTGTCAGCTAAAACACATTACTGCAGGATCATGGTGCATTTATATGCAGTAGATACATGCAATTCACAGTCATGATTCTTACTTTACAAGTAGGGTGAGGTTAATGCTTTAGCAGAAATAACAATTTCACAAATTTAGTTACAGAGCTGTCATAAATCAGGAAAGATAAGAAAATGCATCTCTGGAGGAGATATACAGCAAAACTGAAAGTGAAACAGACTAAAACATGCTCTACAAAATAGATAAACATAAATGAAGTGTTTGGGAATAGAAAAACATGGTCAAAAAGCACAGGGAACTTTTCTGTTAAACCCTACCCTCTCTCCCCTTACATAAAAGCATACAAGTCCTTCAGGAAAACAGTATTCATGTTAAATTAAAAAGGATTTAATGAAGTGCAGATTTTACTACCGATGTGAACAGAAGTCTTATTGTTTTCCAACTAAGAACTACTCACTTGTAAAAACACTTGCGGAAAGTCATTGAGGACTGACTCAAGAAGTTCAAGGCCAAATGTTCGCGTCATTTCTGTCATACCCACGAGCCAGTAGGGAGCATCAGCATTAACTAACTGACAAAGATCCTTAGAAAGAAACACAGTAACATTTACATTCTCTGTACAGTCCCGTACCAAAAAAGTTTCCGGAGTTTATAATGAAATCTACATGCACTCCTCTTTTGTGAGTAATTTTCTGATTTCAATGTAATTTTTCTTTATTTTTTTTACATAAATTATAAAGCACAGAAAACTTTCAGAAGAAATTTTAAACTTTGCTGGTATCCTTGTAGCATGTGCGCTCATTCCTGCCCCCAGAAATCTCTCAAGACCAGTGAATTTGCTAAGTCAAGAAGACTTTTACTGGTGTCATGAATACAACTACACCTTTTTACTACATACTTGCCTTTATGTCCAATACCAAGCACAAGAAACAGGACTGAACTACAGTTACAGTGTTTGGCTCTGTTTTGGGTCTGGCTGAGATGGAGTTAATTTTCCCCATAGCAGCCCTCACAGTGCTGAGCTTTGCATTGGTGGCTAGAAAGGTGCTAATAACACACCAGTGTTTTGGCTGCATCTGAGAGGCACTGGCACAGCCTCAGTGCTGTCTCTCAAGACTTCCCCCCACCACCACCAAGGTGCTGGGCAAGATCCTGGGAGGGGACACAAAAAGGTCATCCCAAATGAACCAGAGACCTCCTTGGTTAACCTCAGTTACAGAATCTGAGATGAAGGAGGATTAAGAAATGTAGGAGGAAGGGAGGCATTTGTGATTTACAGTGTTTGCCTTTGGGAGCAACCAGCATGCATTCTGAAGCCCCGCTTGCCAGGAAGTGGCTGAACATTGCTTGCTGATGCTCTTTGCTTATGCACATGCAACCTTTTGCTTTTGTTTTAGTAAACTGCCTCATGAAAAAACCTATTAATTGTTTTCCATCTTATTTTCTCTCCCTGTCCAGCTGGGACGGGGAGTGGTAGAGCAGCTTGGTGGGCATTCGAGAGTCCAGCCAGGGTAAACCCACCACAGGCTCACAGAAATAAGAACCTTGAATTTAATGCAGACACGTATGCTTAGCTATCATTTAAGATTTATAGTAAAACATTTTCCTAGGCCCCTTTGCCTTCATTTTCCCATCATTCCCCTGTGATACAGTATATCATCACCAATTTCAACAAATACACATAAGAAAGTCCAAGACTCTGGTTACGGACATTGTCAATATGCCAACAGCAAATCCTTTAAATTTCTTAAAGAGATGTAGAAGCACCCAATCTTAACTGCAAATATATAAATATATGCTCCCCAACTACCTGAAAAAGCATATATGCATCCTTAGCACACGGCTTCAGTGTACTGACAGATCTTCTATTACTATTCCCTTGAACTGCAGCTGGCTGGTCAACAGCATCTGTGCAAAAAACAAAACAAAGTTTCATGAACACAGGAACTGTTAAAAAATCAAATACACATTAAGGCTTCTTACAGAAATATTCTGTGAAAATGGCCAGGTACTTCTTCTGCAACTTATCAAGTCTATAGAAACAAACATTAGATTGACTACCAAAGATCATCAATACCAAGCACTTGCTTCAAATGTTCTCTTCAAAACTACTACTGCCATGTATTTCCCACTCAGTAATCTACGGCATGTTCACCTTAAATGACACCCTCACCTCAAATCCCTCCACAGTACTAACCTGAAGACCAGTTCTCACAGCTCGAAAAAAAAATTCTATGTTTTATATATTGGTGTACTGAACTGGACTGATAAAATGGCAAAGGATTTAATCTCCTTTAAATACAAATAAGTGCATAAAAGACAGTTAAAATTAATGATGTCTCTGACTTTTATAACGTCTATAGACATTTTACTACTTCTTTATCTGAAAGAGAATTCTGTGAATTCTGTGAGAAACATCTAATATGGGTCAAAAAAGCAGGTCAATAAAAGCAAGCTGAGTAACCAGTATGCCCACCTTTATATCGTTCGTCTTCAGCAACCACTCTCTCAAACACGACAGTCACTACCTGCCGCACTGTGGCTGCCGCAGTGTTATTTGTGATATTATCTTTTGTAAAGTGCAATCGAAAGCAAAGTACAATTGCCTGAAAGAAAAGAAAAACAAAAAAAATATCACCTTACAACAATACATTTCATCTTTTAGCTAGGAGTCAAGAAGGTTGACGGATTGAGGATGCTTTCTGCTACAGTTCGTCGAAATGTTGCCCAGAAAAAAAAACCTTAATAATTTTAAATTTGAAGAACCAGAATAAATTTTATGGATTACCCTAGCCAAAAAACTCTAGTAATCTTCCCCAAAGTCAATCAAAAAGTGGTATTAACTGAAGACGTTACATTGTGCCAATAGAATACAGTCATCACACAGAGAATACACAGTAATCATCACACAGAACAACTTGTATGAATATTAATGTCAAAAGGACATTAGGATTGTAAGGTTAGTCACAGAAAGGTCAGTCAGCTCCAAAGCTAAAACGTCATTCCTCTCCTCCTCTGAATCACAATACTTTCACAATCATATTGCCTTGACTGCTATTATCCCTATATGCATTTTAATGTGTCATTGTGCTGGCAATGACCTGAATACTTTTTCCTACTGGATTTCATTATTACCTCTAACTCATAGTTTAATACTTACTTATTTTAAAATGAATTTTGAAAATTAACATCTCTATGTGTAGTGAAACCTGAGTTTCTTGTTCTTCTGTCCATATTCTATGTTCTTGCACTTGCAAGAACCTCAACCACACCCAGCCATAGTGCTACATGCTCTGAGCCATACAAGATTCAGAATTTTCTTTTGCCTCTTTTTCATGTCTATGATTTGCGGACTCTACTCATATGATATTTCCACATTAGTCTGAAATCTTTCAACAGCTTGACTGAAACATGAACACCCATTAGATTTCTGGCTGAAACCAATTTTCTCCCATGTAATCTAGAAGAGAAACTTACTTCAGGGAGAGTTTCGCAATTCACAGATGGGTAAACAATGTTGCCTCTTCAAAGAGAAGTATCTTAAATTTAAATTAAACTGTATGGCATCCTTATTTTTTGTTTTAGTTGAAACATAATATTCAAAATGTTTCATGTTTAAAACTCTTGAGGCAAGTTCTTACTGGGGCAATAACTGTACTGCTTTCAAAAGAGATTTAAGGCAGGGTGGAAGGCAGCTTCTTTTAACATTTTCTCCATTAGCGAGAGTTTACACTGTGCTATGTGCTCTGATTCCAGTTCAAAAACACACAACAAATTTAACAGATGAGAAGGACAGGCATTAGCCCAGTGTTTTTATTTCAAGTTCCTATTAAGTCAGAAATGTATTATTGTGGAGGAATTACAAAACAAATGCAAAAGGAATTTAAAAGAAATCCTGTTTTCAGAGTCTAGTCATAAAGTCAATAGGGACACAATAGAAACAAGAAACCCCCCTTCTTTGTCTATTGTTTTCACATGCTTCATACGTAAAATTTCCCCATTTTTCCTCTTGGATATTGTAAGTTCTACAGTTGACATCAACAAATTCTTACCTTGGACAGTGCTTCGTCATGCACAACTGTATTGGTTGTTAAAAGTACGAGAACTGTCTGGAGTAATTTAAGTTCTTCAAGACTGTTCTCCATCAATTGCCAAAGCATATTAATAATGTTTCCTGCTGCAGCCTACAAAGAAATAATTTTTTGCCCACTATTACAATATTTACATACTAGTATATCACGTGTACATATGTAAGAATATCACTGTCATAAAGGCATATCATAACTGAATGTGACTGTTTGTCTATACCACAGCACTATACTGAGAATATAAGGCCAATTTCATTGTCACAAGCTTCCCAAAGTTTTTTTAAAGAATTGACAGCAGAAATGTCTTAATATGTAGTACAAATTAAAGCATGTACTTAATTTTCTACTTGGAAATATGGAAGACACAGTAAAAATATATTTTACCCTCAGAATTCACTCATATCAGAGAGAAAACAGTGTAATTTTACATTATGCAAACACAACTGAAGGTGTATTTTAACAGCATTATTTTTACCAGCTTCCTAACACACTATATATGTAGTGCCATAAGATATCATGACGCTCACTGCTGCAGAAAATGTGCATACATTTTACCTTATTTTTAAAATTAAATTATAACAAAAGCACAATAATGTTATTGCACAGAGTATACCTTGCGGATGCACAAGGTCCATTACATGTTCAGTTCCTGCAGTGTAAGAATGTAAATTAGCTAGTTTCAATTTTCATGAACTTCCTTCTAGAAGTTACTAATATTTCCTCACCTTTTTTTTTCATGGCACAAAATGTTCTCTTTTAAATTACTGAAAATCAGATACAAGTAAAATATTTTGTGGACTATGTTCATTTATAATATAAAGAGCCTCCTAACACAACTCAATCACCTTCTGTTTGAGGTCTGTATTTCTCACTCTGAAATACTTAGGTTTTTGTATAAAGATCAACCTTACCTCTGAAACAACTTCATGAGACATGAGCCTCTGTATGGCTGCTAGACACAGCTGAGTGATCTTTGGTTCTTTTGTTCCACAACCCATCAGAAAAGGCTGAACCACCTCTGAGCTGTTCTCTTTCAATGCTTTCAAAGAGAGATATGGAAGCAGTCAATGTTTAATACTTCGAAAAATACAATGCAAAAATTGTTAATCCCACCTATTAACAAAAAGCAATTTCCAGTCTTGGAAATTTAGGATTTACATGTGGACCACAGCAAAGAGCCAAGTGAAGACAGACACTGGGCTGACACAGCTCACTTCCACAATTACCCTGGCGAAGGCTCAAATTCCAAGCACCTTCTCCCTTACACACTCAAGTGACTTTCCAGATCCAAAACATCCACTTAAGAGTCCATGTGGTTAGCAAGAAGGTGTAAGGTTCTGCCAATCCCAGAGTTTCCCTTGCCTTGCCACAGGAACTAGTCTCAGGCTGGTAGCACTGTCCTTCTGCTCTGCTTCACCTCAGCACCTAATGCAGGAGCAACACAGTGTGGTACAGAGCAACAGTGCAAGCCACAGGGCAGGAAGGGGAAGAGCAAACTGCCACTGGCAGAACAGGAGGAGAAAGACTGGAGTGTTAGTATCCAGGGTATGTTCACCTGGCTGTGAGTTCGTTAAATGGTGTTTTAGTGGCAAAGGGTAGCTTCTTAAAATGAACTTTTGCCAGGAGAAAACCAGTTCCCATAAACTTCTCTCTCTCCCTTTTTTTTCTTTTGTTAAGGAGAGAAAGCTTCATAATGAATACAACACTCTACACTGGTGTTTAAAACAGTTTTTTCTCATAAAAGTAATTCAAGAAATCTGAGATAATAAAATTTAAAAATATGAAAATATTAAACATATTAAAATTTGAAAGGAAAGCATGACTGACTGATGAGTGGTTTTCCATTTGTAGGTATGTTTGTTGATTCATGCAAACTTCTACAATTTTAGCCGCTCATCACCATTTCAGACACTAAAAATTTCCTCACAGTTGGAAGTTCATTGTATGTTCTTACACTGAATGTCATACACTGTGTTTTAGCCTATGTGTAGTAGAAGAAATGTATTCATGGAAAGCTTCATACGCTTTTCAGAGGACAGTAGTTACCACAAAAAATATATATATTCTCACATAAAAATGCAAACATGATCTTCACTATTAAGCATCACTACAACTAATTTGGAAAAAAAATTAAACAAGTTAAAACTACAAAAATACAGTTTAGTGATATTTTCCAACTGAAACACTAATTGACTCAGAAGTTTCTACGAAAAGGATAAGCTATTATAAATTATGGATGCCAACTTTCTATGAGATAATAGCTCTTACAGGGTGATATCAACACACAGTTCAGTTTCATCAGCCTCTTCAGAGCCAGTGCAGGCTCTACGTCCAGTTGACATTTCTGAACTGCCACTAAATTCTAACCATCAAGCAGAAAAAAGCAAGCAAAAAGATACCACAAAACATTTAACCTTAACATGAGGCTCAAGATGTAATTCTGAATGGCAAAAATGGGATGAGTTAATAAATAACAAGATGAAGAATAAATTTAGGCCTGTTACAATATTTTGCTTCTATAATCCATTGAAAGCAAAAAATCTCACAAGAGAATCTATACAAGTATTTTTACTTTATGAAGTTGAAAAATTAATGTTTTGTAGATCTGCTTTGGCACCCATCTGGTTTTATAGCAACTGGGCACATGGGGTGATTCTTGGGGCTTTCCTGTTCAGAGGGACAGGGGCTAAACTTTGATGACCCTTTCCAGCTCAGAATATTCTGTGATCATGTGATTCTGTGACTGTGTTAGCTTTAGTCTTAAAATGTACAAAAAATTTATTATTGCCAGGTCTGTCTCCATTTTGCTACCAATTTACGACAGTATATATTAAAAAAAAAATCTATCTTACTGAACCATAACAAATGAGAAGTTTTTTGTAAGCATAACTTACCCACTCATTTCATCAGCAAGATTATAATTCTGATTTTTTAGAACTCCTAAACCATAAGTTTTTGCATATCTCAAAGCCACATGGAAATAATTTCTCAAATTTATCTGCTGTGATTTAAGGCCTTCCCTTCCTTTGGAATTTCTCAAATTCTTATAAATAAATTATAAAGCATGTATAGACTGCCAAGAATGAAGACTTTGAAACAGCTCAACTTAACTTTTACAGGAGAAAGAAAGAAGTTAGGTCAATGACCTCAAAGTTCTGGCAGCTTAAACACATCCCACCAAAAATAACAAAGATTTTTAAGATTTTAATAAAGATTTAAAGCCTGCATCTATTTTTCAAAAAATTACAATCCTACACAATGAAGTGCTTCAAGAAAGCATCAGATCAGCTTATCCAAAATAATCTGATACAGTTGCTTTTACCTATGTTGCTCTTACCTATACTTTTACCTAGTGAAATGACAGTTTACATCAAAATAATTAAAAAATCATAGCCTGATCAAAATATTTATTTCTATTACTAGCATGTCTCATAGATGTTCCTAAATCATCTAGTAGTCAAAAAATCCACTACTAGATTTCACAATTACAGTAGCATTTTGCAGCTTTATTATTAGTAATGTATATACATTATATTTCTTCTAAAGATTTTAAATATTAGATAGGAGACAATCTCTTGACATTAATTTATGTATAAGAATAGGTTGCAATTGATACCCCCAAAAATACAAGATTTCATAAAGAATTTAGTCTGTTTAATGACATTATGCTTTAACTGTGGAATGTTAGAATAATGTGCAGGCAAAGTACATTTTCCCAGTACAAAACTGTGAAACAGAGGGGGAAAATGTTATTATCCTATTAGCAAAGATTTACTAATCAAAATAACTCTTAGGACCTGCTGGTTTCCCATACCTCTTAACAACAAATCTGTGCAGGTTTTCTTAATGAAATAAATACTAAGTACATTCTAGTTTAAACTTTCCAAAAGAAAATTATTTTTAAAATTTTAGCGACTCCCAGAAAGTGTTCCCTCAAAAAGATGAAAGCAAAGACTGCCCATCCATGACTAAATTTAATAATCTTTCCCATATCTTCCCTTTGAAAACTAAAAAACAGAGAATTCTTCAGGATTAGAAACTAGCTTTCTAAAATACAAACTTCTTTATGCAGTAATATGTTGACAGCTTTCCAAATGGCTAACTACAGTTTTCCCTTGTTTGTTTGTTTATTTTGATATAGCTGACATTACCTGGCATACTTTTCCCACTTATGTCAGCATTCATGACAGCAGTAAAAACAAAGAAAATAAACAAATAAAAAGAGGCATTAAAGTAAAATACTGAGGAGTGGGTCTGTTAATTCAAATAATCCTAGAAAATGCCTCCTTAACAATATCTGATTTACATACCTCAAAACAAGATATGGTTTTGCAGCTATTTCACTGAACCTTCCAAACAATCTGGCATTTCAAGGATTTTGACTACATCTGGGTTAGACACTCAAGCATTAATGCAGGGACATTCAAATCCGGCCAAGGGCTTTACCAGCAACTGGAGAAGCCAACTTTAAAAAGCTTAAGACAGTCAAGAGATATTGTTTTAAGCACTTATAAAACTGCAGCTCACAAGATATGTCCCTTCTTCGAGGCATTGGAACATCTTAAATTGAATGATCTTGTCTCAGATAAAGATGGAATTTTGCCTGCCAGTTACAAGTCCCCAAAGGCTGGACTAATACACCTATGTGGATCATACTGCAGAACTCCACAGAGAGCACTCAACCACAGCAACTAAAACACTGAGAATGTAGGGTCTTAAGTATTTCACGTTATTTTTCTAAGCGGATGATTACTATTGTAGAGCATCAACTGAAAATGCAGCCCTTCCTCAGCACCAGAATAGCACTAACATGAAACAGAAGTAGTATTTAAAAACTTCTATGCTACTAGATTTTTTGCTAGGTGCCCAAAAGTAAAGCATCAACAATATAGCACACACTAAAAGACATGTAGTATTATTAGACATATACAAGACATCTTTTTAACATTTTGATCTGTAACTCAGCTTTATTTTTCCCACTGCACTGCAAATAATTACCTGCCAAAATATCTGTGTTCCGTGCAGCTATTGTTTTCACTTTTATTATTCCTGATTCAGCAGCCTGGAAGAAAATAAAATAAGTAGTTTAGATGCTATATCATACATCAATATCTGCAAAGAAATAGAAAAACTGTAGATAAACAGAAAGGTATAGTCTCAGAGCAAAAAAAGTTTTTGTAGTGGTTTCTGCCAGCAGAGCTAATGCTGAAGTGAAATTTTTGTAGCTGCTGGAATTCCTTTCCAGAATTTCACAGGCAGGGTTATATTCAGAATTTTTAGAAATCATGACTCTCATTGTATTACTTTCCGCTCTTATGAATGCAAAAAAAATCCCTAGTAAGCATGAACACTTACATAGTCTCTACACAATTTCAAGCTACAAGTATAAAAATGAAACCCATTTTGCCCATGGACTTTGGCTCCCAAATGTCCCATACAAAATATCCCAGGGCAATACCATGAAGATGCCTTTCTAACAATACACTCTGTTCTTCCCAGCATACCATAGCACAGCACCAGTTCCTCCCCTTTCCCTGTAAGTGTGACTTGACAGCAGCAGTATCCTCCTCTCCCTCGCACACTCCTCCAGCGGGGCCAGGGCTGCCTGGGCACAGCATGGCCGGGTGACAACCAGGGCTGCCCACCCCAGCCAGGACATCATGCACGGGCCCAAGGGAACAGCAACTCCCTCTTCAATTACCCACAAACACTTCCCTGCATAAATCACTCAAGTCATGTTCTCATGGAAATCAAGCCGAACTGGAAACGTGACACTGAGGCTTTGCATTTCAAGACTATGACTTCTGAAAGTTTTGTGTACAAAACACAAATAATACACTGCACGTTGTGCCTTTCCATTTTTTAATATCATTAATACATTATAAGCCTCTGGAAAGAATTAAAGAAATCAAAGTAAGTGCAACAGGTTTTCCCAAACAACTGAATGCAAATTGCTGGAAAATACTGTTCTGCCAATTTGAAAGCACACTTCCCCTTTTATTTCAGCTTTGCATTTCTGTGCATTTTCCACACTAAACATTTGTATTTTTCCTCTGATACTACTATTTAAAGATGTGTGCTGTCACCACATAAAACAGATTAGAGAAGCAGAGAAGCTGTGACAGCAGAAATATGAAAATGATAGTACATGAAGTTCTACCAAGTATTAATATTTCCTCTCAATCAGAACATTATTCCAGAGAGTCAGGTTAAGGTGACTGTAGAAATTCACAAGCAAATATTTTATTTAAGAGTTGATATACATATTTCTCAAAATAGCTAAATGAGAAATGCAAAGCTGAAATTTTCCTTTTTTTTTTTCTTTTTAATTTCCTGAAACAATATAGGAAGGCTAAACACTGCCTTAAAATCCTGGAGATTTATTTAAGTTTTTCTGAACACAGTTTTCTACTTCAAAAGTAAAGTCAGTAATATCCACAGTGCCTGATTAACATACAACATGCTCAAATGAGCACAAGGCAACATGCACACATATATTTTGCATCATTAAAATGAGGTGAGCCAAATGCAGCTCTCATTTATTTTAATTATATTAACTTAATGTGTTGAAGTTCTTGAGATTTAAGTCAATCCCTGTTTTTCTTCAGTTATAAATTGTCAGCTAATTGGAGCGGTTCTTGTCACAACACATTGTTCCTATTAATTAATATGAAGGATTTATCACAGTCCAGCTTCAATTATCTTCAAACTAAAACTCATCACATCTACTGGCAGTTATTTCTTTCTTGCCAGGAGTGACAAACTCATTCTGATTCAAAGAAATATTAAGCCTGCTCATATTAGTGGCATTCACAAACACCATCCACTTTGCACAAAAATTTTTCCACATAATGGTTCTCAGTTGTTTCCATGCTCTATATAAAATAGTATACATTAAAAAAAAAAAGTAAAACAAAACAACTGCTGAATATAAGCATTCTTCTCCATGAGATACAGAAATTTCTATGATCATCTGCTTTATACTCTATTTCAGAACTTCTATTCAGAATCCCAATTTTAAATGTTTACAGTTAAAAAATAATTACACTGCACACATCCTACACAAGAAAAAAGTACTCCACTGTTTATGTAAAAGAGACAACACATGAACATTTATAAAAATTACCTCAGCTGATCACAAATAGCACAATATAGAACACATGATAACTATAAGCAATTCTAATCTGTACACATGAACGTAAAAGTGTGCTTGGATTGCATCAATTTAAGTGGCATATTAAAAGATATATTCATAGCTTTTAAGTTTACAAATTTGCTATAGCAGTCTGCAGGACACCGCCACATGAGAAAAGGATCTTACAAAACACTAATCAAGGAGAGAGAAAGCATTATAGTGTGTGTACTTATGTGTACAAATATGATCATTTACTTTCACATAAATATAAGGCACCATGTTTTTAAAGCAATCGCCAATTTTATATGTAACATTACAGCTTCCCTTAGCACTGCAATTCGTAGTAGTCTAATGAGCAAGTCAGTTATCTCTCTGTTTTGAAAAGAAGTTAATACATGTAATTCCTGAAACATAACAAAGCTTAAAACTACTTATTACCTTCAGCCAATTAGATTTCCAATTCTGCTGCTTTAATAACTGTGAAATGAACTGATATAAAATGTCTTAAACACACACTTGCCATTTTTAAGTTTTGGTTAATGTTTCTCTTGAAGCAACTGCAGCATCCAGTCTGGGAAGGTGAAATATTGACGAAGAAGAGAAATTGATTCTCAGTGATAGCACATATTCAAGTCAATCTCCTCCAGTACTTTGATCTGGTTTTAATCAAATAGTCAATCTCACAGCAAAATGCAACAGGACCCTCTGGGCTCTAACACTTGCTTCATCATCTTTCTGCTTCCTTGGAAGTTACCAAGTATTTACTGATTATGTGGAAATCACCCTTCATAGAAATCAAAGTAAGTCAAATAGAGAATTTATGTACCAAAAAAAAAAAAAAAATTAAAATAATCAAGACAGTGCAGTTTCAAGTAGACTGAAAAGAAGTCTGTGCATAGTATCTACCTCCTGGCCTCAAAGTTCCTCTCTGAATGTACAATCTGACAACACTCACAGCTGCCTTATAGACAGAGGTTCTCTGCACATGAGAGACCAGGATGTGGAAATGCATAGACACTTTCAAACCCAGCTTCAGGAGTTTCTCAGATCCAAAACTCTTCCTCTCCTAACAGACTTCTGAGTCTTCAGCTGAAACAGGGAAGAATTTCCGCCTTGCTGTCATTAGATGTGCTGTGAGTATCTTCCAGATTTTTGGAAATTTTTACACTTTGTTTAGGGTCAAAAGCACCTGTTGGGTAACAGAGATGGGTAATAGCTGCTCAGACAATCAGGAAAGAAAGATTTAATGTATCCTCAAGCAAAACCAATATTTCCCAACATCCAGGTAACATTCATGAGCTAAATGTCTCCACATTGTAGTGTGTGTACATATATTTAAAGCTCTGTAACTCATCAATAGCATATGAAGGTATTAGGATAACTGGGATGTGCAATTCCACATGAGTTCAGCATTATGTAAAGGCAAGCCATCCACACTGGGAGTGATAAGTGCATCTAGAAAGCACCAGTTTTTCAAATCTGTCTTCTGGGACATCGTGGAAGCTCTTATACCCAACTGCAGCAGGCAATCTACATTACCTAAAGATACTACTATAGCTAACTCCATGATCATCATAATGTTACCCAGCAGCCCAAGAACGGGACTTGTCTTGGCAGTACAAAGAATAATAGCACAGCACATGCTTGAACACTTAACTCTCAGAGGCCAAGACATCTTGGACCTCTCTTGTAATGCACACAGACAAGCGAGTAAGGGACCAGAGGGGTCAGCTGGGATGTGAACAGACAGTACATCAGTTGCTCTGCAGTAATCTCTATGGATTTGTCTTTACTCTGGGGTAAACATGAAAGAGCTACCCTTCTTTTACTGAAAAATAATAACAGTTAACAACTTTTCCTAAGGGAAGGATGACACAAAATTCGAATCTAAAGTGAAAAAAGCACTTGTCTCATCATATCAATCATTTCTTCAAAAGTTTTTTAAAAAAGCTTTAAAAAGGATAAACATGCTGATCTTCAAATAAATTGGTATCTAACAATAAGGAACACAAGTCAGCATCTTTTTTACTTCATTAACCAAAAAAAGATATATTCCTATAAGGATATTTAGTGTAACAAGGCACGTGCTAATTTCTACTAAGGACTGATCTAACATTAAGGATATTTTTGTATGAATTTCTAAATGTGATAGCATTGTTACCAAAAGTTAATAAAACCAAGAATTTTCACTGCTAGTGCTTTTGAATGACCATTTATGCTTTCACTGTACATTAGAGTAAATTGCTATCTCCAGAGACACTAAAATTGTTGAAGGTTTGCAGTCCTTACT
This sequence comes from Platysteira castanea, assembly GCA_013397175.1. NCBI lineage: Eukaryota > Metazoa > Chordata > Aves > Passeriformes > Platysteira > Platysteira castanea. Next base: position 184,652 of record VYXC01012214.1, on the reverse strand, counting down.
ACATAAGCTATTGATTTCTCTAGTCTAAAAAGAAAAGCATACAGGAATGATAGTTTGTATTGGTATTTACATTACATTGTTTGCCAACTTTTTATTAAGATGGGATAAGAGTAATATTTGTTATCTATAGTCACTTCCATATCTATTACAGGAAATAAAAAGAGCAATTTCTTTAATATCCACCATTACCTGCCTTTCCAACTGGAACACTAACCTTACAGCCAATAGTTTTGATAAGAGGTCCTCCTGTCTAAAGTACAGTTTCACTTCACTGTTATTCTGGCTTGCTTTGCAAAAGCATATTCTGGACCATTACTGTACTTCCAAACTATTATTTCGAAAAGAACACACTCACAAAAAGCTCACTAAATCAGTTTCATGAAAGCACTCAAGTATACCACATTTGTGTGAAAAAGCATTGTACTTGCCTTCTGTATTTTTATCTTCCCCCTCAGGAGTACATTCCCTACTCTGATCTTTCTCTTTTATATATGTTCATTTTACATGTGATTTAAACTGGCAAAATGCCAGTTTTGATCTGACATTGCACTCATGGGGGTTTATTACACTGAACAATTTATTATCATTTTGCTACAAAATTATCATGAATTGGAAAAAAAAAAAACATTAACAGATTCTATCATACACTTTCTTCTCCAACTGAAGATTTAAGATAGTGCAGTTAATGTTTTTTGTCTTTTATAAACTCACAGCCTTGTTCATCTCCAGTTTTAGTGCAATTGTATTAGTTACTCTCACATTCAGAGTGCTCTTTCACACTTGACAGGAGTGACTACTCCTCTGGTCCATTCATCTTCTGAAATTGTCAGTTTGCAGTACCAGTAGTCAGTTCAGAACTCTGAGGGCTAAACATCACTAATGCCAGGAGAATTGCCAGTGTTATCTAAAATGCTTCAGAGCTGCTGCCTCTGGAGCTACCTCACTTGACATGAACAGAAAGATGTTCAAATACAAATACTTAATATCACAAATTTTCACTTGACAGTCAAAATACTACACCTCAGCTGGAAAAAACATCACAAATAAATTAACAGAACAAATCACAATGCATAACACAAACCAACTCATTACCAGCATTAACGTAGACAGAAAGGCAAAAAAGCTAACCAACACCTGGAAGAGAAGAAACATAAGCCACTTAGCAACAAATTTTTTAAGTTCTACTTCTCTCTTCACCACACAGACAACCCCATATTTTGTATTGTATTCTAGATAAATTATATTGATAACTCAATATTACATATATTATAATATATGGTAAATAAGTTATTAGATACATATGTATTGTATGGATGTTCTGAGAGAACGTGTGTCTACCACTAAGAGATTTCTGAGTGATCCATTCAAGTACCACACTACTGATTTTAAACCACTGAAACAGAGCACTTGCACTTGAATTTTACTTACATACTTTTGACACAACACTTATCATTCTATCATTGTTAAATTATTATTAATTATCTATCTATCATTGTTAAAAATACAACAGCACCCTGTTTCAGAGCTTTGGGAGACATACACTTGCAGTTCAAACTAATTTCGCCTTCAGCTTGTCCATCACAACAGATGGGACCTGGCAACTTTTGAGGATTTGCCACAAGCACTATATTCAGTCAGCAATGTCTGTTTTGCAGACACCTGGTAAAAAGAAACAACAGCTGACAGTTTAGGCAGTAGTTGAGAGCTAGAGTCACCAAGAATTTCCAATTTCTGCTACAAGTTTCCTGTACAATCTTCAAAGTAGGCACATACGAATTAAATCAGAGATTAAGATGCACAAATTTAAATATTTAGACTCCCATTACAACGGAGATTGTCTCTACTGAATGCTCCTTAATTCTAAAAGCCTCTCCTTAAGCTAATTCAGCTGACCCACTAGCAGGGGCTCAATGCAGAGGTCTAAGCTTAGGCCTCTGTATCCAAGACAACTACACGCAGACACCAGAAGACCCGTGCCCTTCTGGACTGGAAGCTGGAGGCCAAGAAGACACATTATGGTACCTCAAGTGGCGATGTAGAACACATAGTATATAGGTGATAGACGGAATCAATCCCCTGACTACGAGATACTCAATAGTTCTTTGGCTCTACTGACAGTATTTCCATAACAAACCAAGCTTGCACAATCAATGAAGCTTAGACACCCAACATTAGGAACCTTAATCGTGCACTGAAAAGTGTAACTTGGAATGTGTAAAGACAGACTGATATATTGAAATTTTTCATAATTTTCTTCATTCATTAAATTGCAAGGTATTACATGATGAAGAAATTTGACCTGTGTGCCTTATGTGAATCACTTTGGAACACATAACATTTCTTCTCAAAGACTAAAATGATCACATGAAATTTATGATTTACAATGGATCATGAAACTTAGAACACATCTGAATAGATGATGGTCCTCTAGAAATGTAACAGTTCACTTTTAAAAACATAGTTTTGAAAAAATACTACTGTATAAAGGCCAATATTGAATAAAAACCACTACAGAATTAATTTACTCCAAACATGCAGCTAGCAGACACAGCAAGTGGGAAATTATAAAAGAAACTGAAAGAGATATTAGGGATCACCGGTCTCAGGTTACCAGCTCAGCTATGGGCTGGCAACTCAAGAATGCTACAGAGTAATCTCCGGTCACATGCACAAAACACATGCTTTAGTGCAAGCTGCCTAAGTATGACAGTACACATTTTACAGAGCATTGTTTCTTTATTTCAAAAGAACTTTTAAAATATTAGTTAAGTGAATACCCATTTAAAAAAACCCCAAGAAATCTGGTTTTCATCCTTCTAAACTAATGTTGTGAAGACCTGAAAATAAACCAACTTGGAAAGTTCAGTGTAGGTTAAATTCCCTGTAGGCTATAGTGTCAGAATTATTTAATCAATTTTATTCAAAAAATAAATCAGGAAACCCAAAAACTTGATTACTCCTACAGAAAATGGTCTATGTACAAACGTTTCTTCTTTCCTAGGGTCATTTGGCTCACCCTTTTACCACTAAAGTAGCGTGAATGCAGAGCACTCAGAAACTATTTAATGCTAGAAGTACATCAAGTGACTCAGATGCCCAAATCACAAGACACTTAGCATGTAATTTTCTTTCTTAGCCTTTGCCAATATCTCTACTGCACTACGTCCAACAAAATTTCTGAAATATTATTACCATTACAGAACAAACAGCTAACAAATATTCACGCTTTAACTGTTCCTTCCAGTTGAAGTCCTGATGATCACTTTGACATTATAAACTAAATATACTGATCTGTAACTTTTTAATGTGTGTTTAACTTTTGCAGTACATCCTCAAGTTTAGTTTCACACAGCTACCCAATGACATCAGAGGTTCTCTAAAAAGGACAAGCTTCCCAATTAATTTTTTGGCATTAGCTTTAAAATGTGTTCAAGATTGGCATATAATTCCTAAACAAGGATGATTTAACCCAGGGGATTGAACTGTCAGTATGTCACTCAATGCAAACAAGACTGGACTCCAAAGGAAGAAATGTAGAATAACGCTTGTCTTCACACAACACAACACACTGCCTCTCAGGAAGGCCAAATTCTATCTCTTGCCTCAGGCTAGTCCACACCACATATACTGTAATTAAATTGTTTAAAGTTTGCTTTGTCCAGAAGTCACTCAAACCCTAACTTTTTGACTTTTACCCTAAGAGCTTTGTAAGGCTACTTGCCTGCAAGAAGAGTTACTTATAAAGGAAGAAAAAATAAGACTGCAAAATTGGGTTTTATTATTTTTCCTAGATACAGCAAATTACAATACAGTTTCAAAAATATGCCTGTGTGCCAAAGGAGCACACAATCCAATAAGCAGCTAAGTAAAAGCAATGCTGCTATTTCAAACAAAGATTTGGTAAAGAAACAGCACAGTGAGGCTATCAAAAGCTTTCTTCTAAGAGACTCAAGAGAGCATTTCTACTGACCAAAGTATTCAAAGCTAATTTTGTGCTTCTCTTCCAGGTGGAGGTAAGTTGAACACCACTTCTTTTCCAGCCCTACAACAGCAACAAACATCCTAAAACATACAGACAACCTACAATCCATTACACAACTGCCAAGAAAAGGGCACGCCCTGTCCCAGGCCAAGCTGTTCTGCCACGGGATGATGCAGGCCCTGTCTGCCCCCACCGCACCTGCCCTCTGCCTTCCCCTCTCCTACCGGCACAAATGTGCCTGAAACTGTGCAGGGAGCTGAATAAGACTTACTCTTTTGTGGTATTTTTTTTTTAACTCACTTTGCTTTTACTACTATTTAAAAGTCAAGAAAAAAACTGAGACAAGACAGAGACTACAACCCTACCAGAAAGCTGAGACTGCTTGACTGGATCTGTGTAAACAACAGTGAGCCAAATACTGGAATTCAGGCAGCAAGGAACTTTTGGGTATACTTATTTCTCCTTTTAACTCCATTATTTCTGCCAATTATAAATATTTTCCCCTTGTTTTTCTGAAGTTTTTTAATGCAGTGGAATTATCTGACCAAATCAGATGCAGCTTACTGAACAGTATTTTCACTGTGTAATAAGAAACAGCAGATAACCTATTTAGGACACTAAACCATTTTCAATTCTGTGATAAGACAAAATTCTTACTCCAGTTCACTAAGGGAGCACCACCAGCTTTCCACAAATGCAGCACACAATATCAAAACTCTAGTCACTAGCAGGTTAAAATAGTTTATAAAGCTCTATGTGTGCAGCACACAATTCAGTGCAGTATTAGCAGCACTACAATACTCTCTAGTACAGAGCAAATCTTAGAGCCCACTGTGTTAAAAACGACATACTAATGAACAAGTAGTATTGTTTTCTAGGAGAAACCCCAGATTACTTTAGATAACATCAACAGGACTGATGCCTGTACCAAAGACTGTTAAATCCTCTGTAATTTGAAGCTCTAAAAGACAGTGTTTTATCTACACTTGCCCTGAGAGCTTCTATCCCATCCATGGCTGGCATCTAGTTTTCTAACTGGGCAACAGAATTATGTTGTGAAAATACAAACACATTTTTCAGCAATGTCACTATTCATATGTCTGCAAGTATAAACAGGTTTGGCGTATCAGAGACACAATCACCAAATCACTTCTTGGTCATAGTGTATAGCATTCATGCCTAGTACACTTCTTTAGTCGGTGCTGATCTGAGGAAGTATCGAACAGAAAAAACATCTAGCAACAAAGAGACAAGGGTCTCAAGTGTAATAGTAACTGGTGTTCTCCATACCCTTAAGAAAAATAAGTCTGTTACGGCATTTAAACCCCAAACATCGTCAGCATCATCATTTCAGACCTACAGGTTCTTCCTGCAGCTCCCACTTTGAAAGCCTTAAATGGCAACAACTAGGAAAATCCTATTCGGGTATTATTTGTCACAGAGAGCACAGACAACATATGGATGCTTTGGAGCCAACAAAACATCCTGTTATTTCTCAGTTAAAAGCTCTAACTAAGGGGAAGGAAATTGGCCACATATTTGTGTCCCAAGTTTAACACTGGGAGTAACTCAGTAATTTCAACATTTCTTAACAGATTATCGAAGTCAGCAAAAACCTCAGACTCTACTGCTGTAAGTTACTGGAGTTACAACTACATGATTTTCACATAAATGTGACCTACTAAGAAGACTTACAGACCCAGAGAAACAGAAAAAGTGAAATGAAAGTGCTTAAAACATTGAAGAGTTCAAGTTCCGTTTTCAATAAGGGTTCATTAAGACCTTATTTCTAACTCCTAACTGAGGATAAGAGCTAGATCCCATGGCTGGCTGTCCTCTTCTCTTCTGCATCCAAACCCCACCCTCACTCTCCTCACCCAAAAGAACTCCAGTAAACTTCTTCAGCTGTGTCATGTACATGCTTGTTCAAAAATTCATTTAATATTGTTTTGGTCTCTCTGAACGTAACAGGTACTGCATAATTTCGTAATAACATATGCATTAGGAAGGTGTTTAAAGAGTGAAAACTAAAATCCTTTTAATAAAAAAGTCTCTATTTTTCTGATCATACAACTGGTCTAAACCCTTACAGTATTGGTTAAAGGATTTACTCACATTAATCATCTCAGCAACAAGCAGAATTGAGAAGTACATTACTACTTTTATCACAGCAAACCTATCAGCTAAATTCATTTTGTAGAATTTTAATACTATTAATATAAAACCAAACAAAATAAAATCAGACAATTCATTTTAGAAGTAGATGAAGATAACAACTGTGAGCAAAATCTTTGACTATATCAGACACTACAAAGATTATGAGAAGCAGTTTACCTTTATAAAGTACCTATCAAATCTAACAACTATGATACACATCTCCTAACTATTAATTAGGAGTCTTTCAATAGTTTTATCCCAATAGGGTACACTTATGAAGTGACATAAAAGCATACACATCAACTGCAATATAAACTCATAAATTACAAGGCATGTGGGAGAGTCTAGTTACACTGTAAGTAAAAAAGTGAGACTGTAAGTAGTATGAATTTGTTTTTAAAAACCAGTGTTAAAACATGATTTTAAAAACTGGTGCTGTTCCCAGTCAGTAAGAATATGCCATTCCTCTGATCACTCTAGCTAAATCTAATCATGATCAGACCAAACATATGCAATTAAAATATCTGTTTAGCAGTTGAGATTTGACAAAAAAAAGGACACCCATTTCCTTTAAAACTAGAACAAAAAAAAATGGCTTCCAGAAGTGAGGAAGTAAGATTGTTTCCTGCAACTGTATCATACATCCTACTGCAGAACTGCTTCCACCTCAAACTCCTTGAAAGAACACTTAACTCCCAGCAGAAAGTCCCACCTCTTCCAGTACTATTCCAATAAACCTATCAAAATCCCAGATAATTGTGAAAAATTTCATTATGTGTTTTTAATGAACAAAGCTATACAAATTGCTGTCAATTTAAAGGGAACAACACAAAAGTCGAACTTACACAAGAATATGATAAACATGCTGAACAAGTATGAAGTACATGCAGTAGTTACTATAATATTTAGCCATGGCAAACGTAATGAAGCATTACTTAAAATACCAGCTTAAGAACGACATTGCCCATCTCCTTTGTAGATCTCAAAGAAAATAAACATTAACACAGTGGGGAAACTTGTTCAGAGACTAAACAAGAGTCACACAGTAATAAACAGAAGGAAGTGCAAGCAGCACTCCTGCCTCCCTCCAAACAGACAGATTTCTGTTCTACTGATCAGAGCTTTTTCTTATTTACATGTGATCACCACACACAATTCCTCACGACTCATCACAACTTTCTCTTGTTTTTCTGAAAGGACACAAAATTTCTCAAACACATCAGCATTTCTCTGCAACCTAAAACAGTACTCTGCTCTGCTACAGTGTGTCACTTCATGTCTTTCAATACAAGCACAGTCATTAGCTTCAATTCAGCTGTTAAAGTGTATAATACTTCATACAACATTAAACATGCTACCACTTAATTGGAACTAAAGTCACATAACACATGCAATGCCGTTCTTCTGGGCTTCTGGGTCTGCAGCTTAATCTGACTTAATCTTTCAGTATTTTTCCTCCCTCTATTGCATAGAAAACTTTTTTATAACGGCAAGTGGCAAACTACAGATAGGGCAAAAGTTAAACTGACTGTATAAAAACAACAGAAAAACATATGTTAAAACGTATATTTTTAGTTAGCAAGAAAAATTCCGATTGATCTTCACGTAAAGTAATCCTGCTCACCGAGATTACTGAGGTCTCAGGCTACACAGCATAAACTCAGATTTCAAAAATAAAACATAAAATCTTACTGGAATGAGTTTATTAAAGGGATTTTTAAGAAGGGCGGAAAAAACAGCAACCCAAACTTCTGTGTCTTCCTCGGTTGTGCCCACACCGTTGGAAAGCCACACAACCCCAAAACGACGCGGTAGCGATGACGAGCGACCCGCCCAGCTCACACCGGCAGCCACGGGTGTACAGCGGTCAGGAATACGGCACGCCGGCCCGGGCACCACAACCACACTTCGAGAAAGGGGCAAGGCACAGACTCGAGGGAAGACCTGCGGGGCGCCAGGCTCCCACCGCAGCCGCAGGGCCGGCTGGGGCTGAGCACGGCCCTCCTCGGCCGCAGCCGGCCCGTCGGGCTCCCGCTCGCTCGGTGCCCGCACGCCGGGGAGCCCAAGCCCCAGCACCGAGCTCGCCTTCGGCGAGTTTCGCTCACTCGATAGTGCTGAGACAGCCAAGCCAAACTTTGTGTTTTCCCCGGAGGGCGCCGAGGGTGCAGCGGGGCCGCCCCCGCTTCGCCCGTCAACAGACGGTCTGTCCGCCAGCCCCGCTCCCCAAGGGGCATAGCCCGGCCCACGGCCCCCGCCTCGGCAGCGCGCTGAAAACAACAGCCACAGCACACGCGACAGGCACACCCCGCCTGGGCACAGCCCGCGGCCGTGGAGGTCGGGGCTCACCGAGAACGGTATCGAGCTGGGGACTGGAGCACGGGCACGCCGGCAGCTCCGCTCCGGCCGGGCCCCGGGGCAGGGAGGCCCCTCCGGAGAGGCGTCCGCCGCCCAAATCAGCCCAGCATGGCCCGGCTTGACTCGGCTCAGCGCCACTCACCTCCTTGACGGGGGGGAATTTTTTCCGGCACTCCAGGCTCAGGCCCCGCAGGTCCCCCTGCATGTTTTCCAGCAGCTTCTTCACGGCTTCGGGGCTGCTGGTCCCGGCCATGGCGCCGCCGGGCCGGCCCCAGGCCGGGCGCTGTTCCGAGCGGGCAGGGGCAGCGCCTGTCGCTCCGCGGCCCCAGCCGACACGTCTGCGCCCCACACCGGAACCCTCCGGCCCCGGCCGCGTCCCCTCCCCGCGCCGCGTCCCCCCCGCTCCCACAATCCCGGGCGCCGGCAGCTTCCGCACACACGGCCGGGGGCGGGGAGAGCGGCGGCCGCCGGCAGGGAGGGAGGGAAGGGGGCGGCACCCAGGCCCGTCCTGCCGGGCTGGGCCGGGCGGGGAGCGGGGCCGCTTCTCCGCAGTGTCACCGGGTCGGCGTGAAGGGGCAGGAGAGGCGCTGGGACCTGGGCCGAGGCGGGGCCGCCGGCGCTGGGGAGCTGCCGTGGGCAGGGGACAAACCGTGGCGTTGGCGAAGGGTCACTGAGGGAAGGGGTGGCGAAGCTGCTTGGGCTTCGGCGGCCGCCAGCCCCGCCGAGCGGCTGCAGGGGTGCAGGGGTCGGTCCCTCAAGCCAAGTCCGGCTCTCAGGAGCGTTTGATTTATAAAAGCAAAAAGCGAGGTATACTGTTAGGTTTTTCTTTTGAATCCTAAAGTTCTTGCTTTCTTTTCAATGCGAGTGATTGTGCACTGAAACAGATTGCCCTGAGTGTGGAGTCTCCCTCGCTGGAGATTCAAGAACCGTCTGGATAAAATTCTAGGCAATGTGCACTGAGGTGACCATGCTTCAGCAGGGAGGTTGGACGAGATAACCCAAAGTGGTCCCTTCCAGCCTTGCGCATTCTGTGGAAGTGAAGCTTTGTGCCCTTCTCGGCCCGTGTGCGTACGAAGCACTCCGTGGTTTCCTCTAGGTGAAGCGAGGGTGAATCAGCTTCGCGGAGAAGTTGAAAGATAACATAGGCAGGGAAAAACCAAGGGCATGTGGAATGGTTGGGTCCCGAGCACCTTCCATGTCACCAGCAGCGTCCCTCAGAATTCCAAACCAGCAATTTTTAAGCCATTCCTAAAGCAGACTCCTGAACAACCAGCACGAGCTCTTCAGTATCTGTTACTTGTAGAAATACAGGGAGCTTAGGCCTGATGGCTGCCTGGGAGCTTCCTCCTGGAGGACACCATTCATCATTCACCGTAACAGTTAACATTTCCCAAAGGCCTTGGTCTCTGCAATAATAATTTTTCCATATTCTTGGTGCTTCAAATCCTGTACTGTGCTGGCTGCCTACCTGTAATGCAGTATGGTTCTGTTCCCCTTCTATAAATGCAGAGAGTTGGAAAACATCCGTGAGTTTTGACATGCTGTAGTTTTCAAACCTGGAAAAAAGTCTTGGAAAAAAAATGTGAAGAAGTCAAATGAAGAATAAATTTTTACTGCCATACTATTTAAAAACCTTTAATTTTAAAGAACAGCTTTTCTTCAGATTTTCCTGAAAGTCTTCAGTCTTACTCAGACAATGTTCTAATATTTTGGGGTTTTTTGTCTTGTAATGAAAAAGTGAAAAGAATTTTTCATAAATTAGAGCATCCCTACTTGTATGTTGAGTTAATTTACTGTGAGATTCATTGGAAATGGTATAGTAAACAGGCTCCCTCTGGCACAACACTGACTGTACGTGTACACATAAACCTTTAGGGGTGCTTTGTGAAGCAAAGAGGGCAGGATTCTTTTCTAAGTAATTTGTTATTTTAAGATCTTTATTTTTACATTGTTTTCAATATACTGACTGTTAGCTTGACAGTTTACAGTACACAGCAAGCCATGGGCACATTGAAACTCCCTGGATCTACTTGTCTGCCTATTTGCATACTTGATATAATTTACATTGGTTGTACATATCTTTTCAGCTACCAGCTTAGACACTCAGTCTGCTGAGCATTGCCAGCCAAATACTGCAAGATTGCTCATGAGTTTGGAAATTAATCTTACAGTGGTTGTAGAATTGAAAACCCTCCTGGATCTGCTGAATACAAGAACTGGAAACTATACATGTGCCTGAATCTCAGACATCTCTTAAACAACAAGGTCATCTTTCTCACCATTTTGATGTATGCCTTTTGTAAATGCAGAGATTTGTCAGTTAATCTAAATCAGTGCAGTTAAACTGTTTAAACTAGCCAGGATCCTTTTAAGTGACACTGGTTTGATTGTGAATGTGACTTCTGCAGTTGCGTTTCATTGCAAGAGATTCTATTGCATGTAGTCCTGACCCTGAGCAGAAGTGGTTGCCAGTCTTTTGTACACTTTAAATAACCCAGTTACAATTCAAATCACTTTTGATTCAGAAGGTGGCATGGCGTATATGGACATCTCTGAGAGCATTCTAGCAAGCTAAGAATGCTAGTTAGCTGTTAAGCTGACTTAATTGGGAACAATACATGTGCCTACATCTCAGGAACATCTCTCAGCTTTTAAGATAACTTTGTATTGCACTGCAATTATTGTATTGTGGTTTGCTTTGTTATTAAATTATATGTTATTTTGTGATGGGCAGTGGGTGATTGAAATAATTCCCTGAATCTTTATGGCCCTAATTACCAACAAAAATGCTCATGAGACCTATTGTGACTCATTAAGTTACCTCATGTTCATTCCAAATGATGTGCATCAGTCCTTTTAACTGGATTAAACATGGGATAGCATTCGGCTATATTAATTTCAGGTGTTTAGTCCTAATTATAGCTCATCCTGGTAGCTGTATGCAGATGCAGACTTTATGTATGAGAACAGGGTTCTGTCATCATGCTATACAGAGGCAAAACTATCAGATTTCATTCACTGTGGCAAAGAATTGGTTTCATCGTAATGGGAAAAACTGTGATTTTCCTGGGAGTTCACTTTACCTACACTCCTGTATACTTCTGCAAGTGATATGAATCTGTAAATAGTGACCATACTAAACTAACTTCAGGATATGAAAAATCAGTTGTGTGGAAAAGTAAAGGTGTTTGCAGACGTCTCTGGTGATTTTTTTGTACTGCAGAGTTAAGAGTCATGATGGAGAAAATTTTGCCTCAGATTGAACGTAGATACTGATATCAGAAGGCAAAGTTAAATTTTAAATTAAAAGACAGTGAGAGAGATTAATACCAAATACATCCTGTAGCCTTTTTTAAGAACTATGCATTGTATTGGTCTGTGTAAGCACAAAGAACTTTACTATGTGAACACTTCAGTAGCTCCTTCTTAAATTACAGACAAAAGAAGTGGGTCAAGAGAGTATTTCTGTTCTGACACAAATGGGTTAAAAGAAGTAATAAACTTCTCTCTAGTACTTTTTGGGGGTTTTTAATGGAATAGACATGAAACCCTTGTTCCTTTAGGATGTCGCTGTACAAGGAAGTTAGATCTACCAGTAGATTGAAAAGTCCATTTTCTAGTGTGAACTCCTCATATATTTAGCCTGTGTTCCTTTCTGCATAGATGTGAGCATGTTTACATGTTAGTACCCATTTTGTTTGTATACTTACAGTTAATACACATTTTATTTAATTTGGTCTGCTAAAAAAGCAATCCCAGCTGCTGTCTACTGGTGGTTCATCCTCTTTGTCATTAGGAAACTATCAGTAATTTTCATTTCAAATCAGTCACGTTTTGTTTAAGGTCACTCACAGCAATGTTAAGCAGCAATGCCCAAAATGTCAGACCTATGACGTGTATTAGGCACTCATCAGTGATTCTCTGTTGAGTGCAGAACTCACTTCAGGGCCTACACACAAATCTCTAGACCAGAGGCTTAGCTGCTTCCAAGACTCTCATGTAACCAGCCAGCAAAGCTGTTTTTCCAATTTTTGTTGCTTGAATCTTGTCCAAGCAGATTCTCAAAGCAATGGGGTTTGTTTGGTTTTTTTTTTTTTTTGCATTGGCCTTTTGAGAGCTGGTAATTGAATCAGCTGAACCTGGTAACATCTTTTGTGAGAAAGAACTGCTGTCCACTGCTTGAATTAATTTATTGCTGTTTTAGAGCTAGCAATGTAACAGCAGACCAACAGACATGATAATCACAAAATTTTGTCAGCACCTCCCATGCCCTTCATACTTTCCAGCTCACACAGGAAGTATGTGGCTGGCCTGGGAAACAAACATTACTCTATGCTTTAAACTGAATTGGTCTTTCATTCCTTACACAAATAACAGAATTCATATCTGTTCAGCTGTGATTTTTTCCCTGCATGGTGTATAATGCAGCCCATTCATGATACTTTTTTTTCCTGTCAAATGTAGAAAATAGAGAAACAGAGGTGGAGGTGCTACTTGACTTACATAGAAAAACCCAATGCTGACCATCCTTACCACCTGAACGGTTAGCATCAAACAGCATCAGGTAACAGTCAGCAGGTTAAGAAACTTCAGTGATACTGCACTTATGATCAGAATTTACTACAATCTTCAAGTATTTTGGTTTAGAGATAAAGGCATAGTTGTGTTGAAGCAAACCAGTTGTGATTCTAGGCACTGTTATTTGATCCAGAGCTCTTCCAGTGGACAGTGGATTCAACAGCACTCTCAGGAGAAGTTTTTTTCTGATTATCTCATGCTGACTGCAGGATATGTAACTTTAAAATGCCCATCAAGAGTGTCAGTAATATGCATTGTGCTGCAATCTCATTATTTGCTGTCCTCTCATCTATTTGCCAAAAATCTCCCTACATCTTAATAATTTCATTTTGATATCTTCTTCACCTTGTATGAAAATTATGGAAGTACTTCTAGACACCTAGCAACCTCCAATTTACTAATCACAGAGCAACACCAAAGAGGAGAAGGGTGTTCCCCCATGTAAAAATAATAATTTTTTGGCTGTTGCAGCAGAGAGGAGAAGTCACTGGATGCTTTCTGCAGGCTCTGGTGAATCCTTTAAGATAATCATTCCAGATTGCAGCCCTGAGGCTGCTGAGTGATACCATTACTACAGGAAAGTTTTCACCAGCTGAATGGGTTAGTTCCTTTGTGTAAGGGGTGCCCTCTATGTAGCAGGGACTGCAGTCATATCTGTAAAACACAGAAAATGATTATAGAAATAGCTACACTCACTATGCTCATATAAGTAGCATGGAGGCTAGCACACTATGTAGGTATTCTTTTCTCACAGTCCATGTCTACACTGCTGGCATGACCAAGGTAATTTGTAGCTAACTCAGCCCAGCCTAGGAAATACCCAGTATGGTCATGTACTTCTGAGAGCCTCCAGCACAACTCTTTGCAAAGATAGCTGAAGTGGCTGTTCTTTCTATAAACCATAGGGATTAGAAATTTCTTATGGAAGAGATCTGAATGAGGAACTGCTTGTTGTAGAGCCTTTGGTTTACCTTATGTGTTGGACTCATCTTTGTTGCTTTATGAAGATTATATAGGCTTCTTATCTGATTCAGAGGACTTTGCCCTTGAGGTAAATATTTGTAGAGGTTCATGCATGGCTGTGTTTATAAGCAGCAGTCTGCAAAAAATTTTGTTACTCAGGTTGGGTTCAAACAGCTAAACAGAATGAACTTACTTCTCAGGAAATTTGGAGGACAGGCAAAGGTACCCAGTCATAAAGATCCAGATGCTTTCCTTTGTAGTAAAATGGCTCCCCAGATCACCTCCACATGTGAATATGCATTCCCAATAAAGCAGGGCTGTATCACTGGATGTATCTACACCCTGGGTCATGTGCAAGCAGAGACATCCATAATCAAGGATGCATATGTGTGGCAGTTACATAGTTAAATTCATTAGTTAATACTGGTATTTTGGCAGCATTTCTACAAGTTGTATTCAGTATTTCACAAATAGCAGCCACTTGTTGGAACCTGCTCCCAGGGCATGGTGGATGAGTTTGTCTGTCTCCTCACACCAGTGCATGGATGTGCTCTCGCCTAACTACTGGCTAGAGCATAGGAAATTCCAGGTCTGAATATTCACTGTTCCACCTGAGAGCCAAGCCCTGGAGCTGCTGTACAGATCATTAAGTGGGATGTAAAACTTGTTCAGCCAGTCTGAAACCTTATTTCCCTTCGACAACATGGTCATCAGTAGATTCCTACGGCTGTTTATTTCTAAGGGCCTTGCTTCCCTGCTTCAGTCCTAACTAACTAAACCATGACATGATCTAAGAACACTTGATAAACAATTGACTTATAAAATTAGAAATTAGCATGTACAAAGTATCGACAAATTCTTTACCAAATGGCTTTAGTCCTGACCCAGCCACTCACTCCCTTTACTCAGCCACACTTTGCTATGGGTGATACAAATGTCTGGTGGGCTTGAATGTCTTATTTTGTTGGAGGCAAGATCACAGAAGGCCAGAACCAGCCTTACCAACAGTAGAATTTCAAATAAATGACACTTCATTGTCCTGTGATGAGCAGCTGAAGGAGCTGGGGTTCTTTAGTGTGGAGGAGGCTCAGGGCCATGTCATTCTCTACAGCTACCTGAAAGGAGGTTGTAGCCAGGTCGGGGTTAGCCTTTTCTCCCAGAAAACTTGTGGTAGGATGAGAGGACATAGTCTTAAGCTGCACCAGGGGAGGTTTAGGTTGGACATCAGGAAGAATTTCTTCACAGAAAGGGTGATTAGACATTGGAATGGGCTGCCCAGAGAGGCAATGGAGTCACTGTCCCTGGAGGTGTTTAGGGAAAGACTGGACATGGCATTTAGTGCCATGATTTAGTTGACATGGTGCTGTTCAATCAGAGGTCTTTTCCAATCTAATTGTTTCTGTGATTCACTTTTTTCCCCCTTCAGGACATTTCAAGCCTTCATTTGTAAACTGGTTCCTAAAAATTATTAGCTCAGCTCCTGATCCTCATAATGTGTTGGAATCACTTCTAGATTGTTTCCTTTCTATTGGTTTGCCCTTACCTTTCACTAAGAAGTTAAATCCATTGCTAAAAACCAAATCACTTTTTTGTTGTATATCTGAAAGACAAACCACCACTATCAAAGATTTCAATTTTTAGTTGTCTGTTAGTGACTTTTGCAGTAGTTGCTTTTTTTAATCATAGGACTCTGCTCCTTTTTTAAAATCCTCTACCACCTCCTTAGTAGTATCCTACAGCTACTTTCACATCACATTCATCTTTTCCATTGATGCAGTACAGCCTTCTCCATACTCTTGGCTTGTCTTAGTCTGATTCATTGTTTTTACATACATTCACAGTTCTTCACTTTATTCCTCCCTGATATTACAGAAACAATGTACATCATAAAAATGAGCTTTCTAAATTACAATTTCAGACTGACCATGACATTAACCAAACAGAATTTCAAAGATTATTTAGAGAGGATAACAAAACGCTTCTTCCCATCTTAAGTAGTAGTACAACCTTCTTTACCTTTTAATCTGTGCTACCTTATCTCAAAAATATTACATAAATAACTGAGGTTAAATTTCTTAAAGACATTTGCTAAGGCATTATTTCCTATACCAAAAATCAATATGTTATTTTTATTTGCTTTTCACAGGTGTAGATGATAGAGTCAGTATTTACTGTCCCTTATATTTGCAGACTTTCTCTTCAGGCAAAACACGCATATTTACACAATACCCAGAGCGTATTTTAGAATATTGACAGATGTTGAAAACAAGCATAATTCATCTGAAATCTTTCCAGACAGCATTCATTGTGTTCTGGAAAATGCCTTTGTGCCCCCAGAGCTGGTTGCAGACCTCTTACCAATTGCACAATATGTAAGTTTTAATTTTCATTTTTAAGGAACTACTCATTTTTCAGCAGGGGCAAGTCTGAACAGGTCATTGTGTTTTAACAGAAATTGTCATGGAGAGGCAGGGATGCTCTTCCAGACTGGCAAAGAAAGAAAGAAAAAGGAAATGTATGTTTTGGTTTAGGCTGTAACTGGGGGAAAGAGTTACTTGGAGGAAATGACAATAAATCAAACGTCATCTTTGTGGTTTAAGGGCAGCTGGAAATTAAGCCACACACAATTGCTCCCCTTCCCAACCCCTCTAGTGACAGAGAAAAAAGGCAGACATCCAGAGCTGAGATAAGAACAACTTACTGGAAACAACGAGATAAGAAAATGAACAATATTAGCAACACTATATAATAACAGAAGTATACAAAAAAGAGGGTGATTTACATACAAAAAGTGGTTCCCATCCGAGCAACCCAGCCTAGTGCCACGCAGCTCCAAGACAAAGAACAAAATGGTCCCCGGACCCTCCATGTGTACATTTTTCCCCCAGGTGTGAAACAATGAAAAACAATGGCAGAGAAACCCTCCCACTGGACAATTGTTACCCCACTGCTCCCTGGAAAAAGGAATGCCTGCCCTGTCCTGGGAAGCGAGAGCCCTTTCCCTGCCCCTGGCCGTGATGTAAGATGGTATGGAATAACACAAAGACTTGGCCATGCACACATGGCTCCAGGCTCCGTCCCTCACGTCCTCAGCCAGAATAGGACTGTCGTACAGAGAGGGTTTGGAGTGGCTTCATGAGTTTAAGTTGGTAGCTATGGTGAAAGAAGGGAAGAAAGGTCATACCATTTGCTATGCTGAACAAGAGCATGGGTTTTATTCTCCTATTAAGTGTATTCTTATAACACTAGTGAGCAAAGGCCTTCCCTCAAACTATGGTGAGCTCAAAGAAAATATGTACATATTCAGGCCTCCATTCAAAACTTCCAAGTGATTTTTAATGGATACAATTAGGTCTAAAGAGGGAGGAACATTCCTCTGAAAAGAACAGGATGTTTATGGATTCATAGATCTCATGGCTGAGGCAAGTGACTCAGATGACTCAGACTGAGTCTCCATCCTAGCAGGGGAAGGGCCCTTGCACATCTCAGCTGCCTCCCTCTGTAGCCCAGGGAAGGCAAAGGCATCTAGCCCAGAGTTAATAGAACAACACACCACTTGCCTCTGCTGGTTGTTCTGCCAGTATCTTCCTTCGCCTTTTTAAAAAAGTAATTGTATAAAAGACTCGCACACTCATATCTGTTTTCAGATTGTCCTCTTCTAGTTTTGAACCACTAGTTCTTTGACTGTTTCCCTACACTCCAAGACTCCCCGCATAGAATTAAGTCCTCCCTTGTAAGGTGTCGCATGCAAATTGAGGCACTTCTCAGTCGTCTTTCTGAGAAAGAAATTCTTCTCCACATCTATTAGTGCAAATGTATTTACTCTGGGGTTGTAACTTTTTTCTATACTTTGTCCAGGTTACAATCCAAACTTTTAAAAGGTAGTAACTCAAATAGTGTATTTTCACAGGCTTCTTACTGGAGACCCAGAAAGATTAATCCAGGTTCTCAATTCTGTTTTTGTATCCAAGGACTAGTTCTTGTGCCACTGTTTCAGTGCTGAATTGCTTGTCCAGCGGGGCTACACAGGATTTAGGGGTATTTACTACTTTCCATGTTCTGTAGGTAAGATCAGAATATTTTGCACACTGAATTAAAACATTAATTTAAGACCAAGTGCCACCAACTTCTTCAGTAACATCTCTATTCCACAATGATTACCTAATGGAAATTATTTTGAGGCTATTGGTTGTTTCCTAAACGTTATATTGGATGATACTGCATAACGTTCATGTTTTGATGAGAGTATTGTGATACTTAAGGTGACAATTAAATGCCAAGTACAGAAATAATTTAGGTGCACCTATATTATTGTCTTTATCAATTTTTCAATTACCGGCCTGACAAATAACAAAATTTTTGTTTTCATTAAACCGTATGGACTGATGTAAATTCTTTATGAGTAGAGTCCTGTATTAACTTTTGCATAATTTGGCCCAGGACAACTGTTAATGCTACCTGGCATAGAGTCACTCAGTTCATTCTCTAAATAAATTTCTCACATTTGGACTATTCCGGCTTTCCATGTTATTCCAAGGTGTAATTTCTTTTGAGTAAGACAGGTCTTTCTACTCGCCTCAGGAACACATGATGCCAGTAAAGCATGCAATCTTGGAACTAGAGAAGTGGAACTGTTTCCACAGTGTTTACCCCCCAGGGAAAAAGAACTAAAAAAATCTGGAGCGCAATTTGCCTGCAGACTAAGAATATGCTTATTCTATCAGTTTTCCTATTGTTTCACTACATTTATGGTGATTTTCTTTGTCAAAGTAACTAATGCTTAGAAACAATGAGAAACCATAACCTGCAACTACAACTCTGACATAAAAAAAAGCAGCATAATTTTTAAAGAAAACTAGTAGGTTTACCAATTAATTTCCTGGCCTGCCATACTGATTTCCCGCTAAATATTTCAAATCTCATAAAAAAATACACTGCACTCCATAATACAGGGCAAACTTCCTGGGAAAGCTAGAAGGGGTTGTGGCCTTCCCATCAGCAAGTAGCTATAGATGCAGCAGATGTTTCCACATCATCTGACTGTGGAACAGACAGCTTTTCCTGTCTTCTCAGCTCCGAAGCAAGCTGCAAGCTTCACCTCAGTGTGCCAGGAAGGCAGGTGGGACTTTAATTTAGGTGGATGATGCACCAAAGCATCCAGAACATTGTCTGAAGCCAACTAAAACAAGAGGTCTTGGGCAGTGTTCCTTTACCTCTCCTTCCCTCCCAGCCTGGCTTCAAGTGACATATTGCTGTCACAAAATCCACAAAGTGGGAATTGCAAGCTATCTTCTGCTTCCTACTCTGTTTTGTTTCTGTGACTGTCACATTAACAAAGTTAACCAAATCTTGCAATTTTAGAGTTTATGCTAATACTTACTGACAGCAAAATTTTGATGAAAAAAGCGCACTAGATTTTTATCTGACATGATTCATAACAGATGTTAGGATTCTCTTCTCCATATAAATGATGGGTTGAGTGAGAATAACTTTCAATAAGCACTGTAAATAATAATATACTTTCTGTACTTTAAAACATGTCCACACTGGAATAATTGTATCTTATATGTGAATGTATGTTTTATAAAACTCACAACTTGACTGAATTCCCAGTAACCTCTGAGACACTCGAATAGAGGTATTACTGATTTTTATCTCTGAATAGGAAGCTGATTATACAAACTATGTCTTTGTAAACTTGGAAGTCAAATTAACAATAACAAAGAAAAAAATATTAATCTATGTACTTTTTTCCTAATTAAATGTTACTTTGATCAATAGCCTTTTAAATTCTAGTTGGATGATCCAATTATTAGTAGGTAAGTACATTCCTTCAAATACAACATTCCATATATGTGTGTTTATTTGCATTTTCAAGGGAGAATGAAGTGCTTTAGGACTCTTGAGTTATCAGATATTAAAGCTCCAATCTACTAACTACTAAAGTACTTTGGTAAGTCAAATCAGATCCTCTGCTCTGTATGGTTTTTCCAAAAAAGTTCTAGGCTAACACAATATGGAAAAAATGGGATTATGAATATAAGGGGGCTCTTTTTATGTGTTATTCAAAGAGTTAATCACTCCCCTAGGATTACTTCCAAAAGCTTCTATCATTTCCCTCACCAACTCCACAGGTTTGTCTAATCTTAAATATATTCCCTCACTTCCCCAGCCATCTCACAATTAGTATATTTGCATTTGATTATTGTTACAGTATTACTTTTAAGAACAAACAAAATTATGACATTATTGTTTTTGCAGCCTTGTAAATTTTTCAGAGCCAATGACAGGAACAAAACTCTTATATATATATATATACTATCTACTGGAAATACTATTAATCTTACTCTGTGTTGAATACTATTAACCTTATTCTATGTTGCTCATTACATAACCAGTTTGTAACTGAGAATATAAGTCTCAGACAAAGACAACCCATGACACAAACACCGTGGGAAAAGAATTTGTAACAAAATGGAACACTAAATAAGGCCTTGAATAGCTTTATTGAAATCTGTATAAATAAACATGCGCATTTCAAATGTAAACCCAAGTGAACTCAAGTGCAGACAAAATTTTAACCTCTGTCATGCAGGAGGTTAGTTTACATTAAAAAAAAAAAAACCTCAAAGCAGCTTTAAAATACCAGGATGAAACACCAGTTTTAATATCAAGGTATAAAGCAAAGCCACGTCCAACATATCTCATTTATATCCTGGTCAAATGCAATTTTTTAAACTTTTTAATGCTAACATAAATAAATAATTTACCAAAATGTGCACTCACAGAGTGAACTTTTATTTACAATACACAATTTATAACCTATTGTATTTGATTAGTTCAAGTGAAGAACATCATACTTTTTGCTTTTTTCTTTTTTTAAATTTTAAACTGGGGGACACAAAGCAATTCTCCAGGTAGTAGATATGTGATGTGTGCCCCCACATTTAAGAGCCCCTCTCAAAGGCAGTATTGTATGCAAATCAACAATACATTCTTCCAACTAGATCAATGGGAAAGCAGCAAATCAAAAAATGTTTGAAACTGTCAAACTTATTTTGGCATCCTGGACCCCTGAACATAGTTAACTGAAATCCAACTTGGGAGTTTGTATGCCTTATATACTGTACAGGTTCTGACTTGAACATGCAAATGCCAATTCTCTTAAGAGTTACCTTTTCAGATACACTGTAAGGCTATGGTGAATTCCATCCGGAACACACAAAGAAAATTAACAGGCCTGCCTTTAAAGTGATTTTGTTAATTAACAATTTAAAGGCAGGTTATATTGAAAAAATTCTCAACTAAGCCTGATACACAGTCATTACTATGGATACAGAATACTATTAACTCGGACCTTAATACAGAGTAGTTTGCAAGCTGTCAAACTACAAAAACTGGGGAGAGAGAACTTACAGCACAATTTAAATTTTGGACTGTTATCAGATTAAAATTATGCATGTCTTAGAAGCAAGATAACAGGAATTATGTCTGCGGAGTAAATTCCAACAAGCAACAATGGATACTTACATTTAATTGAAAACATTTTAGTTAATGCAGCATGAAATCCAGAACCTGTTCCACAGCAGTAGTAAGATGAATGTAATATTCTGGATGTTCCACTATATCACAAAAGGTTAAAACACCTTTTTCAAGCTATTTCTTCTATTGTGACCAAATTAAAAAAAAAAAAGTAGGGAGAAACAAAAATTTGCTGTTTCAAGAAAACTACTACTTCAGGTATTTATGACATTTTTACTTGTAGTCTGTTGGCAGCCTAAGGAACATGTATATATTCATCCAGAAACTAGACTTGGCAGTAGTATTCTTGCAGTACTAGAAAAGTAAATGTCAGAAGTCCACAGATTTAATATTTTAGTTATTAATTCACATCCAGAACAAAAGAAAACATAATCCAGCAGAACAGCAGCAGAAAACTTAAAAGGGGTTTATTTGTGATTTCCTATATATACCTTGTGAATATGAGACTGTAAATGCATTAGAGACAATTTCTGTTTAGGTTTTTATTGTTTCACTTCAAGTACTGCACATGTTAAAATGTAATAAAGATTTACATTCTATTATCTGAAACTCCCCATCTCAGATTTTTATTCTTAATTTGGTGGGCATTTTCACTCTTTCAATACGTATCCCCAGGAAGAGAGTCTCTTTTATGGCTTCTAGTTCTTCCCATCAGTTAGTGTGCATACAATTTTCATTTTCTATATCATTATCGTTTTCATTGCTGTCTTCATCACTTTCTAGTGGGATGCCTGTGGCAGCTGAAGCACCTTGTTTAGTTTCCCGGTCAAGTGGGAAAAAGCCAGTTCCACTGATTGTGTCCTGTCTCTGGTAGAAGAGCACATACGCTGCTTTGGACTGTAAAAGAGAGTAGTACAGTATGTTCATGAGGCTTCAAACAAAACATTTACAATCCAGATAACTAATTTTTTTTCTCTGCTTCCAAGTATACAAGGTGAAATTATAAAGAAATCCACACTGTGTATGTAAGTTGTTTTTGCATGTTGTAGCAAACCATTTTTAATTTGTACTGTCCTTTGAAAGAACACAAACTACTGCTTACAAATTTAACACAAGATTCATGGTTTATTCTTCATTTATCCTGCCCTGACAAGAAAACATCAACAGTCCCAAATTTGGAAACAAAAGAGATACTTACCACTATCTGGTCTTCACTTGCAGTGGACACGCTACTGTCATCAAAGTAGTACCATTTTCCATCATCCTTATTTTTTGCAAAAGCAGTATCTAGGACAAAAAAGTACAATGTCTCAGGACTTTCTATCTTCATAGATGTAATACAATCTGTTACTAGAGTATGTTACTGACAAACACTTCATATGTAACTAACTAAACCTCATTATCACTATTAAACATCTTTAACACTTTCGAGCAAAGAGCTTAATCACTAACATTTCCCTTCTAAAGACAATGTTAAGGAAAAGGACGGTTAGAATACAATCCCTCAGTCATTTTTTCTCTCTGCTTTCAAGGAGAAGCACAATGAACAAAAATACAGACAAGCAAGACAAAACCAGTTTTAGGAGTACAGTAGCTCTTATGTTTTGTCTTTTCACAATATGCATAACTAGAAGTATAAAAGAATCTACAATTACCCTCAAGAGCTCATTGCATATGGATTTTTGTGTTAAAATACTTGTGAAAGCATTTCAAGGTAATGAAAAAAAAGTTGTCCCATAACCATTAAAAACCACCACTGATTTAAAGTGATCAGTACATCAATCAAAATCAACATTGAAAGAAAGCTGACACCTAGAATGATGACATTTGAAATCGACTTACAGTGCCCTCCTCCCATTCCTCCATAGTGGTTGGAGACAGCAATCAAGTTGTAGCGGCAAGGCCCTGCATTGGGATTAATAAGGAACTCTGACATGTCCAAGTCACTGTTAAAAAAACAAAACAAAACAAAGTAACATAAAGCAAACAACAAAACCCAACCAAAAGTCAGTAGCATTTTTAACCACTTCACAGTTTGGTGGTCTCGGAGCCCCTTAATTTATATTCCCTAGAAAAACAGACCAGACTACTCTGTCCCAATAGAAGAAATGCTCTCCTCTACTCTGTGGAAAGTGGAACAGGAACCAGCAATCTTCCATATTCTTCTATTATTATTATTTTGCCAAGTTTATACTTTTAACCCGGAAGCATTTGTCATTAGTTTACTGGATCCTCTCATGGAAGCTGAGAACAAACCCATTTTATGTAAGTGCTGTATTAAACACATGCCCTAGCCATGCTTTTACACTTCTAGCATCAAAATATTTGAATTTCTTACTTTATTGGAAAGTCAACCAATGTATCCAACTTGTCCCTCATGTATCTGCTGTAGGAAAAGCGCTTTAGATGAACTACCAGTACGGGGGGCAGTGACCACAAGTCTAACTTCTTAGTAGCTTGCTGATGTTCTTTACAGTTTGGACAGTACCTAAAAGGAAATAAAATCAATTTTAAGTAACTGTAGTCCATATGTATGTTAAAACACATTACCACAGAGAAAGTCAGAAACATGGGAGGAACTGAATGAGCAACACTCTTCATCTTCTGTTACTAATGCCATAGATATCCCTTCCAATTTAAAATGTGCAGTGTGATCCCAGTGAAGCTCAACAGAATTTTAAACACAGAAGTAAGCATCCCACAATATTGGATTCTCATCTCCTATATCCCTGATCAGATCCCTGTATCCTTGGTTAAAACACAGCATTCTTGTATTTGATAAAAAAAAAAGATTTAGTGTTATGAAACTAACCATAAAAAAAGCTAAAAATAACAGACAATTGTGGTTCTTTCAAGTTTCAATTTCCAAATTCATCCACCCCGCACCCTATCCCATCTACCATGTAAAACCAGGTAACAATGACTCCTGGAACCTGGAAAAACTGGTTACTAGAAACTTCCCTTCTTAGGAGGTAGTATAAACAGGCTGTGACTTAGAAATTTCTGTTCTCTGCAATGCATACTTGAATCTTTCAGCAACTAAGGAGGGAGGAAGGCTCAGGGAGGAAGTAAGAATGAATGGAAGCAACTCTTCTGTGAAGAAGTCTATGCATATTCTACACTTTGGCATCTAACAAGTAAAAATCTAGGGGGGAAAAAAAAATAAAAGAGATGAGCCCTAATTAAAAGACTGCACAAGTGTCTTTAAATTGCAACCACAGATAATGACAAGAAATTAGGAGGACTGTAAGGGCAGGCTGAAATTGAAAATGTATTTTCCCAATTGGCTTAGACTATGTAGAATACAAACAGTGCTGGACTAGGGATGATGAACTCCTGTAGATTAAACTTCTGACGAC
The DNA here is from genome assembly GCA_013397175.1 of Platysteira castanea. Classification (NCBI taxonomy): domain Eukaryota; kingdom Metazoa; phylum Chordata; class Aves; order Passeriformes; genus Platysteira; species Platysteira castanea. Next base: position 159,776 of record VYXC01012214.1, on the reverse strand, counting down.
CTAACAAATGAAGAAAAATGTGATTAATGACCTCTGGTGAGATGCATCTAGTAGCAGCTGCTTGACTTCTGCAGTTGTATTTTGTAGTTTAAATACTCTGCTTAAAATGTGCTGCGAAAATGAAGTGCTTCACCATACTTGAGTTATATGGTATCTCAAACAGTCTATCCAGTGTTGTATAATCTAGCAAACCCAGAAAAAAAAGAGATTTTGTAAGTTAGCTCCCTACTCTGCACAAATGTAGGAGAAACTCTGGTGACAATGTTTGGAGATCTCCAAAACTTTTAGGTATCTGCAGAAAAAAAATTGGCAGACTCTCTTTTCAAACTTAATTCTGAGCTTAAAGGTGTCGATGAAAGATTGTTATCTGCTAGAAAACTCCTGGGAAAAAAGGATCTTATGGGAACACACTATAATTATGAATATTCAGATATGATTCCAAATTATAAATTTGGAAGAATAATGAATCAGAATAAAAGTTTCTGCCAAAAACCTAATGGCTAGAACATGAATTTGAGGGGTTCTGCTGACTACAGACATGCCCCATCCCATAAACCTGCTGTTTAAGCACATCCCTATTTCATGTATCAATGCAAGGCAGGTATGTTTTTGCATAAGGAAACTACAGTATGCACCAACCTCTCTCATCTCAGAAAGGAGTATATTTTTAAACTTCTGCACTGAATTTGTCACAGTATGATTCATTCACTGTCCATCACAGTCCACAGACTAGAGCACCTTATGTACCGACCCTTCCTTCTAACTGTGACTGCATTAAATGTCTTTCTTACGTATATACCTTTCTGTATATGGTAAAAATTTTGGTTAAATAATGGATCAAAAGAGAAAACATTTTGAGAATTTTCAACTGTGTTTGAAATAACAAGCCATTAATAAATCAATTACATATCTCTATGTTCAAGTGTGGTTTTGATTAACTTTGAGAAATTCACCATAGAACATAATTTTAATTTTTTGTGCTTACCATGGGTCTTCAGCACCTAGTTTTTCCTTTGTTGTGAACAGCTCAATGCAGTCTTTTAATTTCACAAAAGGCTTTTTGGGAGGCTTATATTCCACACTTTCATGTTTTTCAAAATCCTAAAGAGAAGTATTTCTTGAGTTAAGAGAACAAATGAAACAAAACTCATTTTAGTGATGTCGTCTTACTATGAACAGTAACTACAAAGCTCCTATATATGGAAAAACTGATCAGAAACCATTCAAGCAAAAAGTTTCCACAGCTTCAGATTTACTTCCCAGTTCATAAGCCTCAGATTTGCTGATTACTTGGATGTATATATGAAGTTTATTTACGACAACGTATTTACTAAGAATAACATAAAAAAGATATTGCTTCTTCTTGTGAAGACTTACAATCTCTTATGTCACACTAATTAAGCTGCATTTTTTACATTTAATTTTTATTTGTGCTGGAAAGGGGAGCAACATAAACAGCTTACCTCTGCTGCACTATCATCAAAATATCTCTTCTTCAATTCAGGATCCCAATCCAAAGCAAGGAAAGATCTTTCTAAGATTAAAAAGAAATGTTTTCTCTTAATATTATTTCTTGCTTTACATGAAACTGTATTAACTTTGGGCAAACACTCTTCAAAATAAATTAAATAATGCTATAACGAATTCAGTGCAAAAACCTGAAGCACATAAAAATTCTGCATTTCCAAAAGTCAACTGCAATAAAAAATTAATTATTTATACAGAATTTACCATTTAAAAGAAAAATATATCAAACAGCACCCAGAGAAAATTAAACATGGGAGTCAGAAAAGAGTCTCAGAATCAAATGCTGCCCAATCTGCTCCCTGTGACTTACCATCAAGCCTAGGTTGCCTGTCATCAAATCTAATATGTCTGGTATCATCTTTGATGTAGTTTATGTCAGTATTGCCTAAATTATTGAACTGGAATGTAAACAATCGCTTTTTGTGTCCCGTGAGTGGTTGACCTTTGCAAGTATCCTCAGTACATAATCCATTTTCAGAGTCATTGTCACCTCCCACTGAGTCTTCTGACTGGCTGTTTTCATTCTCTGAGGGAAGTTCCTGATCCTGGCTGGATTCATCATCTTGCTCATCTGTCTCCATTTCACCTAAAGCAATCGGAAGAATAGAGGAAGAAATGAGACATAATGACAATAACTAAAAGACACTAGAGAGTTAACCTGCATTTCAAATTCAACACCAAATACTAAACAAGTTTAGATATTCCAGTCTTACTTGGAGATCCTTCTTCATGTATTCCATTTGGGCCATTACCATTGATACCATGGTCCTTACAGCAATGCAGGGAACCTTCAGTGTCTTCACTTTCAGTACATGTTTTTACATATCGGCTAAATGTAACAAGTGAAAGCAACAGTTAGAAACAATGGATTGTTAAATAATTTACATTGTTCAAACTGGTAATTAACTTGTTTCTGCAAGTCCTTGCTAGTGTACTGTATTTCTGCACTCCTTTCTGATTTACTCAGAATTATCAGTTTTATTGCCAAACATGTCTACTGTTAAAAGCACAAAGGAAAACCTGCTTGCATGCAATTGCACATTTTTGGCAGCTACTTGGCCTGAGACAACTTGATTCTTGGTCTCAGTCTCTGTTTGTCCAGAAATCATTTCTTTAACTGTTCATTAACTATATTACACAGAAAGTTACATCAACAGGAAAAGAAGCATAAACTTAAAATGGAGGTTATAGGATTCTAATTTCTTCTGTATAATGACATTAATTCTAGTCTAGTTTCAGAAAGTGTCTACCATGTACTTTTACAACATAAATTAGTATATAAGCTTGAACAGTAGATACAGGAGGTATAACCATAGCATAATAACGGGAAAACACTTCCACTTTACCAAGACCTAATAAACAGCTAAGCATACAAGAGAATTATTTCACAATACAGATTGACTATCATCTTCTCAAATACTTTTTGGATGAGTTCATGCTAACAAAAAAATCAAATTAAAATCCACACTAATGGCTAAAATCTTGTATCTAAAAATTAACAGAAAGCAAATAAATCAGTTAGTTAGAAATGCATGTGAAAGTAAGTGCCTACTGATCCCAACTATTAGCATTACTCCTAACAAACTCATTTTTCTTTAAACAATGAACTTACCACATTCTTAACAGCAGCAGGTTATACAGTTTATCTTCAGTATTGTTTCTAGGCACTGCTATGAGAAAAGGTTGACCAAATAGTAAAGAACCACTATGGCTGTAGCTAGTGTGCCTGCACTTTTCCCTTAAACAAACAGGAATTATGACTTGTTCTGTATCTTCTGTTCTATTGATAGCAATTTCAAATCTAGAAGAAAAATAACCAAAAATACAAAGAACAACAGTCATGGAAAAGGCTACAAAGGGAAAAAATAAAAAAAATTCCCCTCCCAGTTTCATCATTATCTGGTGTCTAGGTTTTAATCTTTTGCAAATAACTAAACAAACTACGAAGAGACATGAACCATGTTATCTACACTTACACATAAATGTCATCACGTTCCATAATACTACTTAGATTTTCATCCATGCCAAATATCCTGTGGAACCTGTGATTGTATATATCAGTAACAATCATCTGAAAAGAAAATGGAGTTCACATTGTTAAATCAGGTTAATACACATTAAAATGTTCATTGTTGTGCTTTATATAATAGATCACTCTTACCTTATCTGCAGCAACACCAGACAAAGCCGACAATGCTGTGCAAAGATCCAATATATTTCCAATTTTGGGAACAACTACTTTGTACTAAAAAATAAAATATAATTTAAATTTTTTAAGAGAACAAATATACATGAGGAAAAAACCCAAACAACACATGTTTAGCAAATTTCACATTTCTTTCATGTTTTTGAAACTTAAGGTGTAAAGTATGTAAATCAACTAACATAGTTCCAAAAGCTGGTTAAACTGTAGCAGTTACCTGAACAACTTTACTCTACAAATACGCACACACACTGAATACTCCATTTATTAGTTTATACAATGCTTGTTTTAATGTTATTTTACTTTCTCCATATGACTAACTGTACAAATTACTTAAGATTTTGCATTTCAACAGTACCTACTTATTTAAGCATTTAAATAGTATATATGCTATTGAAAAGATTATTAAATTTGGAATATGACACAAGTTGTTTATGAAGTATTACTAGGAAAAAAAGCAATAGCAGGCAATAGATTCTCATTTTGCATGCAGAGCGAGAACCTGATGATTAAAGCCAAAGAAAACCTCTCTGTGGCTTCCTTTAGTGCAGTGCATCTGCAGTTTGTAATAAAACTCCACGCAGAACTCTTACCTGTTATTTCCATAATAAAGACAGGATTAATTAGAAATAAAGTATTATAACTTTGCAATTAATGCCAAGTATAGCATGCTATGTCCTTAAGTTTTATAATCATTTAGACTCAGAAAAACTCTACTGAACCTGTACTCTTCCCAAACTATTAATTCCAGCATAACCATCTCACATCGAGAGTCATGTTCAACTACTTTGTGTCCCCTGTGCAACTACTGTGCGTCCCCTATTTTCACAATTAAATTTCTAGCAGGTTCATCTCTCATTATTTAACACATGTCCCTTCATCTTTGATTCCCAACTCACACTGCCTTTGAGAACACTCTTTTCTCCCACTTTCCTTCTTATGGTACTGATTTCAGATGTTAGAGCATTTTTGGACGCATGTGTAACTGCCTGTGTCATTTTTATTTCACCTATCCTCACTTACCCTAGAAAGTACACCTAGGACCATTTAATCATGACTTGGTTAAGATAACCTTATGTACATTTTTTTCATGACATTCTAAGGTGTTTAAATCTCCTTCCTAAAAAACTGCAACAGAGATAACTCTTCACAAAGAAATCTCATCTGAAATTTTTTCTTTTGACTATGAGGTGAGAGCACAGTAGAATTCAGAACTACCTAATATATTTAGTCATGGCATTTTTTTGCACCACTTATTACAAATATTTGCCTTTTGTGATTAAGAAACCAGGAAATTAAGTCTTATGGATTAAGTGTATAAATATTTTTATAACTATAAAAATTCATAATAGCAGCACTGAAAAAATTATGTCAGCATACATTTTAAAGATTAGGAAGCCTTATTAACACAACCGTAAAGAAATTACCAATTCTTTCTTGAAACTGTACAAGGTTTGTACAGCCTTCTTCAGGTATGTAGTCTTCCCCACTTTCCTAAGTGAGACTTCAGAACACACACCAGAAAACTACAGCTTGTTGGATTTGCTTATGAATTTGCACTGTGTAAAGGAACTTGGGTTCGTTGTTAATGCCTCCTAAATCAGGGTGTTTGTACACAAATTAAGCTGCTTACCTGCATAGGCTTTGCAAGTGGATCCATTCTAACTAAATAAACTTCCAAAGTGCGTTCTTTTTTCATGGGTAATGGAAGTGTCAAGTAACAAAAGGGATCAAAGGTTACAGATATCTTAGCACATTCAGGACAAACTAGGGTAGATTTAAAAAGGCCATGAAATATATCTACAATGATGGAATCATTTCTCTTCAAATGGTTTTCCCAGGCTTCTTCAGCAACCACCTGTAAATGAAGCATGATCTGGGTTACGACAAAGTAGTAGGAAATGACTAGTGAGAATTATTAGTAAAAGTCCTTGATAGAACATTCTCAGTAACCGCCTAAACACAGACATGTAACTCCAAAGGACCTGTACAGAATGTTACTACTATCAGGTTCACACATTAAAAGATGTATGCTTTTCCTAGGATCGAGATGCTGTCAGTGGTATTACACCGTCACACAGACAGTGACTTTCAAGTAGCTTGGGGAAAGACAAAAGCAGATAAACCTAAAAATTCCATCTGCATTAACTCATAAGAGTTTCCCTAAAGTAAGCGTACTGGAGAAGAGACAAAATGCTGCATACTGCAGATATAAAAATAAAAGAATGACAGAATGGGAATTGTTTTTCCAACTGAACTCAGCATTGAATTGAACAAGAAGGTCTTAATGAAGTCTTAAAAGGGCCTTACCATCCTCCCATCGCCACTCATCATCTTAAAAATAAAAAGAAATTTACATAGGTTCTCAAGATCTCAGTTTTAAGGTCTTGTCCTATTTTCTAAAATGTCTTCCAGAAAAAGCCCCAGATAATCAGTTTCCCAACCTTCCAGTGCATAATCACACAGAAGTATCTTACAACATACAGCTTTGACTAAAATGATCAGCTCCAAAACCCCTACCTTGTCTGGTCTCCCATCCGCATCCTTTAACTGAATGTAAGGCTTTTTCCTAATTCTATTCAAATCCTCATGTAATCCATCCAAGAGAAAAGCCAGTAGCTCTTGACAATCTTGTTGCTGATAACCAGAAAACTGTGGTGCAAATCGTCCCACTTGTGTCTAAAAAAAAAAATGCCAATACTTCTGGTACCTTAACTGTTAGAAAGAGTAAATAATTCTGAGATGCTACAGCAGCACATCAAAAAGGTAAAAATTAAGAGTTATAAAAGGTAAGCTTTTCAATGGAGACAGGAAGTCAAAATAAATTCTCAAACACCAAAGCACCAGGACAGGTGACACTGAAATATACATCCAAGTGTTTTAATGAATGGACTACATACTGATGAATAGTACTTCAAATTCTTTTTGCACATTTCTCTAGGTTTTGTACACTTAAAAGTACAAAACCAAAACTGACAATGTACATTCAATGCAATTTCCCTACTGACCTTAAATGCTCTTGGGGTAACGTAGCTGTATTTTCCTGACCACATTTGCTTGATAAGCTCGGCGTAAGATTTTGCTATTTCACCTCGCATTCCTAAAGGATTGTCAAAATTCAGCTCTTCTTGGTATTTATCATTGAGGAAGTACTCTGTGAGAGGAGGTGTGTTGCTGAGACACTGCAAATAAAAATACAGACTTTTTAGAACAGAAATTTGAATTGGTTCTAAACAAAGAATGTTTGAATTTTGTTAAAGCAGCCATGAACTGTAATGTCTAGTGCCTGCAAGGAAGAGAGGAAAAACACCAATGTTTTCCAGAAACAAATAATGGTTTCAAAGCAAGACTGGCTGCAGCTGTCACTACAAGTGATGCAGAGATATCTGTCAAGAGCTTTACCTCAAAATTTATAAAACAGAGTAGTCCAACCAACCACAGCATGACAACATAATTTGTATCAAGATTTAAAACAAACAAAAGAAGGTGTTTCTTGAGACATGAATGGCTTTATGAAACTTGTTGCTGGAAGTTATAATAGGTGGACAAAGTGGAGAGTAAATATGTACTTAGAAGTGAGAACCAACAGGGTTTATTAATTCAAATTATACCATATTCAGAGCAACATTTGAAAAAAAGATTTATTTTGGCAGGCGAGAGAAGGTGAGGATGCTTGCCCTTTTCCTTCTCTTTGTTAGTATCAGCTTATGGATGCTGTTGCAGACAGCAGTCTATGCTAGAGGGACTAGACTTTGAATCACAGTGCTGCAGCCCTTCCTGTGTTCTTTCAAATTTTGTGATGCTGTTTTGAGCTGAAATTAGTCCAAGGAAAGCAAGGACCTTGTCTTAGAGTGAAATAATCACTTATTCTCTGTATGAGTTTGTCTCTCCTCTCAGCATTTGGAGACAATAGGATGTAACTATCAAAGTGCAATTTATGATTTCACTGAATTTTTGTGTGCTACTCTTCACACTCCTTTAAACATAATCCTTTCCATCACTCAGGAATGATCTCCATGCCATGCCTTAGCATATAATGTTAAGAGTTTGTTCATTAAATATTGTAAACTTTTCTGCATTTTTTCCTTTATTAAAAGATTTGAAGAAAGGTCAAGTATTTCACCAGTCTCACCTGCCTCTCTACAAACAAGAAGAAGAGCTCCACTTATGCTACTGCATAAGATACAAGAATTAGCCTGGAAGAATTGCAACTTTATTGAGCAGGGCAAAAAAAAGTTATTCCTATGTCTGCCTATCATACCTGTGCAATATTACAAAGGAAAACCAGTCATATGCTGTAGAGAGCTGAGTTTCATGCCTATATCAAACTCCTTCCTTTCTCCTCCTCCTCACCTAAAGCTTTCAGGATCTGTCAACACTGCAAAAAAAAATTCCTGGTATTACAGACCCTTTTGGACACTCAAGGCTGAAGAAATCATTTTTCTCTTGCTATATGGCAAAGAGCTTTTACTTCCAGTAATGGTGATCCCAACTCCCCCTACCTCACAGATCTGTGTTCTCTTCTGGATTATTTTTGGGCTGGTTTAGGAGATGAAATCAGTTCAAGTGTTCAGCTTAGTGTGAGGAATGTCCAACCCAAGGAACTAAATAATACAAAATAGTACATTTTTCTACAGGTCTTTCTGTTAGTCAAGCACTATACCATGTGCTGACAATGTGGATTCCACCAAAAAAATAATTCATCTGTTTCTATCTTTCACCTAATAAACTGGTTTTGTCACTTTCTCAGAATATTAATTAATATTTGTAGTATAAGTCAGAAAGATTACTACAGATAACTTCCCTTTTTCCTTTAACAACTTCCACATTACAACATAAGATGACACTGATAGTAGTACTTGAATGCACAAATGTCTATCTCAACACAGAAGGTTTTGAGGTACAGAGCTGATGTATTTTTCTAAAATATCAGATACCAAAACTTTTAAAAGAGTAGCTGCTAAAGGAGCTAATAAAGTTGGCCACATACCTATTGATCTTTTAGATGTAACTGACAAAGCAAAACAATTACAAACATGTTTACTCTTTGAAAAGACTGACAGTGAAGAATTATGTAAGATCATGATTAAAGTCACAGGAAAAAAAGCATCCAGAATCCAATTTGAAAGGAAGCCCACATTCTTATTTTCTCCTGTGGTATGTTGTAGGTTATCAAGGAAACCTTATGGGCAATGTCTATTAGAACCAAGACAATCTACTGGATAGTAAAGTGATCAGATTTTTGTGTCCTGTTCAACCTAGTGATTTAGGGTTTTCTGTTTGTTTCAAAACATAGATAATAAGTAAACTAAAAGTATACCAACAGATGAAGAATAATAGCAACGAAAAAAGCCCAACAAATACAGTAAAACTATGGAAAGCTGTTTGTGAACTAAAGAGGTAACAGAATGGCACTTTATTTCAGGTACTGCAGTCTCTACAAGTTTTCTTTAGCCAACAAAATTTCTGTAACATTCTCTGAACCTAAACTGGTCATTTAGTGAAAAGATCAGGGGAAGTATGGAACAGAAGGTGGAAACTCCAAGAGAAAAACCACAAGACAGAGGATTAGTCTTCAGCATGACAAAGGTTAACACTGAAATCATACTTCCATGTTACATATTAATAACTTGGAAAAAAGTTAGCAAGATGCACAGGAAAACGAAAAAAAAAATCATTACCTTCAGTGTTATGTATACACACACATATATATACATATCTCAATGCTGTAGTCTCACTGAAATACTGTATACAATACTAGCCTATGATAATGTTAGCAAGTCTACCTGCCCTATGAAACCCTCATGGAGGGGAAAATACAGTAATATAAATAGTCATGTTATACTCTTCTAAATCCATGTAATTTAAGTATGTAGTAATTCTGATATAAGAGTTTGCATGGACTTAATTGATAAAAAGAAAAAAAATCTATGAAGAAAGAGGGCCACCAAGACAGTCAGTGGCCTAGAAACCCTTGCCCTGTGAGAAAAGGCTGAAGCATCACAGCTTGTTCAGGCTGCAGAAGAGACTGTTTGAGAGAGCTCCACAAGCAGCCTTCTAGTATCTGTGGGGAAGTTAAGGGGAAGATGGAACCAGGCTCTTCACAATGTCACATATTAGGAAGAAAAGAAACAATGGCCATCAGCTGAAACACGAAAGGTTAAGAATACAAGGAAAAAAGTTTTCACTGTAAGAACTGTCAAGCAGTGGAACTAAGGCTCTACCTTCTTGGGAGGTTTTCAAGATCCAACTAGATAAAGCCCTGGTCAACCTGTTCTGACCTCAGAGCCAACCTTCCTTTGAGCAGGAGGTTGCAGCAGAAACCCCCTGAAGTTCCATGAATCATCCTATAATCCCAAGGGAACAAGGAAACATTTCTTCACATCCCATATGGACTATTACACAAAAATAATGATAAAAATAAACTTCCAAAGTAAAGAAAACATCTCTACCTATCATGCCAGCAAAGTGGGGAAATGAGAAGACACTAGGATCCTGAAATGAGATACTGAAAACTGAATATTCCTTTAAGTGTCCTGGTTCTTCAGCTTCAGGTGCTACTTACTAAGAATTTTATGCAAGGGACATTGAAGTTTCGTATTTCAGCTTTCTAATGAAAGACCAAGAGCTGCCAGACTGAAAGGAAGATCTAAGTCATCGGAGAAAAAGTGATTTACTTTACATGTATCTATCTTACTTTTTCTGTTTGCCATCAGATATGGGAAGAAGCGCTCAGTTACTACACTCCTTAATCCAAACTCTACATGCCTATAGCAACTGAAACAGAGCAAAAAAACCGTAACAATTTCAGGTACTGGTGAAATACGCCATCTTTTGTCTAGATAAACTCACAGCCGTAAGAAACCATAGAGGGAATATTATTCAGCTTTCTGAAGAAAGAAAACTCCTGAAATCCCCATTGCAAAGCTTGTTCAGAAGTCAGATGTACATAATCACACTGATGAAAAAACCCATGAAAACAAAAAGATTGGAAAAAATGAATGTTTTTAATGAAAACATTTACTTTCTTTCTTCTCCTATTTTTTAATCACAAAATGGAAGTTTTGGAACTCTCAAATTTTCACTGTAAAAGAAAAAAAAACCCATTTCCACAGAGCTCTAATCTGTAATATCCCACCAAAATAGGAAAGTAATACTTGGAAAACATCCACAGATGGCAGCACAGCAATGCTTAACGAGACTCATTATTTCTAATTTATTTTCAGCTTAGAATATAGTTATATATCTAAGTGAGTGTGAATGAAACATGTGCTTGCCAAATACTTTTTAAATATGGGTTCAAGCATTCACAATAGCTTCTATTTCATAAAATCCACAAGCTCCCTTTTGTTTTTCCTGTTTTATTTCATGCTCGGATCTGCAAAAGCAGACATTTAGTCCTAATTAGTAAAAATCAAGCCCTAGGTGTTTGCACTGAAATAAAATAAATACATGGAATACTCCCTTCAGAAGAATCTGAAAAAAACTATACAAAAAGTCCAATACAACCAAAATAAGAATACTGAATAATTGCTTTTTCAAAATTAAGGAACAGTGATAAGAGAACAGCACTTGGGAGATACAGAGTGGTATTTTAACCTTCTTGGCATTACTTATTCAGCTTGCAGCTGTCTGTAATCCCACAGAGGATCTTACCTATCTCTTCATCATCAGTCCTCAAGTTGTCCTGAGCTTTTTAACACCGAAAAGGCCTACCTGGAAGGGCAAAAGTCTCTTTACAATAATCACTTAGAAGGATAAAAGGGCAAGCCTAACCTTACCCATAGACCAAAGAACTACTAAGGAACTTGCAACAAAAGTTAAGACACTGCCAGGACTGTCACATTTCTACCTAGTATGTTTACATGGCAAGAACCTTTACACAAGTTTGTCAGACTTAAGAGACGAAGCTGTGTGAAGGAATTATCCCTCTTCTTCAAGGAACACTGATAATAGCTCTGATGCAAACCATCTTCACTGTACATGAGACAAGACCAAAGAAAAGCTGTGTGAGAAATGCTGTGGTTTCTGAAGCAGAAATGGTTCTTATATGAACACTCAGGGATCCTCAATGCTCCCTGGAAAGCCCAGAGATCTGAGAAAAGTGGCAATCAGTTGATCTGTTGAAGGAAGCTACACTGATCACATCCAGCACCAACTGAACGGAAGGGATCAAAGCAGAGCTTTTGGTACATTAATGGAATTGAAACTATTTCGTGATCCAAAACTCTACAATATTGTAAACTATTTTGTTTAAAGAAAACAGATTTATCCTGATAAACAGCCCTGTGCTAGCACAGTTGTGAAGGAATACATTTTAGGAAGATAAGTAAGCTTAAGTAGGTGACCAAAGCAGATGAGAAAATCACAGAATAGTTGAGGCTGGAAGGGATCTCAGCACATTCTCTGGTCCAACCCATTTGCACAAAGACAGGTCACCTAAAGCAGGTTGCTTGGGACTTTGTTCAGTTAGGTTTTAAGCACCTTCAAGGATGAAGACTTCAGAGTTTCCCTGAAAGCCCAATTCCACTCTTTGATAAACACCATTTTAGAACAAAGTTTCCTATATTTAAGAATTGCATATGCTTCTGTCTGTGCCCATTGCCTCTTCTCCTTTCAGTGGGCATCACTGAGGCTCAGTTTACTGTTCTCCACCAGGTACTTCCAAAAAATGGTAAAATCACTCTGGAGCATTCTCTGCTTTAGGCTGAATAGTTCCAGCTCTCTGCCTCTCCACATAGGTCAGATGCTGCAATCCTGGATCATCTGTGTGGTCTTTTACCAGATTTGCTCCTGTATATCCCTCCCTATCTCTGGGGAGCCCAGAAGTGAACTCAGAACTCCGGGGGTGTCTCTCCAGTGCTGAGTGGAAGGAAAGGATCACCTCTTTCAGCCTGCTGGCACTACTCCTCTTAATGCAGCCCTGGATGCTGTTGTCTGCCTTGGCCACAGGAACACATTGCTGGCTCATGTTCAGCTTTTTGTCCAGCAGGATCCTGGGTGCTTCTCTGCCAAGCTGCTTTCCATCCAGACGCTGGCCCCCTACCCCAGTGTGTAGCGGCTCCTGGAGTTGTTCCTCCCCAGGCACAGGGCTTTGCATTTCCTTTGATTGAACTTCATGAGGTTCCAGCCTGCTGAGGTCCCTCTGAATGGCAGCACAGCCATCTGGTATAGCTGTTCCTCACTGCAGATTTGTGTGATCTCTAATCTTGCTGAGGGTGTATCCTGCTCCATCGCCCAGGTTAACACCTAGAGCACCCAATATGCCCAAGCAGAGTGCCCTATTTTGCCATCCACAGACTATCTCAGCCCACCTTCTTGTTGCTTCCAAGATTAAGACAGATCAAAACATGTTCAGAGTGCTTTGGCCACAGGCATTTCAGCCAGAACAATCCAATACTACTTCGATAAAAGTAGGAGGTGAAATTAACAGCAAATTAGCACAGTGAAATGCATGCTTTCTGTGTAACTGAAAAACGCTGCAAGTGGTGGCAAGAGGAAGGATGCAGCCTGTGAGACCTTAGCGTGTTAAGAACACATCATACTTTTTTGCATAAAAAGCACTTCCATTTTAGATTTCTTAGATAACATTAAACTCTGAACAGTACTTTCTTTGATACAGTAGGTGAAACTGAAAGATACTTTCCATTTCCTTGCTAAGAAAGCCACCAAATAATATATTTGAAAAAACACACCTTCAAGGACATATGGAAAGTACCATGCTAAACTCAAAGCTGCATTGCTCAATAAACACCTCATTTTCTTACCCAGAGCACTGTCTTGGTAATCAGCAAACCTGTATTTATTAATTTACACTACAGTTTCTCAGAACTGATTTGAACACTTAATTCTCTACATGTAACTGAAAAGCAATGAAGTCAAAGCTGATATAATTTCTAATGCAGCTCTCAGAATTAAATCCGTTTAACAGAACGGGATAATGATGTGACCTGTAACAAGTTTGTTACGCTGTATAAGACTCGTAAGGCAACAACCCACGCTTAGAATTCTCACCTAAAAGGCTACTTCTGAATTACATATATGCAAATTCATGTATACTACTTCAATTAAGGTTTGAATAAGTAATTAAAATTACCCTTATTTAATCAGAATGTATAATCATAAAAAAGATTTTCACTATGTAGCAAGAATATTCTTTGCTTTCAACTTTTAAAAGATAATTCTGGTTGATGCACTAAACAAAAACATACACTTTTTCCCCTTTACAACAGCATAACGACACAATTCAGTAATCAAGAGAGGTTACGTGTAGCATTTTTATTTAGAATGGACACTGCAACATGTGTCCTTCCCTCTTTCAGTTTAGCCATCTTTTGTGTAGCGTGCTAAAAAAAATATTCAATTACTTCCTGCACTGTTCAACTTCTCTTCAAGTATCCTATGAAAACATTTTTAGAAACAAGAATAAGTTTAATTTTATGGATGCTTTATATCAGTAAGTATGGAATACGCATGGAATAACCCTATATACCACTAACAGGTGGGGGCTGACTGGCTAGAAAGCAGTTTTGCATTATATGACCCAGGGGTTCTTTTCTGTGGAAATGTGATCCTGCTGCTCATCTCCACGGGAAACATATCCAGCTGCAAACTGGGGTGTATTAGGAACTGCCATCAGGGGCAAAAGGGAACAAATCTTCCCCTCCATTTGGAACTTGTGAGACTGTTGCAGGAGCACTGTCCTGTTTAGGGCTACCCAGTGTAAGAAAGAGCAGAGAAGGGACATCAGCAAGGTCAGGGGGCTGGAGAACCATGTACAAGGAAAGGCAGAGCTATGTGCATTAGTTTGACCTGAAGAAGACAAGACTAAGGGGAGAGCTTGTGGCTCTCTGCAAGCTACCTAACAGGAGGCTACAGAAAAGTAAGGTCAAATTATTCACCGATTCTCAACACAAAGAAGGAATAGAAAAATCTACACACACTATGAAACTCTGGAACATTTCTTCTTTTGAACAAATTTCAACAACTTCATAAACTTAGCTTACAAATGTACCTGAAACTCCTTTTTTACCTGAACAAGCTAAAGAAGGAATGCAACACCTGGGTTGTGGGTTTTGGTTTTTTTCTTTTTAATTTACCCAAAGAAATCACAAACATAAACAAGGAACCCCTGTAATGACCGAGGAGGAAAGGAGGATAACATCTCTGCAGCATGCTTGGTTAAGATCTAACATTTTCATACTCAGCAGGAAAACACGTGAACAAGAACTTAAATACACGTAACAGTTTTTTGACAGAAGGCTGCTCCGATGACAAAAAGCGAGTTCGACAATTAAAACCAAATGGAATTCCAAGTTCTGACCATTAATTATTCTACAACTGCAGCTTCCATTTAAAATTAAAACACTAAGGTTTACACTTGGTAGAGTAATAGTAGATATACTAGTATTTCTCTCGCATTCATAGCAAAGAAACAAGCTATCACATCCCTGTAAAATACCTCATCTATGAAATAGCAGCTATTCAGAGAGTAAAGGTCGAAGGAAAATATTTCCCAAGGTTCCTGCATGTTAACCTGTGCACTAAAAGTACATAACAAGCCAGAAACAAAGGCCCAATAATCTATCAGTCATCTACTTTTTGACACTTTTTTCGGTACTACAATCGGTACTCAAGTGCATTTCAAAAGGAAAAGGCAGTTTTTGTGGCATATGTGCACATCAAGTATCACAAAAAGCAAAGAATCCCACTTAAAGAGTTCACTCATGTGGAACACTGGTCAAACCTTCTGAGATGGATCATTATGAATGCAGCTATGTAAATCAACTTTTAAAGAACACCAATAAAGACGTATTATTTCCTCACTTTTAATCCTATCCCACTACTTAGCAGATCTCTTAATATTAGTTTTGAAACATGACAAAACAAAACAAGATACTATTTTCAAGTATTAAGACTAGCTGATTTTATTATAAAGTACATACCTGAATTGCTGAATTCATGAAACACGTATTCCCCAAGTTACTCAGGCCACAGAGGCCTGGCTGCTCATTGTGTCTTCCTGGCTCTGAATAATCATAATTCTTATAAGCAGTATATGATGGGAGACAATAGTTTGAATTTTTCACACTGTAAGAAAACAAGACATCTTTCACAATGTAAACATGTACTCTATAGGACTTTAAAAGATACCAGTACTTTATAAATTAAAATGATTAAAAATGTTAAACTAACTTCTGTGAACAAGTAAAGATTTAAAACACTTAACTTTTGTAATAACAGTAATGTCAATTTAAAAGTCACCTGTGCAAACAACCAAAATCAAACGTACTGCAGTAACTGCAATTATTACGTCCCTACCCCTTTTTTATAGGAGCAGCTTCACAGCTTACTCTATTCTTCATTGCTCCATCGTATTTAATACACTCAGACTTTAGACACCACCAGCAGCAATCAATCATTTACGTTCCTTTTGCATCCTGCTACTGCAAGAGTGAGGTCGGTGGGAATGGGAATGCAGAGTTACAGGTGAAAGCTGAGATTTCCAAGGCCACTGTGGCATAGCTGCCTCACTGCATCAGACAGTCTATTTATAGCTTCCCTGCTAGGACAGCACAATCCAGCATGCAAATGCAGAAAGGCCTTGAGAGGTAAAGGAATGCGCAAAATGCCTTGCAACAACTTCAATATAAATCTACCATGCATCTGTTTAGAGAAACTGAAGAAGACTGAAACACATAAAAGGATACTATTTAAAACAATTTGTTTCCAGATGAAATACAAAAATATCAAATATAAACTAACCCTCAAAACAGTAAAGTGAGCTAATCTGAGAACACTAGAAAGGCAAAGAAATCTCCTAAGAGAATGTTCTGTAATATGTTAGAAAAAGCCAAGCAACCACAAAGGTTTAACCATTTCAGGCACTGATCATAATGAAATCTGTGTGACAGCAGCCTTGGCTAAAGTTCAGGAGTATTTCTGCAGCTACTAAGCATCATTCACATTAGAAAACATGAACATGAACAAAAATTTGAACGTCAGTTGCTAAGAATGATACGGAATAATATTCACTGCAAAGAATCAATCCTGATAAATAACTAAGATTTATAATTGCAAAGTCTGAGGATGCAAGTGCCCAATGGTTACACTCCAGCCATTATTCCTGAACACTATTACGCTCTTTACTGCATTCCAACTGTCCCCTCAGTGCACAATTACTCACTTTTCATAAATAACTGTTATTTAATCAAGTTACCAAAATTTCAACTAAAAGAGGATGAAAATTTCTACCTCTTTCAATGGTCTTAGAAATTTGTGTAGTTTATAGCTCCACTGCCCACAAAGCTGCTGATATAAAACTTTTATGTCTGCTCATTTCTTTTTAATAGCTGACTTTCCCATTAGTCCTTCCCTTTTCTATACATATGCATTTTCTCTGCTCTCTGGCTTGCCCCCAAACTAGCTAAGAGGTATTGTGTTTACTGGTCATTCTCAATGAAAAAAACACTGTAAAGTTAATGTTCACCCACATATGAGAGATCCCCAGGAAAAATTACCTTCCATCTCCCTTTGCAGCTGCAGCCCAGTTACTGCAGTGAACTCCAATCCCCTCAAGCTGGCAAGCCTTAGCTCACCCAGGAATCAAAACCACAAGCTCGCCACTGGTGCTAATGCAACCCCCACAATATAACCAACCCAACAGTGCACAGCAGCAACAGAAATGTACACGCACAGGGTACACAACAAACTTCTACTTTCAGCCTTGCTTCCTTCCTACTGCTGTCCTTACCTGACTTTAAGAGAACACTTTTCACATAGTTAACAAAAAAGAAATCTCTTTGAAATTTAGGAGATGTAGGGGTAATGAACAGATTGGATTTAATTCTTCTGAGGATTTTCATTCTTATTTCCTTCTTTGCAGTTTTCCCCCCTTCACAAACTGCCAGCCTTGGAGGGACACTAGGAAGCTAAGGAAAGCAACTGGTATTTTTTGGCTGTAGTTCATTCATGTAAAAGATTTTCTGAAATTAGCTGAGTACCATGATGATAATTTAATGCAAGATAATTGCAGTGCAGGTAGATGCAGTGTGTTTTTGCTCTAAGGGACAAACTGTCAGTTTACTTTTCAAAAGGGAAAGACATTTCTGAGATCTTTCATCTTCAGTACTGGCCCACAGAAATATATTTGAGGGGTTTAGAGAATAAGGTTAGCACTCATCCTGTGAATCAGGTCTATTAATATATTTTTCTTTCATGGTACTATAATATTTTATCAAAACATATCCTACAAAACACAGTGCCTACTGTATGCAGAATACTAGGAGATGTCTTTCTACAGCTCTATCGGTCCGCAAACTGTTTTGTTGTGGAAGAATGATTTTTATTTAAATTACACTGTTGCTTTGTTTTTTATGCTTTTGAGCTGGATGAAAAAGAAATTATTATTGAGAGTTAATAGTAAATAGCTAGCAATGGAAAGCAAGTAAAGATGCAAGGCAAGTCTACACGAATTTCATTCAAACAGAAATATCCTAGAAAAAGTAACTTGTGATAATTGAGTGTCCCCAAGCCTCCAGGTGCTTTTCCTGCAAAACTTCCCTACCTTTAAGGAAGGAACAATGCAGGGAAAAGCAGAGCGGTAGTATTAGGATAGGCCAGTCAAGTAAGAGCAGTAACAGAACTAAAACACTGATAGTTCTTAGAAAAAATTGCTTCACAAAAGTAAGGCAAGATTTGAAAACATGAAACCATCTTCAGACCCTTGAACAGAGTTCTTGAAATGGCAAAAATGGTAAAAGGAGGTTTCCAAATGAGATTTTATTATCTGTAAATCTATACATTTTGAATTGCATGTGCTAGATCTGAAATGACTGATTAGTACTATCTGTATGTGCCTTTAAACATCAAAGCAGCTTTCAAATGGTGATGATGAACCCAGAGCACTTATTGCACAGCTGGAGTTCTGGGAAGCATGGATTTTGAACACAGAAGAGTAGAAAAGCATCACTAGCTTTGGAAAAGACATAATTTGACAGTGGAATGCTATCTACCAACAGGTATATAACAGGTCCTGCAAAAGGAATTTGAGTTCCAAGAATGAGCTCAGAAAAATTAAAAGTTTGGAAGACTTACTGAGCCCTGTAATATTTAAACCATTTAAATGCACTGCCAATGTGTTTTTGTGACCAGCCACTTTAAGAAACCTGTTACCACGTTTCATCAGATTTTAGAGATATCTGAAGTAGCAGGAGAGGCCCATGTCATGACACAAAGATTACTATCTTTATTTTTGCCTATTATCATTGTCTGGAGAGCAAAAGATAACATTATAACCTATTTAAATTGCCTTTGTCATAATATTTGGTTATGCGTCAGGTACAACATGAAGAAACTGTTCCTAGAGGTAATGTACTGTAATTAACACTTGTACTTCTTGGAATAAGCATATTGAAATATACCAAGCATGTGAACAAAGCTGCCAGCCGTCTGTAAATTATGAAAACAAGTCGTTTTAGGAGCCTAAAGCAATGGTTACAAATGAAGGGAACAGAAGAACTTTTCACTTAATTCTCCAAGCAGAATCCCTGTTCAAGTGTTTTTAATCCCCATCCCACATAATTTAAAAAACACCATATGTGATATGAAATGTCTTGCTTTATTAACAGCAATAAACAGAAATTCCAGTAACACCTAAAAGATGCGTGTCTCTCCCTGCTCTTCTGAATCCACTAACACATATTATGCTAATCCTCCTATGTCATTCTTTCATTAAGGCCATCTGTAAAGGCAAAAGAACATCAATGATCAATTATTTGGAATCCTCCATTCCATCAAATGCAAACTCACATTTACAGAAATGAAGGCTTCAGACTGGATAAAATTTGCACAAGCTATTTCTGACATCTAATGTATGACTACCTCAACATGTGATTAAATATCTACCAATTTGAGGCTTACTCTTACACAGAACACCTCATGGATTAGAAAGACATTACAGAAATGCGTACCATACAAAAAAACCTGATAATTTCAGATTTTTAACATAATTTGTACTCTATAGGTGAGCACTAGTAATTGCAAAAGCAGGCTTGTAATGACTAGTATTTATGACCCTTTGATGCCTTAGGTTTTAACTTTTATATTTTTGAAATTCTGTATCACCTAGTGTGTAACTCTGAAGCTTCCTTAATACACATAATTGTTTGCTTTTTCTGCCTTATAAATCATCTTTGTCAGCTAAAATTATCTTCAAAACAAATGCTGGTATTTCCTTTACAGTCACAGCATCTCATGCCCATGTAGAGATGCCAACAGATCCTAGAAAGCCACAAATGAATCATTTCACTACTGTACTAAGGACAATGTGCAGTATAAGAGACAATAAGGCAGAAGCATGGAAATAAATTCCAGACAAAGCTGACATTAAGTAGTTAATTAAGAAAAATAACAAAGATAATATTAATTAATGAAAAAGAAGTGCTTTCTTAGACAAGGAGATATTTGCGAAGAGAGTGGAACATTCTTAACCCCAAATTACATAATACAATTAAATAGAGATATATCTTTCTGTTTCCTATTTGAAGCCAAAAATTCTTAATGCAAAACTATGTACTTTAAAGTACGAAGTTTATTAATGGATATGACTTCATCACTGAACACACACTATGAGAGAAGTGCTGTTAAAGATTCCTCTGCATTACATCTTGCATTGAATTATTAATTTGTGATTTATAACATATTCTGAAGTCATCATAATTAGATTATTGCATTTTGAGGAAAACCATATACTTCTGCACTAAATATCTGTCTTACATAACATCCAGATGTACTGTGTTTTTGATATACAAGAGAAAACTGACTGGTACTTCATAACACTACAGAGTACATGTACCTATTAACTGATTTACAAATTAAGTTATAGTTAAATAACTTAAAAGGACCAATTCCTTATCAAATTTGAAATTTATATGGCTTCCTATAAAACATGTATTTCTGTTGAAAATCATAAATTGTAAAATAACATCAAACGAACAAACACCTCCAAACCCCAGAATTTTTCCTTAAAGCTCTAAAAGCTCACATTTTGGCTCCAAAATAAACCAAGATATAAAATTAAAATCAGGTAAATCACATGAACAAACTATCTTTAAAAGCTGCAAGAGCTGGCAACAGGTTTCACAAGTGCCTCCTAAACAAAAACTACATCACTAGCAAGAAGCTGATGTAAAAAAAAAAAAAAAAAGAAATAAGAAAGCCTTGATGGCTTGATTTAAAATCACGGCTCCCTAGAAAAAAGTAACTGCTAAGTGTTAGGTTTGGCAATACCACTGCCTTTTGCTTAAACACTAGGAGAAGAAGGAATTAGTTCTAAGCTAGAGGCTCAGCTCTGATCAATTAATGTTTCACACAGTCATAGATACAATACTCTTCTAATTCACTACACATTCACATACAGAGTACAATAGACTGCAGTTAAATACATAGATTTCAACTGCTCAACAGTGAGAGTTGGGACTACTCACAATTGGTAGAAGCACAAGTGACACTTCACCCCTTAGGAAAAATCACTTCTGATAAGTGCAGTATTTAACTGGAAGATATTGTATATTTAATATTTATGTCACCTTATTAATATTTAACATCTTCAAATGTGATCACAAAATGCATGTTTAGAAAAATATTAAAAATTTGAATAAATTGTAAGAATAAGGTTCTTCAACTTCCCCCAGCTTGCATTAAAGATGAGTGCTCTCTGGTTTCAAGCATTTGAAAGATGCTCCATTATCTGTTAAAGTGAAATAATTCCATGTTTTTCTATATTCACCAACTTTTTTACAGTTGTGTACAATAGAAACAACAAAAAAATTACACAAAAAGTTGGCCAATGCAATATGAAAGCTCTTCTTTTAGAGTTTTATCACATTGTTTATTAAACTTCTAATTCAGAATATAAAGGAGAAAGCATGTAAAAGTGAGAAGTCTCTTACTAAGCCTTTGTTCATTTTAATAGTCAAGCACGCTTAGCCTGATCTCTCTCAGGTCTTCTAGCACTAAGAAACAGAAGTTAAGTCACTGGCTACATTACAGCTAATACATTCAGCTGTCATGATTTGAAATCAAAGTGTGATGTCACATATGCTGCTCTAATACCTTAGGAGCAATAAACAAGGGAAAACCTGATCCCCATATAAAGACAAGTACTGTATACTTTTCCCATTCTCGTCTAAAATTCAGGAAGGACAGTAATAGCAACAATGTATTTTTAAAATGATAAACTCTAAATGAAGTGTATATGTTTTCTTACAACACCCAAAATTCTTTTAAGTGTCTTCCCTGCTGAAGAGTAAGAGTTACAAACATCTCTAATGTTATTTCATTTCTTAGTGTCAGCAGAACCTACACTATGAAATAGTAACCAGTAACAATTCACAAGCCAAATATTGCAAAGCAATTCAAAATCCTTAAGCTAGGAGGTATAAAACACCTTTTATATCACACTGGGGTGATTAAGTAAATAATGTTTTAAGGTATATTGCTTACTTTCTGTTGTTCATGTTGTTATAATTATTTGACAGAGATGGAGAGATCTTTGGTAAAGTTGAAAAATTGGATGCACCTGGGGACCTTTAAAAATATGAAAATGGTAAATTAGACAAAAATGCTGAGATATTAAAAACTATGAAAGAAAGATAACAAATGAACAAAGCAGATAAACAAGCATGGAAAAGAAGTACTTTTTAAAAAGTGGGCAAAGCACTAAAAATACCCAGGACATGCAGCCCTCAGAATCTGTCTTTTAAAACTTGAAATGCTTCACAATACTTTTGTAATTTGTTGAAGAAACAGAGCTATTAAAAACCAAAAGAAATCACAGGCCACTGTACTAAAAAAATTGTTTTAAGCTTATAGTACAACTGTAGGTATTTTGATATTCTAAAACTTGAAATGTTAAGTTTCTAATGTGGGAATTTTATTAGTATTTCATTTCAGACTAAATGGACGTTGAGATGCTATATAAAAACGATTAAGATAAATACTTCAAGGTTACTTTAACAGCAGCATGGAACCATTAGTTAAAATTGTCTCAGTAATACTGTTAGAAAATTTCAGGATATTATGCACAACACAAAATTTTTAAAACACTTTTTTTGCCAAAATTAGAAGCATTATCAGTTATCCCCATAGTTTAAGACACAACTTAAAAATACAAGAAAACTGATTATTTTCACCACAAAGACCTCTGAATATAACAAATATAATATTTACAACTATTTTGCAGTGTATTTTTCTTTTCTTGAGCAAATCTTACAGGTAAGCAAGGAAAAGACAGAATACTCAAAGGAGTTAATGTACCCTCCTGTTTCTTTGAGTCCTATGTAACTCCAACTGAACTGGAGTTCCAGCTGTCATTGAAAAGCTTTGAAATACATACCACTGTATTAAGAGAACTTCTGCATGCTTAGGACTTTTTAAGCCCCTTTCAAGAACTAAACTGTGTAAGGAAATAACCATTTTTACACTGGGAATTTACCCAAGTATATTTTCACATTTATTTTCAACTTTTAATAAACTTTTTCCAAAAGAAAAGTTGCTGGGGAAGGTGCTCCATCCACACCACTCACACCAATGTGATGCAAGAGCTAGCAAGAGTTGCCGCCCACAGCCCGGAGGGGGTTCGCAGGTCAGGAGGAATAAACCTGAAGTACAGCACAAAAGAATTCCAGTCACTGCAGCCAGCACCTCAGCTTTACTGAGGGCCCTATTTAAATACCTCCATGCAAACGCACAAGCAGGAGCAAAATCAAGAGGAGTTGGAGATGTGCATGTGCCTGTAGGGGTATGATCCCATTGCCATCACTGGCAAATAAGTGGTGGGATGGCTACTATGTCTGGAGTGTTGGTATTAAAGGACATAGGCTTTTTACGAAGGACAGGCAGGGGAACCTCTCGGGAGCTCCTCTAAGGGATCCATGATCCCTTATGCACAAGGATTAAAGGGAAGGCAGGGACACGCAAGATTATAGTGGGGGTCTGCTATGGGCCACCCAACCAGGAAGACCAAGCAGGTGATTGGTGACAGCCAACAAGCTGTCAGCTAAGGGCAAATCTTGACGGACAAATTTGGCGGCCTTCTAAAACAGGGTTAAATAGGTGGATGAGGGAAGACTGACGTCATCAGTCTGGACTTCTGCAAAGCATTAGACACTGTCTCCAAACCGGAGAGACATGGATTTGACAGATGGACCATTTGGTGGATAAGGAACTGGCTGGACGGTTGCACTCAAGGAGTTGTAGTCAATGACTCAGTGTCCAAGTGGAAACCACTGGGGTTCCTCAGAGGCCAGTACTGGGACCAGAGCTGCTTGGCAGTGACATGGACAGTGGGATTAGTGCATGCTCATCAAGTTTGCTGTTGACACCAAGCTGTGTTGTGTGGTTGACACGCTGGAGGGAATGGATGCCATCCAGAGGGACCTGGCTTGAGAGATGGGCTGATGCAAACATCGTGAGTTCAATCACGGCAAATGCAAGGTCCTGCACTTGGGTCAAGGCAATCCCAATGACAAGTACAGGCTGGGCCAAGAATGAATTGAGAGCAGCCCTGAAGAGAAAGAACTGGGGATGTTGGTGGATGAGAAGCCCAACATAACTCAGCAACATGAGCCCACAGCACAGAAACCCAGCTATATCCTGGGCTCCATCAAAAGCAGCGTGACCAGCAGGGCGGGGGAGGGGATTGTCCCCCTCTGCTTTGCTCTCATGACACCCCACCTGGAGTGCAGAGTTCATCTCTGGAGCCACCAGCATAAGGACATGAACTTGTTGATGTGAGTCCAGGACAGGGCCATAAGATATCAGAGAGCTGGAGTATTCCTCCTTTGAGCAGGCTGAGACAGTTGGGGCTGCTCAGCCCAGAGAAGAGAAGGTTCTGGGGAAACTTGAGTGCAGCCTTTCAGTTTCTAAAGTGGGCTACAAAAGGGAGAGGGACTTTTTACATGGGCATGTAGTCATTGGACTAAGGGGAAATGACTTCAAACTGAAAGAGAATAGGTTTAGATTAGGCACTAGGAAGAAATTCTTCTCCGTGACGGTGGTGAGGCATTGGAACAGGTTGTGCAGAGAAACTGTGGATGGCCCATCCCTGTAAGTGTTTAAAGCCAGGTTGGATGGGGCTCTGAGCAACTCGGTCCAGTTGAAGGTGTCCCTGCCCATGGCAGAGGGAAGGAATAAGATCAGCTTTTAAGGTCCCTTCCAACCTAAACCCTTCTATGATTCTATGTATCATCACCACATCAAGAACATGTTAATTTTTCAAGTATTCTGATCAACATTCACAAAGCTTTCCTGTAATTTCCTTTATCAATCTAAACCCCTCTCTTTGAATATCGTCTTCAAAGAAGTAAAATACACAGACTGTGTCCACAAAAAAGATACCTAACCGAAATCACTTTAACCCCATTTAAATCCAAGACAAAACTTAATTTAAAACATTTATACATGTTTTTAGAAGAAGCTATTTGATCTGAATAATTTTGAACTGAAATTGAACTTTTCAAAACAGATTTGAAGCTTTTATATGATTTAAACCAAATTAAAATGCAATACAGTTTTAAATTTTAAAACTCAATGTATAATTGCAGTATATAAAAGCTAAAAGAAACCAAAATAAGCCACATAAAGTCTACATAATCAGTAAATAGCTTGCTTCTCAAATGCAGAAGAGACCAAATTATCAACATAGCTACAACAGCAGCAGAAATTAACAGATAATTTTGAAAAGTAACTTTTAATGATGTAAAAACAAACTTCACAAAATTATTTATTATAATTTAGCATCTTAACAGTCCAGCAAAAGACAGGTTAATAAAACTCACTTTACTGTAGTATGCTGAAATAAATGGCAACTCACATTAGGTATTGACCTGCCCACATACTTCATTAACACTATGGCTAAAATGCACTAGAATGTCCCTAATGACCAACAGCAACGAGATAAATACAGACATCAGGAAAAACAACTGCAGCTAGAACAATCTTTTTTCCTCTGTGGTCACCCAGACTGACCGGGTCAGGATGAAGAAAGCCAGGACAACTGGAAGAAGCCTAACATTCACAGGCCCTAGTCCTTACAGCAGACCTGTTGGTGGGACAACACAGCAGGGCACAAAAAAATGCAGGAAGGTTCTGGAATGCAATGATGACAACTTTCTGATGCAGGTGACTGAGGAGCCAACAAGAGCTTCTCAGCTGCATCATACTTAAAACTAAGGAGGAACTCTTGGGAATGTGGAAGCTGGGGCCTTGGCCAAAATGACCTTAAAGATGGTGAAATTTGAGATCCTGAGAGAGAGCATGGCAGAAAGCAGGAACACAGCCCTGGATTACTGCAGAGCAGACTTTAGCATTTTTAGGGATTTGCTTGGAAAAGTCCCATGGGATACATACAGCCCTAGAGAGAAGAGGGGGGCCCAAAACAGCTGCCTGATGTTCAGAGAATCATTTAGGTTGGAAAAGACCTCTAAGATCATTAAGTCCAACCTTTCAAGGACCATCTCCTCTATGCTCAGGAATGGTCCATCCAGAGAAGTAGGAAATCAAGCAAAGGCAGCAGGAGGCATGAATGGATGAACAAGGAGCTTCTAACTCAACTCGGATATGAAGAGGAAGTGTATGAGTGAAAGCAGTGGTAGATACCTTACTTAACCAGCCTGATAGTAATCTCTTCACAGAAGGCTATCTTGGCAGATGACGGGGAAGCAATGGGTGTGCTTTATCTCAACTTCCTTCAGTCTTTTGACAGTGTCTCCTGCAACACCCTCACAGACAAGCAGATGAAACACAGGTTACGTAAGTGTACAGTGAAATGGACTGAAAACCATTCAATCCTACCCCTGGAAGGGCCGGTGACCAAAAGGGAAGCAGCTTGGCAGGGAACCACCTAGGGTCCTGCTGGACAAAAAGCTGAACATGAACCAGCTGTGTGTCCTTGGGCTAAACACCTTGGCCCAGTGTGCTGCACTGGGAAAAGCACTGCCAGCAGGTCAAGGGAGGTGATCCTTCCCCTCCACTCAGAACTGGCTGGAGACACCTGGAGTGCTGAGTTCCCTTCTGGGCTCCCTAGTACCAGAGAGACAGGTACATTCTGGAGCAAGACTAGTGAGACACCACAAAGGTGCAGCATTTGACGTATGTGAAGAAGCTGAGAGAGCTGGGACCGTTCAGCCTGGAGAAGAGAAGGCAGAGAAGGCTCCAGAATAATCCTATCACCTGTATAAATACCCAATGGAAGGGAATTAAGGAGATGGAGAAGAATCTTCTCAGTGGTACCCTCTGAAAAGACAAAAGTCTATGGGTATAAGACTAAATAAAATTCCATCTGAACATAGAATATGCCTGGATATGGTCCTAGGCAATCTGCTCCAGCTTCTGATGCTTTGAGTAGGGGAACTAGGTGAGACTGTCTCAAGAGGTCCTTCCATCATCAAGGACTCTTTCCCTTGAAGCTGTAGCTACGACTGGGCTAACATACAATTTTAAAGCAAGCTTTAGTTAGACTATTCTCTTCTTACAAACCCTAATTCAGCTAATTATACTTCTTTGGGGAATTTGCAGTAAAAAAGGTTGATATTTTAACATTCATCCATCAAAAAAATTAATGTTCAGGATATGCATTTGTTAAAGAGTTTTTCAACCCTCTACTAATTCATACTAATGAACATGTTTGTTAAGCTAACTTGAAAATGTCTGTTGAACATTACCAATGTTTGATGTTTACCCACAGGAGCACAGACACGTGGTTATCACAAGTTATTACTTATCAGCAAATGGCAGTCCAGCTCTTGACTGGTAAACAAGCTGACAGCTCTTGCTTATACAATTTAAGACATCAGAGGAAGTCCCCAGTTAGCGCTAGTCACCACAACTCTCTTTCTTACAGAAAAGTCAGTAGAAAGGCACACCTGTCTGCATATCAACTGCTTCAAAAAAAATCCCTCATTTCAGTAGACACACAATTTTTCCTTTGAAGATTCATGGATATATTTTGCCAAAAAACTTGAATAAATAGGAATTATATTATTTTAAAAAGGACTGCTAAGCATCTTTTATCCATGTTTTTCCTCCTCTTAACAAACATTATGGAGTCCAACCCAGTAACAGAGAAGAATCAAGAACGGGCCTTTAATGCTCTTCTAAGATAAAAAGGCATACAATTTGAACCAGAAAAAAAAAGTGAAAAAAACATTCCATGTGAAAAGTATTGTAAGAAAACATTCAACATGACAAGGAAAAAAAGAAATAAGCTATGAATGTGTACAGTCTCACACTTTTGTACGGTCAAAAAACCCCCTAACCAACCAACCATGTATTTCCTTTCACACACAAAAATTGTTTTAAAGTTAACAGCAGACCATCTGTAAATTATACTAAGTAGCCAGCTATTTTATTAGGATGACTGAATCTACTGAATCTAAATAAAAGATGTATCAGAATGAAATCAATTACTTTTATTACACAGAGATATAGACTGACAGGTAATTTAAAATTCTTTGTTTTTTTATTATATAGAAAGTATTTTTAAAGAATAAGATGGATCAGTAGATTTAAAACTTGTTTAAGTTTTCTAAAAAACCCCAGCTACAACACTTTTTTAAAATTCGAAGGAAATAACCTACTAGTTTATAGCTTCTTTGTATGTTTCCCTAACTTGCTTTTATATTTGCATATAAACAGGTAACAACTTCTTAACAGAAAACTAACAGAAACCCTGTCCTGGCTATTCAATTGATAACGCATGGAATGTCAAAACTTGAGTTCCTTGCTTCTCCTTAAGTTTTATAATCACAGATTGGCTGAAAGGTTTTAAGTGATGTACAGTTTTTCCTGAACATTTCAAATAACTACAAGTAACTTGATTTTGTAGTACAGTTCTTTAAGTAACTTGAACTATAACCTTAGACTTTTTTTTAATATCTTAGTTTAAAACACCATACTGACAGTAATAAATCTTTCAAACAGGTTTAGTTGTTTTTTATGCCTGTGGAATAATTTCCAATATAAGGACACCAATAAGAAAAAAAAAGTCTGCAGAGAGATCACAAGTCTTCATTCAAATACTGGGATCAGCAGCAACTAAGCTACCAAAACAGCTGGGATCTGTATGTTTAAGTTTGTCACATGTATGACACTGAAGAGCCAGCTACTCATAGACATGTTAGAATAAAAATATTTTCTGCAAAAATGATCACGACTGCTAAGTAGTATCTCTTTTGGGAGCAAATGACATTTAAGACATTTCAGGAGAAAGAGAAAATTTCACAGAAGTCAACCTTCCAGAGCAAAAAACATTCCAGTGGCTGATATAAACAACCTCTCAGAAAGCCAAAAATCCAGCTATTCCTAAACCTGACTCTGCAAACAATTTAAGAATGTACACCACATTCAGATACTTTCAGACAAAAATACCAAGACTCACAAACATTTTATGCAGCATTACAATACCAAACAATAGCAGATATCATTAAATCATGCAGGGCTTTTACAGTGGATGTTGCGATTACTTCCAAAATTAAGTAAAATCAGAAGTTAGAAGAACAGTACACATAGAACAAATGCAAATACTGACAAGTTTGAACACAAGAGCAGAAATTAAGTTGCACAGCATGGTCTCTGCTCCTATATGAAAAAGATCTCAAACTTAAAATCAGTCCTTTCTAATTTCAGAAGGAGGGACAATTATGATGATAAACAATCTTTTTTTCTTGTACGAATTCATTATATCCTCTTAAGAAAAAGAGAATTATCGTTTTCAAAAGTGTTCCTTCCTATACTGAACTGAGGTCCCAATCTAGCCACTTTCGAAGTAACTGTGTCCTTTTCTTGCAGAAGAAAAGATGTTCACACCTTTAACATATTTCTCATGAAAAACTGCCAGCATTCATCACCTGTTGTAGAAATACATAAAAACTGCCAAAAGAAGCAACCAATACAAAATTGCTGTTACGCTTCTGCTAAAAAAAGGTGAGGAAAATGTGCAGAACATCTTTCCATCTTACTGCTTCTCATTTTCAATTGTCACAATATAGATTCTGCTGTCATTCTGACAGACCTCAAAAGGCTGAAAAAATGAGCACACAGGAACCTCATGAAGTCCAGTAATGGGAAATGCAAAGGCCTGCACCTGTGGAGGCACAAACCCAGGAACCAATACACAGGGAGGAAGTGGGTGTGTGGGCAGACAACCGAATGGGAAGCAGCTTGGCAGGGAACCACCTGGGGTCCTGCTGGACGAAAAGCTGAACATGAACCAGCCGTGTGTCCTTGGGCCAAACACCTTGGCCCAATGTGCTGCACTGGGAAAAGCACTGCCAGCAGGTCAAGGGAGGTGATCCTTCCCCTCCACTCAGAACTGGCTGGAGACACCTGGAGTGCTGGGCTCCCCAGCACCAGAGATATCCTGGACCAAGTCCAGTGAGACACCACACAGGTGATCAAGGATTGCAGCATCTGACCTCTGTGGAGAGGCTGAAAGCTGGGACCATTCAGCCTTGAGAATGCTCCACAGTGATTTTATCAACATGTATAAATAACCAGTGGGAGGGAATGAAGAAGATGGAGCAAGACCCTTCTCAGTGGTGTCCACTGAAAGCAGAAGAGGCAATGTGCACTGACTGAAGCACTGGCAATTCTTTCTAAATATAAGAAATTTTGTTTCAAAACAGGAGTTATCAAACAGTGGAACAGGTTTTCCAGGAAGGCTGTAGAGCCTCCATCCTTGCACATGCTCAAAATCTAACTGGACACAGTCCCAAGCAACCTGCTCTAGTTGATCTGTCTTTGAGGAAGTGGGTTGGACCAGAGAATCTGCAGAGCTGCCTTCCATCTTTGACAGTTCTGTGAACCTGAAGAAAACCTTAGCTCATGTTCTGAAATGATCCTGCCTTTTCAAGCTTTATAAGCTTTCATGCTTTCCAATATTCTATATTTTGACATTTCTATATATGGCCTTTTATACCTTGACATCAGCATTTGTTTACAATTTGTACTCTTCAAAATGAAGCACTACAAAGAGGTAATTTCAGCAGTGTGAGCCAGTGTGTGACCAATGAGAGGGCTGTAGGAAGGTATTTGGATATATGCTACTTGTGCTGACAAACTAATATTCCTACTGTATCTCACAGAAAACTCCAAAGTGAGTGTTTAATACTTCTATCCCTTTAAGCATTTATTAGATTGTTCATGAAGTTTTAAACAGATGTAAAAACCTGTCCTATTACTGCCTGTTGACAGTTGCTATTTGAATTCACTAAATTTTGCAAACCTTCCATTATTACAGTGTATTTGAATATCAAATTCCCAACTTTCTGATAGCTGCCAGATCACAAAACCATACCCCAACCTCACAGTAAAACTATTCATCCTCATTTGCTGGTTTATTTACAGCCTCCTCTGACACCAGCATCCTCAATTACCATTTCACTTGTCTCCAGATCAAACACTTTTCAGGAGACATTCTTTAATTTATATACTGCTCCTGAATGCTTTCCAAAAAATGGAAAAGAAGTTTGGCAGAATAAAAGCAGATACCATCACCATAATATCTTCCAACCAAAACTTTCAAAAGAATCCATGACGGTGAGTTATGTAATTTCTTTTAACCTTTGAAATCTGCATCTAAAATTTGACTAAGAATTTAAATTTCTACTAGATACTCTTTGAGATCAGAGATTAAACTTCAAATACTTAGCATCCCATTCTTTCTATTGCTCCACATTCTCAATCTCTTGTGTTACAACATCTCGCTAAGCAAGATTATACTGCTCATACTCATCTTAAATTGAACTCAGACTTCATTAAATAACTTAACAGAAACTAGTGTTCCAAATATAAGTTCTTGAGATAAAACACCAAAGACAAAGAAATGCTGTCCTTCAAATCATAAGCAATGATACTATAAAAAATGTTTTAGAAGAATAGTGTGTAGTGGTTTTGTTCACATGTCTTATCTTCTGTTATATAAAGATTAGAAGAAACGCAAAGCAGGTTCAAAACTTGTAAGAATTTAAAGAAGTTTATTACTAACAGAATTAAAAGTAAAAAGAAATAGTAAGAAATTAAAGCAAAACTCTCTCCTTTTCTTCCAGCACTTCCTCCTTTTAACTCAACTCGCACAAAGGATAACAAAACACGAGAACTGGTCAGTGTTATAGTTCTTAAAAGTCTCTTTCTTATGCTTAGGGAAAAGGTTTTTCTTCTGCTATGCTGTGGAATTTTTCACAACCTAGTAGTCCACCCGGAAATAATCTACTGAAGTGAAAAAAAATCTCTCCCATGAAATCTCAGTGTCTCTTCACACTGCCAGTCATAGGCCATCACATGGGGTTATTAGTCTTTTTAAAGATGAATTATTCCAGCCCAAACACAAAGCCTCTCTGCTTCCAAATCTCTAAAAGCATCTTCACAGCTATGAAGCCTGGCACAGGCACTTCTTATTTTCACAGGCAGGGATTTCTCATCTCCTCATATATATCAAATGATGTAAAGAGTTCTCCTGCAGCTTGCTAGAAGAGTTCTAAGTTCCACGGCGGAGCGTCTCCACCCTTCCTGCTGCCATCTTTAGCTTTGCCTCATGTGACTTACTTTCTCTTCCTTCTTGACCTTGAAGCCACCATGTTCTTCTCTTTCGCAGGCTGCATTGATGTTCTTCTCAGTTTAGCGCAAGCTGTGCTGGCTGCAGAAGATCTCTGCCGGCTCCCGCCGGCTCCAGCAAAAATGAGGGGAGGGGAGATCGCAGCAACTTCAGATCTCATCTTGGCCACGCAGTCCCGGCTCAGCTGGAGTTCTCTGGCTGTGCGGCTACTCACGACTCCCTGGTGGTTTCTTAGCAGCTTAGCCCACTGCTGCCGGAGGTCGAGGGCAAGGGGTAAAGGGGAAAAAGCCTGGCCCAGGCTGGGGCCCAGAGGCCCGGAAGCACCCCGCCCCCGCCCCAGCTTCCAGCAGGACAGCTGGAACAAAGGGAAGTTCCGGCACTTGCATGGGGTTTAAATAGGCAAAATCAAAAAAGCATAATTGGCTTGGGACCTTGTCCATCAACTCAGTTTTAACCTATTACACAGTGACACTTAATTACACGTATGCATAATCTCAAAAGGAATAAAGAGAACTTGAAAGAACTTAAACTTTTAAATGAAAGGTATGATCAAGAACCAGCCAACAAAGGCAAAAAACACAGTTAATGATTTGTAAGGCTGACATCATATTAATTAATTGGTTCCAGCTGTTCTTCAAAACCAACAGAACATGATTTAGATACTAGAAATAATAGTAAAAATCGCTTCCATCTAAATGAGGAAAAACACACAAGTCTTTTTATTCACTTGCCCCTAACAGCAGTAGGAAAATCAGAAAACAAAACCAACATCATCCTGCATTAACCGATGACAGCCCAACAAAGAACAAAAGCCACATGATGGTAATGTAGGCTGCAATTTAAATAAACTTTATGGGTAAATATTGTGCTCTGGAGACAAAAGGAACAAGCTGTCCATGAAAATATTTACATATAAGAAAAATACGGAAAAAATACACATATCTGTGTTGACCTAACTGATACACTGTGCTTTGAAACAGAAATCTAAACAAAATAAGCTAAGTTTTACAGTTTTCTACTATGGAATTTTTTTCCATTTTTAAGCAGAATAATGTATATCACTGGTTGAAATCAATGAAGTTAAGCAACCTATATGCAGGCATTCACCATTATCATGCTATGTTCTACAATGCACGGCACTTACAAGAAACATATTCAGCAGATTTTCAAAATAAAATGCCACTTCTAAAAACGTTTTCATAAAACAAAATTAATATGCGAAGTTATTCACATGACTGGAATTCATAACTTACTTAGGAGTTGAAGGACCTCTAGGCCATGTTCCATCCTCATTCTTCTGTTCTATCACCAGGACCTACCACAAAAAGTGTAATAAGAAAACTGAAATTAAAATATCAGTAGATTGCTTTCTGTTCCATCTTTTTAATGGATTTGCTGACATGTGATCGAGAAAAGACTGGTATTTAAGTTCCTATTCACTGTGATTCAAGAATACTCCATTACACTCCACATTCCATCCATTAGACTGCACCTTCCTCTCTACTTTTTTCACCCCACATCTTAATTTGAGCAATTTTGGGTGCATGTCACTTAATATTTCTATTCCTCTACAACCCATGGATGGCAAGTCACTTATCTCTCAAAGAGGTCAGAAGACGACCTGCAATGTTTAAACAGCACCTATGAATCTATAGAAATCACGTCTATACAACAGCCCAGTTAAGGAAGGGACATTCCTGAACGAATTTTGCCTCACACAGATCAGTAAGAAAAAAAAAACCAAATGAAAACACCCAAACAAAACTATTTTCTGCACTGGTAGCCTTAAAATCATACCTGTATGGTTACTCCTATATGTTTTACTAAAGCATTTATCTAATATAATTTTTTTGACAGGACAGTTGGCTAATGAAATCAATTTCATCCAATTGGTTATTGGTATGGAAAGGAGTACAGAACACTCAGTCCCAAACACAGGCATCAGGTGTCATTTGAAACTCCTCTGGGTATTTCAGAGATCTGACCTACGCTGGCAGATCCGACACAGGACCTACAAACAGCTCATGCCTTTTTCTGGATTGACAGCTGAGATAGCTAGATCCTTTGAAATGGCAACTAGACTCCAGTATTTAAACTGAATCCAACTCCCCACTTCCAATGCAACTAATTCTGCACAACTGTACACTGATGTTTCAGGACTCTAAATAACTGCCATGCTGTGCCTGTATGTGTCTACACTGTGACATAAATTCACATACACACTAATGCTCAAAACCTTGTGTATAAGACACTTGAGGATATAATCACATTTTCAGTCTCAATACACTAGAGCATGAGGTTGAAAACAAGCCTTCTATTATGACCAGCTTTCTATCAGGAACAGAGTAGTCTGCTATCCTTGGTCATTGATGCTGAAAGACTGATTCTGCCATACTTCCTAGACTGGCTCTCAGAGCTTACTAAATAAAAAGTAGATTTAGACCGAAGAGCTCGATGGAATTCGTAAAGGCTTGCTTCAGAAATCAGCTGGTAAATTCAAAGCATTAATTTACTCAATTGCATACACTACTATAACTGCTAGGTTAGACAGACTGTAATAGAGTAACTATTATTAGATTAGGAAGCTCAGCAGGAAAAATAACATGTGTCAGCAAGTGCAACTGACCAAATGCATATGGCCTACCACAACATTTAGCATTTTCAGAAACCATGGTTAAACTCTGTTTTAAACAGTATTTGTTTTGCTCAAAGTACAAATGTCACCTAGAGATCTTGTCATGGCTTTGTAAGACCATGCTTGCTTCACAGTTAATGTTTCACTGGGATAGAGGTAATTTGCAAGTTAGATCTTTGATGTGAATCTTTTATGGGAGATGTGGGCTCTGCCAGTAGGACCTCTGCATTGTTAAAATTACCTGTGTGAGGGTTTAAGTGCATGCAGCATGAAGCTGAAGGACAAAATAGTTCAAGCAGCTATTTTGTTGCACTGATTACCTACCTTCGATGCCATAAAAGAAAACTGAAACACAGCATAAATACTGCTGGTAAGTAAGTTAGAGTCAAATATTTCAAGACAAAAGGAAATACTTTAACATAATCTTGCCTAAAATTACTGTAATCAAATTTCATCCATTCACATTTGTAGCATGACAGCACGAACTACAGCTGTTGAAAAAACATTCAACTCTATCTGAAGACTAAAGAACCAGTGTAATAATCTGAAAAATTTTTCTATGCAATTGCTCAGACTGTTTACATTTATATTCTGTAGCTTAACATTCAATGTTTGTTCTTTATATTCATCTGGAAAGGTAAAAAAATTATCTTGTGAGGAATTCCCCTATAAAGTGATGATTTTAAAGTGATGATATTGTCTCATGTTAAAGCAGGTTTACAAGCCTCTGTCATTCTTATAAAAATATTTTTCATTTTTTCTTATTTTGTTTGTGAAATCTAGACAGTGGAATCTGAGTAGAAAACATTATTCTTCTAAAATACCTAAAAAGGTCTTCAAATTTTGGGTTTCATGATAGGAACATATGCCAGATCCTAGTAGTAATTTTTTTATTTCACATTTTACCAAATTCATGTCAGCCACTTCAAAAATTTAGTAAGCATAACATCTAAAATTTAGAAGTATATTTAAAATTCTAGTTTTAATTCACCAAGAGAGTTAAACTAGTCTTTAATCCTGAAAATACACACAAAGACTACTTTAATTTCAACAAATTTGTTTCTAAAATCCTCTATCCCTAACACAATCTATTAGGAAGCAATTTTCATTTAAAAAGAAGCAAAAATCATTGGGTACAGCTACATTTCCATGAGCAAAAAGATAAATGTATACAAGAAAGGAAATAATATTTCACTGTACCTGTCCCTGGTATAAACCAGCATCCTGTATGGTACTGTCTGGTTTATTCAAAGGCTCAAAAGTATTACTCATGTATTTGTTCCACAACCTGGTCTCTTTTTCACCTGGAATATTGAAGATTTTTCTTATCTCCTTTTCAATTGTGTCTGTTTTGTAAAGGAGAGAACACAAGTTTAACATTTCAATACACAAATAGTAGAAGGTCAAATAAAGCATCAGAATTCATCTCCTCATATTCAAAACATGAATGAAACTACAAATTGCCATGCAACTACATCATTTTGTAGGACAAGCAGGAAGTTGCTAGTTAGCTTGCCCTTAAAATGGAAACAGTCAGAGGAATAACCCCTTAGCAAGGCAGACCAAATAAAGAGAAGCTGATAAATAACAGATGACAGGAGCCATCTACGTATTTCTGAGTGTGCTAACAGAGGAGTGTGGGGAGGTAGCAAATGATGACAAGTGAAACTGGTAGCAAAATCAGGTGCAGGGAGTGCAAGTCATTCTGTTCCTCTCCCTAAATCAAACCCTTTTCAGTTTTTACTCTTCTACCCATAACTGAGTGCAGTTAGTACTAACCACAATATGTAATACATGCATGAAGTTTAATTCACATGTCCACAGAAATTAACAACTACTCTGTAAAACTGAAGTGCATAAATTTATTTTAAAAAAGATTTTATGTCCCCGAAAGATTTAAAGAGAAAAGGTCTACCAACTCCTACTCTACCTGACAGAAATATAACCAGCGTTACATAATTTTTAAGGTAGCATAACTTATCTACAACTGAAATTTAAGAAGTTCTTTATCAACTCTATTCTCCTCATACGAAAATAGAGTTTATTAAAGAGTTGGGTTTTTTAACTAATACATAGGGTGCTGTATCATAGATATCCCACTTAGGTGCTTTTTTTAATTGGTAGACTCACAAAGGCCCAGGGAAGCTGTGTCTCATAACAGCTAACACAGAACACAAAACAGGAGTCAAAAAACGTACACGTTCTCTCTGATGATCACTGAAAGCACAGTTATAAAAATGGGCCCTGTAAGCTCTTTGAAAGACATTCCTCCAAAGTCTAAGAATAAAACACTAGTGTGTCAGCTTCTCTTCCTCCCTTTTACTCAAGATTATTTTCTGTTCCACTAGATTAAACAGGAAAAGCCAAATTGAAACCCGAAACTTAAAAGTACCTTGCAGAAGTCCAGCCACTGGTTTATGAAATGTATGACAATTGGCAATTTGTAGATATTGTAGACAACTGTTGTTTTATACTAGTTATCATACCACTTTAACTATACTAGTTATCATATCATTTTAGTCTGAAAGCAAGTGTTGAGACTGGATCATCTGGTTTTGTAACAGAGATGATATGTAGGCAAGGTAGGTGCTACCAACAAGGTAACAGACTTATTTGATTTGCTGGCTTTCAAACAAAAAAAATCGTGTACTGTCTGAATCAATTCTTAACCAATGAATTCAAATAACTATATCTGAATACAAGAAGGAATCTAGTCAGCAACAATC
Organism: Platysteira castanea; assembly: GCA_013397175.1. Taxonomy (NCBI): domain Eukaryota; kingdom Metazoa; phylum Chordata; class Aves; order Passeriformes; genus Platysteira; species Platysteira castanea. The sequence goes on along the minus strand of VYXC01012214.1, from coordinate 122,073 downwards.
TTGTAAAAAAAGTAGAAAATCTAGATTTATCAATGACTTTCACTAAAAGAAGAATTTACAAAATATAATTCTTCATTCTTATTAATACCGTGGCAATTAATTAGCTGAGCGCTGCAGGTTGTTTTCTTCACAAGTACTAAGTTAACATTTATTACGGTAATTTTTAACGTATTTCAGCTTTGCTAACAGAACTATTACAAGACACAAGAAGAATCAATCCTGTTGGATGACTACACATTATGTCCAAGACTCTGGGAAGAGCATGTTCCACTTGACTATTATGCCAATTTTGAGACTGTGAAAATAAGATGCTTTCATGTACTTCCATGAACATATAACCAATGCGCAATTTATAATTCTTCCTCCCATCCTCACCAAGTATTACTAGAGTGCTGGCTTATGAACTAAAGTGAAAGTGCCTGTTCCAACATAAACGTAAACGTATCAAATAGGTATTGTCTGAGGCACATTGTGTATGGGGTTCTCCTCTCGTAGAATCATAGATTCATTAAAGTTGGAAAAGACCTCCATGATCATTGAGTCCAACCTTTCACCAAGCACCAGCACATCAACTAAATCACAACACTGTCACATGCAGTCGGTTCTCCAACAGTTCCAGGGATGGTGATTTCAACACTTTTTTGGGGAGTTTTAGTTATATACATTCAATTTATGAGATGATTACTACTAGCATGGTGTCTGAAAGAGACAGGAAGAACTGCCATCACTCCATCAGCTGTATACCCACAGTTTGAGAAAGTCCAATTTGAGAGTTGAAAGTTACAGCTCCCATACAGATCATACCCTATCTTGTTAAAAATCATACAGCTCATCCATAAAAAAACCTGCATCCTTTAAGTACTATTTTGAAAGACTACCTGGAAGAGTCTTGGTGAGATGCTGAAAAAGTTCAGTGGATCCTAATACAAATACATTCTGGCTCCCAAAGGCTAGTGCTATCACAAATACTGGCTAAAGGAAACTCTTAGATGTTAAGTTAATGTTAAGATGTCAGTCTGAACTATGAAACAGTAATTCCTCCATCATAAAGAAGGAAAAGACTAGTCACCGATTCCAGAATAAATAGTCTTCAAGGGTGGTAAGCATTACATTCTTGTATTCTGCAGCAGATTAAAGGGAGAGATGAATTTGCTAAGACAATTTACTAGCAAAAGTCCATTAGATGCAGAGCCCACTAGTTTAATCTTCTATGAAGTTTATCAGCTCAGTTTTGGAATTGTTTATGGCATTGCAGACACAACCTGACTCCTATTTGTCCATAATCAAGGCTACAGTCTTCCTGACATTCTGTGGTTTGTAAAACTTGCATATTAGGCTGATGATTTAATTCTATCACACCTTCACATGATTAAGACTCCTGAATGGATCATTAACTCAATTCCACTTGGAAGCCCTGATGCTCTCTGGGATCAGCATCTTGGCTGAAATGCTGCCTCAACTACATCTATTGTCTTAACTCATTTTCCTTTCAGAATCAATCCCCTTTCCCCCAAGAGAGTTAGTCATCAACCATTCTCAAAGTCACTATGCACTGTCTCCAAGGCAAGGGTCCTCAATTGTAGGAGGTTCCCAAGAAGGTCCAAAGAACATGTCAGATGTGACTAGTCCCATCACAAGAGGATGACTGTCATTACTAGGTCTGCCCTTGACTTTGTACTAATTTATTGACTTACATCTTAGCTTAGCTTCTATTTGAGTGGAAAAGCAAAGGTATTCCAGGAGTAACACATATCTGAAGACTGAGAGGTGAGTACTGTATTATACTTAGGATATTTCTCTGGTTTTGTGAATTAAGGAAGGCCTTGTACTTATTTTTTGAGGGCAGTAAATAAAATAATCAATGATGGTGGATAGAAAAATTAAAATTTCTTGAAAAGACCATAGTACTATGTCTGCTCACTTCAGTGGGGCTGTTACTGACTCTTTTGTACCACAAGCCTTCTGCAACTATAATAAAAATGCATCCTTTACTGGAATATACAAGGAAGAATGAAAAATAATCAAGATTCTGTAAGATTCCTCTTGTATATTATTTATTGATATAATGAGCATTTCTGCTGTGTATTTGATGAATTCCAGAACTACCTTAAAGATACTTGACGTAAGAAGCAAGGGGGGGAAAAAAAAATCACAATCTTAGTAATGGATAAGAGGGATCAGTTATTATTTACTCTTAAAGTGGGTTGAATTTTTCTAGTTCTTCTTCTAAGGTACAAACTCTTTCGGAAGTCCTGGCTAGGATGGCTCTGCTTTGTACTCTGCACAAGAAGCTTCACTTTCAGAAAGAGCATGTTTTTAAAGGCTTCCAGGAGCATATCATTCACATTTCAGGGAAGCAAATAAAGCCAGTGTCTGGAAAGGGGTTGCCAGTGATTCTGACTGCTTCTCATGCCTCTTCATGATAATTTATTCATAACTGTAATTCTCTCTTTGCTAAGAAAAAATGAATATACCTTCAAGTAACAGTCATTCCAAAATACCCTGCTTCTGATTAGAGAAAGAAAATTCATCAATTACCTATAATTTCAGTGATACAATTAAATTCAGTATAGCTGTAAAATAGCTTGCAGTTGGTCCTAAGGGAAGGATAATGCTAAACTGCTTTTTACAAATTTCTGGTTTTCTCAGAAAATATTGAAGTATAACTTCCCAAGTTAAACCAGATCTCAAAAAGGCAAATTAACATACAACAAACCTTGTTTTGAGCGGAATTTTCACTATTTTTAAGTTTTTATTCTATACAAGCAGGTGATTCTTTTTCTAATTTAAATATTGAAGTTTAACAAAGTAAAATGACTGCTTCTAAAGCAAGCAATCCGCAAAGAATTAAAGGCTGGTAAGTCTAAGTCACTACTTATAATATAAAGAGAAGCAAAAGCTAAAAAACGTACACTGCTGTCAACAAATGTAAACAGCGCGATGGCGGGGCATACAGTGCCAAGGGCATAAAGTACAATTTTAACTGCACAGATAGAGAGGATTGAAAGACTCTTATCTCAGCTCCCTATGCACAAATACATCAAAAAGCGAGCACCAATATCTTTGAAAATGTTCTGGTTGTTATTTTAAAGTCAAACATCTTGTCAAAATACTGTTTCAAACAATGACAGAATGCTCAACAAGCAGTCAAAATAAAGGTACAAAAAAAGGTAAGTTAATAGCGGATTCAATTGCTGTAAAAGATTGTTCTTGACCTGCCACTTCACAACCCAAGGAATACTGCCTTTGTAGGTCTCACTTTTAGCCAGTAATTTATTATTTAAATTCTTTCTCGTGTTTTGTAATATACCCTTTTCTTCATATATATATATGACTAGAACGTGTTGGTTAATGAAACACATAAAAAAATATATTTCTTACATATCAAAAGCCAAGAAAAAGTACTATGAAATCCAATAAACAACATCACACTACTGCTTCCTTAAAAGTTCAAATCTCTAAAGTTAATACACATGCTTAGGTAATAAAACACACAATTATATTGTTAAAATTGTATTAAACCCCCCCAATATTCCAATTTGTTAACTTTTAACTTTTACCCAAACAAAACCACTCCCATTGTTTTTAGTGGTCGAAGTACCCATCTATCATTTTATCTACACTTATTTATTCAGAACTTGCTATCACACAAAAGCAACAATCAGATATTTTTAGAAAATAGTTGTGCATACCTATTGTATCAGCTTTACTAAATCTTCGTGTGACAACATTATTCATATTTCCATTTTCACACAGTTTTAATTCTGTTAGATATACTTCTACTTTGCAGTGCTTTACAAACATACCCTGTTCAACGACCTGAAAAACAGAATGGGATCACGTATCAGTCTGAATATGTTTTCATACAGACGTGCTTCAAAACATTTTTGAGAACTCTTCCAGAAACTAAAGTTCAGGGAATATAAGACACTTGATAAATGCAAAAATTTAGATCTAAAATTCTCCTATAACTTGTCAGAAATACAGTAAACCAGAAATTTCTTTTTTCCATGATGATGTCTTACCTGTGTATAACATGATGACTTTCGAAGTGTTAAGTATAGTAGAAATCACAAATACGCAATCTTAATCCAAAGATATTTGATCAAAAGGTAAAATAAACCCCAAAGCTATTTTTATTTCCAAATACATTCATTGTATACTATTTCCTCAGAACATCAAGAACGAGTTTTCACAGTTAAAGAGTACTTATCAAAAACAGAATATACACTAATAAAATCTGGATATCACATATTTAAACAAAACCTACAAATCTTCCACTTACATTCCGATAATGAATACACTCATTTGAAATTTGACCTACTCCTTTCAGTTGTTTACTATATGTTCATTTTTTAAACACCTATTACGGAACAGTTAAATATACAGGTTTTTTTTGTTTTTTTATAAAAGTAAAATGTAGAAAAAAATATTCAGGGTCACCTCTTAAACGTTTTTCCCTTTGATCTTCCAAAGTGTAACTGCAGTACACTTAGTCATGTAGACTGCTCCAAAAATAACCATCAGCCTGATACGTGATACATCTGACAAATACGGTTAAAAAAAAGCCACCAGCTAATTGCTAGGAGAGATCTGCTATCTGCTGTACAAATATAACTGAAATGCATGTGCCATAAGAAAAAAATTAAGAAATTAGCAAATTATTTCATTGCTTGCCTTAGCTTTAATGACTATAAATCATGACATTTAAATAAAAATGAATCTTAATTTGAGCAGCTTAGTAGTTTTCAGCTACTAGAGTCACAACCAAATAGTGGCAGTAAACAAAACTGTGCAGTATGGCTAAGATACTTCTAAGAATAAAAACTGACGCTGTAGTGGTAGTACAACCTATACAAGAACCTATACAAGTACAACCTCTACAACAGTATGACCTATTACAAGAAGTCTTAACATTACTTGACATAGATCAAATACAACATTTTATCAATTTAAAATTTGGATCCACATTTCAAAAAAAGTTGACGTAATGAAGGGGATGAAAGAAAAGTATAATACCACCTTTATGAAAAAAAAAACCCATAAAGGCAGACAGGAAAAATAATCATGAATGACAAAAGCATCAGAAACAAAAATGCTGAACAGGAATATGCTTCTCAGAGGATAACTACTGTTCACATTGACAGGAAATAACAAAGCTATGCCAGTTTACCTGGCCACTCGTTATATTCCATGTATTTTTCCAGTTAGCTACTTCCAAGTGGAAGAGAAGTTACTCTAATTTCACTTCTCTCTCCTTCCATCTTCCTCCCAAACTGAAAAGATTACAGACTTTTTACTTTACCACGATGATGGAAGAGTATGCAGTTTGCTGAAATCCATCTTCAGAAAAAACAGTAACAAGTTGGTAAGAGATATATTTTTTAAAAAGGAGAGTTATTTTAATGGATTTCAGCTCTAACAGAACTAGACAAACAGACAGAGACATTTCAGGAATGTATCTTTAAAACAAAACCAAAAGCCATTTTGTTGTATTAAAGAAAATGTTATAAAACCATTAAACTTCTGTTGCTGGCCAAATGAATTTTGAAGACTTGAAATTTCTTCTACAGCTGTATCTATCATTTATTTGAAGAGTGGACTTCAAGTAAGCAGCCAGCATGCATGCAGTTAGACCATACTCACATAAGAAGGAAACAAAAGCTGTATTACACCAGATATCATAAAACAAAATTCTAAGCTTAATATTTTTTCAGCGATTTTGAAAGAATTAAAATAAAGATACCTGTAACTGGAAAAATACACCCTAGTGGTCAATATAGAAGGGATAAACATACCAAAATGTATTTTTAAAACTAAGTAACTCAGTCCTGTGAGGATGCATCTGTAATCACTAACCTGAAAATCTTAAGAAATAACACAAACAAAAAAAGATTGTATGATCAATAAACTGGTGAAATGTCATATCACCTTAATAATTAGGGTGTTATGTGCTGGAGAAAACAAAAACAAATTTAAAGATGGCAATTTTAAGTATCTCATATTGATGGAAGGCCACACTATTCACCATACCAGGGACTAGTACTTGTGTTGAGGTAAGCTTTTTGCTTAAAGAAATAACTCCCTTAGCAAGCAGCTGAGCACAGTGTTTATCAGAAAAGAAACTACCAATTACTCCACCAATGTTAGCATTCTTAGAGCTAGGCTTTTCACTAACATAGTCAATACAGTTCTGGAGTTATTTACCTAATTACAAAATCATTTGCATTAATAGCCTTACAAGCTTCTAAAGCAAATCCTTCTTGAGATATTTATTAAGAGGTCTTACTTCCAGAATAAGAAAGTATTATATCCTTTGCATCCCCCTTTCTCAATATTACAAACTTAAGCCTCAAAAATATGAATAAAAATTACGTATCAATAAGCTACTAAACCAGGAGTTGTCTGTATTAATATTATAGGCCAGGACTTAATGTCTGTTAATAAATTCCTGTGCAGCTCCTGTATATTTGCAGGACTTCACCTGAATCATATTCATCCCAGCAGGTAATTAAAGAGTACCTTGCGTGCAATTGGCTCTTGACCTTCCATCAGTGTGTACCAGCTCACTAGCCTATTCCAGCCTTCAGTTGGCAAAAGGATGTAGTCCAGCTCATCAATGAGATGTTCCTTGAGAGACTGAGAATCACCATCTACAAGAGAAAGATTATTTTCACTTGAATACTGTAGTTCTGTACTTGACTTTTTAATATAACATTTCTCATATAAGCAGCAGAATATATGTTCAGGTCACAATTATGTTACCAGTATTATGGTGTTCAAAGCCAGTCTTCTGAAATGATTTAGGCAAACTATCCAGTTCACGCATAGCAGACCTATTACAGGTGGTATTCCTTTACTTAGGAACCCAAGTGACAACTTCATATCCCCATGCAATTTAAAGTACCTAGTTTGTTATAATACACCATCCTAGCTTTCAGAGAAACTAATTTATTTCTCCCATTCACTTCACACATATTCCCACATCATCACTGATACATCCACAACTGAAAATGAGAATGAGTAGTTAAGTGTAGATTCAAGACAAAGTTTTAAGTCATTCACCCCATATCACACTAGGAAAGTAGCATGGTGCAACCTCCTATTTAAAAGATCCTATGGGCTCTGGAAAAAGTCACCACAAAATTTTTCACAGAGAAGGGGAGACACTGCACTTGAATGAAGCACAACTTGGAATCTCTTTAGGTAAGTAGCATGCTTTTAGCTTTGGTCCAATCCTTATTACTAGCAGCTATCTTTTAGGTCTAAGAGGTGATTCCAGATGTGACCCACTGTGAGCCTCAGATATTTAGGGCATCTGTCTTTCCATCTGGAAGTATCACATTATAACTGGGAGCACAGTGTGGGGAGAAATCCACAAGCACGTCTTCAGGTCTACGTAACTCTTCACAAGATTCATATGGTATTTCTGCACTCACCTTATATAGTGAGAAGGTGTAATTTGGATTCTATTACCTCCTTCTAAAAATACCAACATTTCTTCTAGTATAATTTTTTTCAGAACCATCAAAGAGGAACCCTGACTGACAATTCAGTCCCTCATACACAACGCTGTGTTCTATGATGAACAATCAGCTACTCTAAGTAATTACTTCCTTGTGCCCGCTTTGAGTATGTACCTCGTCTTCTGAAGATGACGTGCATTCCATCACTTTCGACATTTTTTGCACATGTTAAGATTAACTGAAACCTCCACCTGTTACTTTTCATTGCTCCCACTATGTCCAAATGTTTTGGAAACAAGGGAGAAGCATTTAAGTAATATAAGCACAACATATTGCTTCAGTTTCCTGGAATCAGTCTTTCATGAATTCAATTACTGTTTTCCTTATCACTGCATTACACTGCAGAACATTTGAGAAAGCATGCCCATTTTAAATTATTTTATTCTTTATATCAGATGCACACTTTGAAGGAGAGCAGCATGAGAGCTACTAGAGCATACTATGTGCCAAAGACAATATCAAAATCCAAGCATTTTCAGGTTGAGTTTATGCTACATAGAAAACCTAGTACAGAGGATTGCTGCTTTGCAGTGGGTGAAAGAGAAAGCTATTATCTGGCAGCCACTAATGCCCTTATTAAAACTACCTTTACACAGAAATAGTAGATGTTGGAGGGTAACAGGACACATGGAATCACTGCCAATGCAGAGCCACAGTTTGGAACCACAAATGAGCAAATCGTGAACTTCACAAACTCTGATGCTGTTTATTTTGAAAGGGACACTGGTAGTGTCAAAAGAATACAGGTTTTCAGGAGTTTCTAGGAAAATGGCTAACATGACTTCAAAGCAGGCTTCATAACAACAGTAACTTTAAACATAATCTGAACATGTATGTAGATTAAGTTATAAATGGTACAGATGAACAGTGTTTGGCACAACTAGAAATCACCTGTTTTTGAAAGGGAAGGCACAGAAGCAAGAAGCAGCTGATGCTACCTCACTGAGGATAAAAAGATGTTGCTACATCTGATGTCAGCTGAGATGTATCACCTGAACATCCCAGCCTCACTGCAAGATTTACTACAAGAATGTACAAAAGACCTAGATCCTCACATTTCAGAAAAGAAAACACAACACTCACCCAGAGCAAAAAGACCCTGAAGTTTCCAGATGGAAGAGAACATATAGATGTATACAACAATATAGCACCTTCTACAAAGGCACTGGTCAGTGTCACATACACACACTCACTCACACTGACAATTAGCAGAACATGGTACGACAAGTTTTATGAAAGATGCAATCATCTTTAACATTTAATTTGTAAAATAATGAGATACTAATTACAGAAGTTTTGAATTTTAAAAGTCAAAAGTTCATCATAAATCCCATGAAGCTGGGAAAATGGTATTACTGTGTGCCAATAGAATACGCAGTATTATTATACTACCTGTAACTGCAAAGAAGAAAAGCAATTATCTGCTCAATTTTGTATCTCCTAGATTTTGCAGATTAAATATTAACATCTTTAATAGTATTTTGATACTGAATATTAAATACAGATTTTGCTATGAAGATTAAAATATGTGGGAAAGTATTCTGAGACCTGTGCTCACAAATTTGGCTACAGTTCAGCAAAAGTCAGTCATACCTGAGTAATTATAGCAGTGACAGAGTTTAACATACTTACAAGACCGTAAAGAAAATAGGAAATTATCCTCTATCACTTTGCACAGGTTGTGTGAAAGTCACCGAACTGAATAATATCACTTCTTCAGTTGTTCCAGAACTAAAGTAAGGGCTTGGGGCTCATTTACAGAAGTTTTAGAGCTCAACTTAAAAATCTTATTTTAAATCAACCAATTTGGTTAAGCTACCAAAAAAGAGAAATCATAGTGAACTCAAGCTACCTTTTTGTCAACTTGACTAATTTTCAGTTCTCAAGATAACCCAAAATCTCATTATAAAGCAGGAATTTGTACATAATTACATCATTTGTTACCATTACAAAGAAGTTCCAATAATTGTATTTATAAAATTGTGATTTATTAAGGAAAACTAATCCAGTTCTCTTGTCACGGTCTGAAAAGAAACCAAAATTTTCACCTTCATATATGCTGAGGTTCATTTACACTGCCAACTTAAAAAGATGAACTATCTGTGACAATTTTGCACTTAATGTAATATCAGCTTATTTCACAGTCAGAAGCAGTTACCTTTGAGAAGTCCAGAGTTATCAATAGGACCAGGGTACACATTCTGATCTCCCATCTGGTATTTGTCCCAGCTGTCAAAACCAACATATTTTTTCCACTGTTTGAACCAGCGACTATCCACTAGATACCTTAAAAGGAAGAAGACATATATATTAATTACTGAGATGCTACTTCCTACCTCATTCATGATAATGCGTCAGCATTCATCAGCCTTGTGAAACGACCATGCTTTTCTCTCCGTTCTGCTAACAATTACCAGCATCTCCTACCAGTGAGGACTTCAACTGCGGTCAATTAAAGACCTCACTAACAGTGCCATGTACAGTTTCGCAAGACTGCCAATACCATGTATAAGAGGCTGAAAAATGGCAAGTTGAAAAAACATTTCCCTTTTCAGCATGAACGATTGTCACCTTTAATTCCTGTTCTTGACTTCCATGTTCAGGAGATTCAAGTTAAATCTCTATAATTAGACAGCCCTTTAAAAAAGTGAGAGAGAACTTTCAGTAAAGAATTGTCTATTGCTGGAGTTTTATTTATAATAGTCATATTCAACTTAAACTTCAGAACTCTGATACCTTGTCAGGAACAAGAGAGTGTGTTTTCTTCCTCTGAGTCAACATCAACACAAACAGTAAATGCTCTGCTTTTGACAGAGGACTAGATGTTCCTCCTACAAATAATTATCAACATCACACTACCATATAAAGCAATTATATCTCTAATCTCAGCTCCACAGTATTTCTACCCAGATCAAAATGTTGTCACAGTCTGGCTTTTACGAAGTCCTGTGATATCTACATTTCATACCTTTTTGTCCAGAATTTCTTTAAGATCAAGATACCAAATTTTTTCAGAGATGCTCACATTTTTTTTCCAAGATACCATACGCATTATTTCTCCTTCCTAAAAGCATTCATCTTCTTCTGCCTGCTCTGTCCCAAACCCTTTGCTACTACCTTAGGATGAAACTGAATTTGATTAATCTGACATGCCCTTGCTTTTGCTTTATACACTAAGATTTCATTCTCCTGAACATACTTAAGGCCAACAGCATTCTCCCCTTTCTCTTCTGCTGGGTCCATCCAGCTCTATCCCCTAAAAGCTTTAACTGTGTGTGGTTATGAATGCAGTCACCACCAAACCCACTAACCTTGCCCCATAGCTTCCATTTTCTTGATCCACATTTGAATGAACTATGAATCTTAAGAAGATATAATTCTACACAGAAGAAAATCTATCATATAGGCAAACTGCCTTTGTTGAATGCTTAAGAAATTATTGTTACTGTAGAATTACTTTACTTTTCAAATACTTTGCGTTAAATATCTTATCGCATCCCAGTAACAGCGATTAATACAGATTTTTGATAACCGAATTTAACAGTGCGAGAAAGCTTGGGGTCCACTGTTCTAGATTTTAAATATTCAACATTATCTATTTCAACACTTCATCAGCTTTCTTCTTCCATATCCAATTAATTTTGCCACCAACCAAAATTTGCTGTGCAATATCTCTTTAGGGTCATCCCTAACAGAAATGTTGTAACATTGCTGCTTCCTAACACTAAGTGCAAAAAATCTTTCATCACGTCCCTTCACATTTTGGAATTTGTACTTACAGGCTCAAAAAAGAACTTAATATTTCTTGCATAAAGAAAGCTGAAAGGTCACTTATAAATCATGCAAGTATGTAAGTATGATAAGAACTAAACAGCAGTCAAGTTCCTTTACCACAAAGTAGAGGTAACATGCATTACATGGAAAAGAAAGGTTTATTGAATTCACCAAGAGCAAAAAAATGCATGTAGAGATTTTTAGAGATGCTAGCAGACACTGTAGATGTGAATTCTTACAGTGAATTACTGGCTATAGGCATGTATGTGCATGCACATGTATATCTATGTTTTATACGTACTAGGTATTGTAATGCACATTCGGCTACTTTTGCTTCATTAGAAATCTGGTATAGGTGAGAAAAGCTATTTTGAGTTATTACTGAACACAGTCAGAGAAGCTGTAATCTTCTCTTTTATCCTGGTTTAAGAATGGTATTCCCCAATTTAGTACTCCGACCAAAGCAAAAAAAACCCAACCCAAACTGCTCCTGTTCCCCCTCCACAAAAAGGGGAGATTACAGGCTTAGATAATTACAATTTACTGGAAACAGCAATGAGATAAGAAAAACAAACAGTAATAGGAACAATATTAAAAACACAAGTGTAACAAAGAGGGTGATTTATATGCAAAATGCTCACCCTGGGGGACAAGGACCAATGGCGCATGGGTCTCCCCCCTTCCATGCCTTTTCTCCCAAGCCACACCCTTCTTCTCCCAAGCAAGAGCCCTTTACTCCCACCCCTGGGGGTGGTAGAGCATAACAACCTGGACAGGCCCAGAGCTGGCCTCCAGGCTCCATCCCCTCACCACGGAAAAATTAACTCTGTCCTGGACAAAACCAGAACACTCCACTACAAGAACTTGCTCTTAATCAAGAGATGAAACACTACTTTCCCAGTAAGATTAGGGAAACCAGAAATTTGCATTCAAATGCCATACACTACCCTCATTTTAGGCAAGAAGGATATGCCACAATAAAGATTATGGAGGGGGGGAAAAAAAAGGAGCATAATTACACCATGCTCAGTTTAAGTGGAATCAATCAACCTGCTAAAGCACTTCTGTAAATCCAGACTTCTTAGCATTAATGGGGAAAGTAATAATCAGAGATTTATAACTTTTAGCTTTTGATTCTACGAACACATTCAGCATAGCATTCTCACCAAGAACAACAAGACTACTCATCTGCACAAGAGAAGGGAAACCACAGGAAGGCAACTTAATTTATCTTTTTGTCAATGTTATAATATCCGTGATAAAATCAACCACCTGAAAACTAAGTATTACCTATGAGGGATGTCCAGTAATTTAAGATGAAAATACATAGCTCAAGTAAACAGAACCACATTTGCTAAACCCTCATTTCTTAAATGATATAAGATCCCTTTTTAAGGAAAAAATATTTAAAAACTTGGGGCTTACGTGAAAGTCACCGAACTGAATCTGTGTGTTGTCCCAGATACACAAATAGCATACCATGCATTAGTAAAACAGAGACCTAAAATAAATGTATAATAAACTCGGCCTTTATTTTTGTTACTACTACCTAATGCAGGAAGGAGTTCCAAATGAGTCTAATGCTACAATAATTTCTTGAACTGTGGCCCTCACTGAGAAGGCTACCCCAGAACTAAAATATATGGCTTATCCATTCTTTAGAATTATGATTGTTTGTTATGTGATGGAATCAAGATTTCACTCAACCAGGAAACACAAATTTTGCTCTCTGGGATGTCATCAGTTAAACTAGTGAGCAGGATAACCAACCCATCTTCTGGGATAAAACAAACTGGAGGATCTGTAATAAAGATTAAAGACAAGAACAGTCTCAAATTTCTGGATATTCTTCAAGGGGCAAACCTTAAAAACTACAACTGCACAGCAAAATGAACTGGTTAACTCTGAAACAGCAGATACCTGACATTTATAGACATTTCAAATAAATCAGTAACCTCAAATTGTTTGAGGAAAATAGTACAACCAAGTCACTTAGAGCCAACTGGTTGATAACATAAAACACTGGAATAGTCCCAAACCCTTACCTAAAAGTAAACAAAAACATGCATGTACAATTTGCTGAAAATTACACTCAAATATGGAATTTTCAGTATTAATAATACTGGAAGTATTTGTACAGTTTAATAAGTTTTAGGAGTTTTTTCTTGGTTATATTATTTATACTTAAAATTTTCTTTGTGCAAGTAGAATCAAAACCTATAGAACATGTGAAGATGTTCTCAGTTCAAGTCTGGCCTACTTCACTAGCCAGGGTTTACTTCTGAGCAGAGCTTTGGATTGCTTCCAGATATAAGATATATCTGCTCTCTTCTGTAAAATGTTTCTTGCCTGTCTGAAGTGGATTACCATATACAAGGGACAATTTATACTCTAGAGTCCTCTGAAATGCCAGATAATGGAATAAAACATGAGGAAATGGAATGAAGCTGCAGCAGGGGAAGTTCATACTCAACATCATGATAAGCCTGAGAGGGTAGCTGTTCACTAGAACAGGTTCCCTAGGGAAGTGGTCACAGCACCAAGCCTGTCAGTTCAAGGATGACCTGGACGACATTCTCAGCCATATGGTTTAGCTTTAGGCAGTCCTACAAAGAGCAGGAAGTTGGATTCAATGTCCCTTATGGGTCCCTTTCAACTTGGGATATTCGGCCTTGGCCAGTGGTCAGTCCATCTGGAGCCGGCTAGCATTGGCTCTGTATGACACAGGGGAAACTTCAGGCAGCTTCTCCTAAAAGCCGCCCCTGTAGCAACCCTGCTACCAACACCTTGCCATGCAAACCCAATAAAACTGGGTCACTCAAATTTACCAAAAAAGACCGCATCCTTATGTATGACCAAATGATCAACTGTAGAGACTCAAGGCAACCCAAAATAGGATTACTTACAGCCTTTGTACATTAACTTACTAGTACAAAAACATGAAGCTACCACAACACTTGTAAAAAAAGCTTCATTTCTTAAATAAAAATTCAACAAATAAAAAAAATTAATTTTACGTTTATGGAAGTTTTAAAATTTCACAGCTGCATGACCACATGGACACTGTTCACCGAACAAAAGAAAGTACTATCAGGAAACTTACTAACTGATTTCTAAAAGTCTACCATGGTTTGTAACTTTTTAATGTAATTCAAATTCATCTGTGATTTACTGCTTATTTTGACTTAATAAACCTAATTAACATAATACCAACATCAGACAAGTACAACAGCATTCATTCTTTACCTCAACATCCAAGCTGATAGAAAAATACCTGAACCGTATGACCAAGATCTTGGTATTTCCCACTGCTGTCAAAACCATTCTGAATTCTTTTGACCGTCATACATAGACAGAATTAAACAACATGTAACCTCGATTTATTTATATTGACTGATACATCAGCTCTTTGAATTAAAAATCAAACAAGGAAACTTTTAATATGCAATAAAGACACTTCACAGAGAGGCACTCATTCCTGCACTGTGTACTGCTGGGACATCGTATCTTCTGAACATAAGCTATTTCACTTTTAACAGTAAAACTGTGCAAATTGTCCAGAGAGATAGGTGAGGATTTTTTTCTTACTGTCCTCACTGTGCATGAGTACAGATTAAGCAATACAGAGGACAAAGTGGAACAACTGTGTTGCTGAAACCAAATTAGGGCTCCTGCTTAAAGGCACAGCATCTGATTTTTGTTCTTGCACAACTGCAACTATAAAAATAAGAATGGAAGAATGGGTTGGTATCTGTATTTCTACTTTGATTGAGGTGATAAAAATTGCTTGATCAAACACACTCATAACTAATAGATGCCTTCAAATTAAATTTTCTTTCAGAATTAACAAGTTCTTCAAGTTCCAAATGGTGATAATTATTCTACTCTATTACACAAACTATACCATCTTTTTATTCAAAATATAGGTAAATCCACAAGAAAAAAATGCAGGGGTCAAAGAGGAAAAAAAACCACCGTTTACCTCTCATTTTGAAGAAATCAGTCTAAGTATTTCAGATTCCTCTTCAGATGTAAGTGTTTAGTTCAACAAAATGCACCAAGATTTCAAATCAACTAATCAAATTCTCACTACAGCTCACCATGCTCCACTCCCATAATGGGCTGCAGTAGCCTAAACAGCACATTTTTCATCCATACTACCAAGAGGTCGACAAAAAAGTACAATTCAGCCAGAATAAATGGAGTGCAATTTCGTGTTAAAATTTCAGTGTGAACATTATATCAACCACGATGTAAGTGTTTTGTATACCCTCAGAAATGCTTCATTTAAGTAAAGACTTTTCATTAAAAAATAATCTAACAAATCAATGTTAGACTTTCAATTTTCAGGCAAAAGCCTGAAACAAACATGATTTTAACATGCTCTCACCCCACCTAATCAATTCACAGAAGAAAACGCATCTACTCGTTTCCATTGGAAGTATTGTCTAGAGGAATTTAAACTCTGTAAACTGTTGGTCACATGCAGCACCATTCCCTATGCAATGAGAGAAACCTAACACCAAACTTCAACCACAAGGTTTAAAAGTCAAAATCAGCAACTTAAACCCCATTTGAAAGAAAAAAAACCATCCAACTCTTAATCTGTCCTTGGAACACTGACATAGTGTTCCTTGTTTCTCGTTTTATGAAGTTATCAAAACAATTTAGAATATCATTCCAAATATTATTGAAGTGCAACTCCATAACATGTCATCATGCCCCCAGTGAAATTAAGTAAAATCTTCCATTAATATTCAATCTAGATTCTGTTCAGGTACAACGCAATGATGGATGATGAAACGTGGAAAACATTGAAAGGACCGTACTGAGGAAAAGGTACATGGCCTGACTCTTGGGGATGTCTTGTGCAGAGCTGAGTTGGTGACTATGATCTTTGTGGGTCTCGTCCAACTCAGCAGGTTCTGTGAAGACCACAGTGTAAAATGCTACTAAAGCTGAGCACCTTAGCATCAAGGCTGTCATCAACGGTGGGCACTGCAGGGTTTTTAAGCAGGGCTACAGATGTCTGTTCATCAAGATTCATGAGTTTTCACTGCAGCCAGAATTAAAATGCTTAAACGTTTTCAATAGGGAAATTCACTTCTGGAGGAAAAACCCTTTGTTGAACTTTTCATATCTACTGATCACTCACTGGGAAGGATTTTTACCCCACTTCATTTTTACTTACTCTCTTCAGTGACCAAGTATTACAATTGAAAAGGCAATGAAATTCCCACAGGTTAAAAAAAAGAGTATTTTTTTCACTGTCCAGTACTCTACCTAGACTCAACAGAACTTCAGAAGTGATCTGTATCAGACACATCTGAAAACTAAAAATACTATACTTTTGTGGTTTTACTAATTTGTAAACCTTAAAAAACAAGAAGAGATTAAGAATCTATCTCATCACTCTTGTGAAGTGATGGCTGGCACCAAAATTCATTGGGTAACAGGGCTGAAAATCAACATCTTACTTCTGGCCTAAACCTGACTAGCTTCAGTTTACAGATAGTTAAGATAGTGTCTTAAATCTTTATCTGCTTGCCTAAAAATCCTCATCCTAGAAGACATCTTTCTCTTACATAAGTATTTCAGGAAAGGACTCAAAATTCTAGCAAAACAAACAAAGGCTCTCCAAGCTCTTCTCTGAAAGACAAGGCTTCCACTTTCCCTATTTGATTTTGAGATGCCTGAACTCATTCTAAATGAACACCTTCTGTCACATATGGACACCACAACTGGACAGTAGAATGGTTTCACTAGTATATTCTGTATACAGTACATATTTGTACTGCTACTTGGCATTCCCTATTCAAACATCTAATGATTCCATTTGTCCCCTTAGCCACTAAATAAACTCTGCCTGATAGTTTTGTCCACTGTAACTGCCTAATTCTTATCCAAGTTACTGCTTTTAAAAATACAAGTAACTCCTATATTCTCATCTGCTCACAAATCGTTATGGAAAGCAATAGATGAAAGAAGCACAGTGGGGAAACTCTGGGAGAGAAAAAGTGATAAACTGATCTGTTTTTAAGTCACTATCACACACTTTAAATAAAACATTTATTGGCAGTTAATATCTAAAGGTGAGAAATGTGGTTACATATCCTAGACCATGGAGTGACAACGTGTGTAAGAGGCAGCCAAGAGTATGAAAGCATTTGTAATGTCTTATTTGAGCTACTGAGACAACATCTCTGACTAAGACAGCCACAGAAGAACAGGAACTACAGGGAAGTCAGGGCAGAAGGTGGTTTTAAAGGTAAAATCAAGAAATCACACCTTAATATGGGGAAGAAATTACAGAGAAATCACCCAAGAAGTCACATAGAAAAACTGAGAGTCTTTCCCTCTATAACAAAACTGCTCCAAGATCAATAACTTTCAGTATTGAAGACTGTAGTTCTGTGATACTGTAAAAACAGAAAAACTTGGCAAGGTTCTCAAGAATATCACTGCAGCTACAAAGGCATTAAATGACATCATCAAGACCAGTTGGTCACACAAATTATACTATGCCTAAAAATCTGATGAAAATCAACAGCTCTTCAATTTCTGAGAGTAGAAGACACTGATTGAGTTCAGATTTGCCTGCAGCTGTAACAACCAATGATTTTTGTCATTCTAAATGAGAGGGTAAGGTCTCCTCAGACAATAAATTCTCCTCACTTGTCAAGCACCAGTAGAATTTCAAAATACTGAGACATATTCGTATCAGGTGCTAAAACTGTGAGACATACAACAAAATGCAACATTTTTTCTTTTCCTAAACAGAAGTCTAGGTCTATCAACCACAGAACCTGAAGATCCTTCAGACAATACTGCAAGAAGTAAAACTTACATTAATGCAATTTCTGTGCAAAAAAAGTGTAGTTTTTATACTGACTTTACTAATGAGAGTAGACAACATTATTCAAAAGAACGAATAAATGAAGTTCTTTCTTGGAAAAATCTGATGTTTATTTAGAAAAGTAAGATAAATGGAGAGATGGAAGAATCCTCAATCTCTCAGAGTTTAAAAATTTATTAACTGGCCATAAAGAATGCTAAAAAGACCACTGGGACAAACTAGTCCAAAATCTTGTCCCTGCAGCTGAAGCAGTTAAAAGTCACTAACCTTGTCTGTCCATTGGAGCAATACAGCTTAACGCATACTACTCCCAAGCTACCCTTAAAAACATCTAATGGGAGAAATTCTACAGCTTACTAACACAGCTTACTATTCAATTGGTTTCTAATACTAGCAATTCTTTTTCCAATATCTAATTCTAAAAATGTTGCATTTCAAGTCAATTTCTTTCTCTCTGCAGCATACATGAAGAACTAATGAAGAAATTCAGCAGCCACTTCATAGATACTTCTAAGATTTGCCTCTCTTCACCCTATTCTTTAGTTGCATTTTTGTTAGAGAAAACCCCCAAAGCTTTATACTTTCCGTATGTAGCTTATTGTTCTCTCCACTCTAAATTCTGAAGAGCATGGAAAAGACTGTCAGTATAAGCCAGCATTTTTAAAAGGACTTCATTTGGGTGCTTAAAAGCTCAAACAGAACAAGCTGGTATGGCACTGCTGAAATTTTTTGCAGCAGTATTTACTACTAAATGAATGCAATTCTGAACCATGGCTTACAGCACTTTAAGTGTTGCTCCCTTGCTGATGTCCCAAAAGATCAAAAAGCCATTGATAAAATACCTCTAAAAAAGCATTAACGTACCCTTTGATTTGTGAAGATAGCTGCACAGTTCAAGTATAAATCCTATGAATGCAAAAGTATACACATTTATGTAGCTCAATTTAACAGTTCACAAGTAAAACTTAAATGGGACTTTGCTTATAGCTTATTCAGTTTTAAAACACTTGACTAATATCAGTGTTAATCACGGCCAGACATATTTTCACAGAATATTTGGAAGCTTTTCCCACATAACTGATTCTTCTGTATTAAAATATCGAATGCACTAAAAAAGCTAAACAGCACAGGTTTTTTTTCAAGAAAACTTACTATTTCAGTCATACTATCAACTTGTCATAAAAATATTATCACTTTGAACAATATTAACGGCTTGAGACATTGTTTTAGTACCTGGGAAGTACCCAACAGAGCCATAAAAAATTAGTCTTGAAAGACATCAAGCCTGAGCACACTTTTACTACCGCTGGTCATCTTCAACACTACCATGTGAATCCATTTCGTTTTTCTAGTTGCTTACACTTTTCCAGTTTCAAGAGCAGTCTGTTCGTATGCCAAAACCGAACATATACTCAGCAGTATTTGAATAATGCATCAGAATGTATGCTTCTGACACATGCTGCAGTATCAACACTGTTAAATATAGTCTTTCATAGAACTGGAACAGTGAGTGATGACAGCTGAAATGAGGTGGGCTAGTTCTACTTCTGTGTATTCATAGTTAATTTTCTGTAAGTTAATGCTTCAGCTTTTGTCTGAGTGACAGTTTCACACAGGAAGAGATGAAGAGGTTGAGTCGTGGAAAAAGTGTCAGTTCCTTATTTCTTCCCCTCCTAAAAAAAAGTCCCATTTCCTAGCCTCATAGAACTACAACTATAGAAGATCAATTACCAAATAAACGCCAAAAAGAGGCGCTTATTTAACCTAATTCTTTTCAGCCGTGGATTACTCTGTTGACAATTTGTATGGCATACTAAGAAATATTTTATGACTGACCAGAAAAACACATTTTTCAAACGGTCATTGTCGAAAAGGTATCATAAGGGTCCATTCGCACCTTCGGGGAGTCTTTCTTAGGAAGCGAACACGTTTACAGTCGCAATAAAATTTAAACTCAAGGCTTGTCACAGCCACGGACGGGCATCAGGGCACCCAGGCCAGGGTACAGATATCATTTCTGACAACCTGAAGGTGAAGCAGGGGCCATTTCAGGCTGCATAATGGAAGAAACGCCTGGTAGCAGAGCTCTTCTCCTCCACCTCAATACTTCTCGCGCAGCCAAAACAAGCCCCCTGCGGGCTCCGGGCCCGCCATCCGGGGCTGCCACCCGGCAGCGCGCCCCGGCAGCCGCGCCGCTCCCTCCCTGCCCTCCCCCGCAGGGCCCTGACCTCGGTGCCTCCCCGCCGCCCGTCCGCAGCCCGGGCCAGGCCGAGGCCCCGCCGCAC